>CM031861.1:60868233-60943827 GCA_018697195.1 Certhia americana
TGTGTGTGTGTGTGTGTGTGTGTGTGTGTGTGTGTGTGTGTGTGTGTGTGTGTGAGAGAGAGAGACAGAGAAGAGACAAAAGACAGCGTGGGCAAGGATAAAAAAGAACCCAGCCTAAAAACTTATTAGCACTCAAACATAAGAGTACTTGAACTGAAGTTATACCTTAAGCCTAACAATTTAACATAGGAAAACATTTAATTTACTTGTAACTTAATTTATAGCTTAACCTTTACAGAGGAGTAACACTTAACAGCATTTAGCCTAACTTATAACTTTGAAGTTATAGTTAGCAACTGAGCAGAAAAGTAACACTTAGCAACACAAGCTTATAACTTGTGTATAACGACTTAGCAAAAGAACAATACTTAGAAGCATTTACGTAAGTTTACAACTAAACCTTACCTACAGGCTTAACTTAGAAATCCAAGATACTTAAACATCTAAGAAAGCAGTATTTCTCTAGGATTTGCTATAGTATATGTGCATCTTCATGCACCCAGACAGAAACAGTCAGTGCCTGCCTACAAGGTACCTGTGAAAAATTCCCTCAGAGGTCAGTGAAATCCTCACTTTGGAGGCCTTTGCATCTCCTGATGGAAGAAGGATGGAGCCTTGAGGAGTGAGCTATCTGCCCAGGACATGCCATGTTTTGGCAATCCTCCAGGTATAGCAAACCTGGGGGTTTGCTGGCTCTGAGATGTGTCCCCCCCAGGGGGAGATTGCTTCTCACAGCTCACTGTGGTCCCAGGACAGCTCGAAAGGGTCTCATTTTGGACTGCTGTTTATAGGGTCGCAAGAGAGTGGGCTCCAGTCATAACAATGTTTCATCCTGGTCAGAATTTGGGTTGGCATTGTCTTTGAAAGTGTGAGAACAGGAATGTTGTGCCATTCAGGCATGAGGAATATTTTCCAAGGTTGGTCATAAGGAAAACAGAAGCTTACTAGACAACAGCAGTTCCTGGGAGCAAGACAATGTTTCTGATAAGCTCAGGAGGAGCTGAGTCCAGGTGGTGTTTTCAAGGCCAAGGCTGGACAAGCATTTCTCAGATCACACTGCAGCCTGGAAAGGAGGGGAGGGGAATGCATCACCACAAGTGTCACTGTTTCATTGTCTGTGACTGCAGGAGCTGGAGGCAGAGGGGCGTTTGCAGGAGGCTGAGTACCACTACCTGGAAGCCAAAGACTGGAAAACCACAGTGAACATGTACAGAGTGAATGACATGTGGGAAGAAGCATACAGGGTAACAATCATTCACAGCTCCCCACCTGTGCAGGGGTCAGGTTTTGGCAGGGGGATCCTGGTGGGAACTGCTTTGTCTCTGTTCACAGCAGGATCAGAACATTTGGTGTTCACTACCCAGCCTCAGAACTGCCCCAGGCCTGGAGGCCTGTGGGCCTCCCAGTCTGCAGCATTGCAGTCCAAAAGCAGGGTTAGATCCTTGGCCTTTGGCTCCTCCAGGCACTGCTCTGCCCCTGATCACTGCATCCTGTTACACCTCAGGGGTTTTGCTCTGGTCACAGCCCCCCAGCACTGCTCTCAGTGGCCATGGAATTCTGGGGTCACTTCTGCTGTCCAAACAGTGATGTGGGCTGTGCTGAGGCAGCAGCTGTTCTACTGCACCATGTATGCCTTTGTCTTACTCTCCCACTCACCAGTGCAGTGGTGGCTGCACAAGGGTTGGTGGGGAGGGAGCAGATGGTTTTGGTGCTCCCTCTTGCCACCAGGCGACACATGAGAGGGGCTCAGTCTGCTGAAGGTGAAACAGACACACTGTCTTCTTCCACTTCCTTTTCTTTGGACAGGTGGCCAAAGCACACGGGGGTGCAAACTCCCACAAGCATGTGGCCTATCTGTGGGCAAAGAGCCTGGGTGGAGAGGCAGCTGTGAAACTCCTCAGCAAATTTGGACTTCTGGAGATGGCCATTGACCATGCGACAGACAGTGGGTACGCAGGTGCATCCACCCAACACTTCCCTCCCCTCTACCTAACCAGAGAAAAAAACGTGTGGGCCAAGGTAACTGTGCATATGGGAGCTGCAGATCCAGAAAATGATGTCTTCCCACCCCACCATGCTTCACACAGGCCTTCCACATCCTTGACACATCCCACTTCTCATCTTGGTGTCAGTCTCTCAAATGCCAAGTCTGAGCTGGGCAGGCAAATGCAGTTTTTCCCTTAACCTCTGCAGGGGAAGGCTTGTGAGAGCCTCTGAGCATGAGAGGAGATACTCCTCGTGTCACCATAAGTAACTGCCTGCCACAAAAGCTTTAGCCCTGCTCTACAGCTGACCTGGTATCTGACCATTCATTACTGCCCTTCCCAAGGCTGCCACATCTTTGGCTCCTGCCTTGGGTTCTAACAGCAGGTGTGAAGGAGCCAAATTTCCTCAGTGGGGACTCTAAACGCTTCTAGTTAGGAACAGGAGGAATGGGCAGTGTTAATTCACTGGGGACCCCCTGTATTCCCCTCTCTCCTCTCCCAGTGTCTTGTGCTCTATTTGATGTTTTGTTCTTGATGAAGGCATACTCTCACAGCACAGAGTCCTTCTCTCCTTCTTTGCAGGGTCTTTGAATTTGCTTTTGAACTGGCCCGCCTCTCCATGAAGCAGAAGTTGCCAGACATCCACTTAAAGTATGCCATGTTCCTAGAAGATGAGGTAATTTTCCCCCTGGAACAGGTGCAAGTTGTCTAGTCCCTCAGGTAACTGATCAGGTGTCCCTGGGCTGCTGCAGCAGTCACAGCTCTGGCTGCAGTCACTGCATATCCAAAGGGCTCCATGACAGCACCAAGCTCCACACACCTTTGTTTCATAAATCTTCCCTGCCCTGCAGTAAGTAGAGGAGTTCATGTGATGATACCAGAACAGGAAGGTGTGCAAATAAATAACTTCTTCTCTTCTAGGGCAAATTTGAAGAGGCTGAAGGAGAATTCATCAAAGCTGGGAAGCCCAAGGAAGCTGTGCTGATGTATGTGTCCTCCACACCCTGGCCTGCTGCATCTGCTCTCTCCATGCAACACCAGCCTGGTTGCCTCCCCAGCACTGGGCTGCTCCGTGTCATCCCTGTTGTTATACATCTCCTGTTGCTGTTCCATCTCATCCCCCCAGGTTTGTGCATAACCAGAACTGGGATGCTGCTCAGCGTGTGGCTGAGGCTCACGACCGAGACAGTGTGGCTGATGTGCTGGTTGGACAGGCACAGTTTGCCTTTGAGCAGAGAGAGTTCCAGAAGGCAGAGGCCTTCCTCCTGCGAGCACAGAGACCTGAGCTGGCCATAAAGTACTATAAGGTGAGTGCAGTCTGTAGCAGCATCATTGCCTTCCTCACTGGACAAGAACCCAACTTAGATAAAGGAGTGAAATTTGCCTCCCAGCTCCCCCTGTCATCTTAATAGACAATGAGAAACCATTTTCTTGGGGTTTCTATAGGAACTTAATTCTAGCCTGCAGATTGAACCAGTGGATTTCACATCATAGCTCTGTGCTCTCACAGTTCTGGAGATGTATCCTGCTAGAATATGGGTGATCCTTGGGGTAGCATAAGTGGCTTCATTTGGAGGCTTAAGTGCCCATTCCACTGAGGTAGCTGGAGTGGATGAGCTTGTTCCCCTGAGATAGTTAGGGCAAGTGGATAGACATAGGTGCCATTTTGGAGGAGGAAAGAATTGGGTGTTTCCAGTGTGGTTGTTTCTTCTAGTCAGTTCTCTGGCAAGATGGCATGAGGGGATAGATGTTTTATGTGATGGCAGGAGTGGGGGGGATCCTGGTGAACTGGTGAAAATTTCTCCCTGTTGTGCCTTTGCAGGAGGCTGGCATGTGGAGTGAGGCCCTGCGGATCTGCAAGGAATACATGCCCAGTCGACTGGGAGAGCTGCAGGAGGAGTGTGGCAGGGAGGCTGGCAAGAAAGGCTCCAGGTAAGGAGTGCTGTGGTCAGGCTGCAGGAAATAGTCCAGAAGCTCTTCCCCATGGCCACTTTGCTGATGCCTTACAGAGACTGCCTGATGGGATCCCTGACATCCACTTGTTTCCTTCCTGAGGACTCCGGACTTCTTACTGCATAAGTTTCCTATCATCTTTCCTTGTTGCTCTGGGAGGCTTATTTCTGCCATCCAAGGTCTCCCACATGGCATCTTGCCATGCTTACATATTTCCATGGTCTCCTGTACTGCCATTGCATCTCCCCAGGGTCTTTGGGCAGTTCTCTCCTCAGCACTGTTCATGTTCTCTGTCATGCTCCACTCTGTCTGAGGTCCCTGCTTACCTGTAGTGTGCACCTCCCTGCCCACCCACTACAGACTGTCTGTGGGATCTCTGGCAGCATCCCAGTCCTGCTGACAGCCTGTCTTCCTCCCTGCAGTGGAACTGAAGGGCTGCTGGAGCAAGCACGGGAGTGGGAGCAGTCTGGGGAATACGCCAGGGCAGTGGACTGCTACCTGAAGGTGCGGGATCCCAGCAACAATGTCCTGGTGGAGAAGTGCTTACTGAAGGTACTGTCAGAGGCTGTGATTCCCTTCATCTGCTCTTCTGCCTGGCAGCTCTTCCCCAACCTGAGTGCACCTTGGAGATCTCTGTCACTGCAGGGCACCAGAGAGTCTGCAGACTGCTGAAAGCCTTCATAGCTGTTCTCTTGAGCCATGACAGGCTGTGCTTACCCTGCATGGTGCTGCCTGCCTTGCTCTGGCACCACTGCCTGTGGCAGGCCCATGTCTGTGTGCCCACAGCTCCCTGTACTGAGAGCTGCACTTTATGACTCAGCCCCTGCTAGAGGAGCACCTTCTTGTGCTCTATGCCACCAGCCTTTGTGCTGTGTTCTTGCTCATACTCCTCACTCACACCCATGTCCTTGTACCAACTTCAACAATTATGTCCTTGTCTGGTCTTCTCCTGTGTGTGAAAGTAGCTGGGCCTTGCTCCTCTGACTTGTCAAAAGAACCTGCCATTTCTCCCCCTCTTTCATCATTCAAGTGCTTCCAACTGTCAGTCTTTTAGCTGGGACTGAGCATTTCCCAGCTTCATCCCACTCTCCCACCATTTTTATCAATGGAGCTGCTGACAATTTCTCTTCACAGGCTGCTGAGTTGGCTGTGAAATTCTTGGATCAGTCACAGAGCACGGAAGTGACACGGACTGTGGCTCCTCAGCTGGTAGCAATGAAGAAATACAGCATGGTGAGGACTGAATCCTGCCCCTAGACTGCTGAAGAAGTAGTGAAATTGGAAGGGAGAGCTCTATCCAAGGGAAGGAGGTCAAGTCACATCCTGGGGGGATGGGTGGATGGATGGATGGATGGCTTTATCTAGAGGTAGGCCATGCAGAATCTTAAAGGAGGATGAAAGAGGAGAATGAATCAAATCCTGGAATAGTGCAAGAGAATCAGGCCTTGGGAGGAGGCAGAGAGCAGAGGAGAAGCTTATCTTTTGGGAAGAGACTTTCTGTTGTGTCTGTGTGGTGGCTCAGCACCAGCTTCAGCCTGGGATACAGGGAACCCTTGGGGTTTTGCCTCCCATGGAAGTGTCTCTGGCCCTGCAGGCAGCTGAGCTCTACCTAAACTTGGACCTCATCCGGGAAGCTATCGATGCCTTCATTGAAGGGGAGGAATGGAGCAAAGCCAAGCACGTGGCCAAGGAGTTTGACCCCAGGTATGCCCTGAACTTTGCAAACTATACCCTTCTTGTTCCCCCTCCCACCCCCAGATGATCCCTTGTCCTGTCTTGGAGTGTTGCCCCCAGGTTTCCTGGATTCTCCCCACAGCAGCCTTCCCAGGCCTGACAGGACATTCCCCACAGCTACCCTTCCTGAGCCATTTAAGATTCTGATGCTTTTCTATTGCCACACTTCCCACAGAAATTGTTATCCCCTTTTATTTCACCCAATCCCTATCTCCCTTTCCCTTGCCATAATTCTGTGTACGCACTTCCTTCTGAAAGCCCTGCGATCCCTTGTTCTCCTTAAATATTATATTGTGAAGAGCTGGTTAGACCTTTCCTGCCCCATCCATCTGTGCACCAGCAGCCTGCTAGCACAGCTGGAAGTTGTCTGCTCCCAAGGTTGAATCCAGCCTCTGCACTGATGCAAGACATGAGCCTTGCTGCCTTTTGGGATTCTTTCTACCCACAGGTCAGAGGAGTACGTGGACCAGCGTTATAAGGAGTATTTAAAAAACCAAGGAAAGGTGGATTCGGTATGTATTTGGGATGTCTTGCAGGCTAGGGAGTGATGTCAGGACTGGTGCAGATCCTTGGGGCCTTTCTCATAGGTCTTTTACCTGACTACAAGTGGGAGTGAGCAGTCTGTATGTGCCTGTAAGCCATGGCTACTGAATGCCAGACCAAATAATCATAGAAGGGTTTGTGTGAGAAAGGACCTTAAACTTTATCTCAAACTCATCTCATTCCACCTCCTGCTCTGGGCAGGGACACCTTGCACTAGATTGGGTTTCTCCAAGCACACATTGCTAGGTCATGTCTAATTTGTTGTCCACCAACAGCCCCAAGTCCTTCTGCTCTGGGCTGCTCTCCATCCACTCTCCACCCAGCCTGTATCTGTGCATGGGGTGTCTCTGACCCAGGTGCAGCACCTGTCACTTGACCTTGTTGACCTTCAAAAGGTTCACATGGGCTAACCACTTCAGCCTGACCAGGTCCCTCTAAATGGTAGATGGGTCACACAGGCTCTGTAATTTCATGGCACGGTGTGGAAGAGACTGAGTGTCTGGAAAAAAAAGACATGGCTGACCTGACACCTGTGAGGGTGTGAGTAGGAAACCTGGCCTGCACAGTGAATTTATGACTGTTTCCATCCTCAGCTGGTGGGAATTGATGTCATGGCAGCTCTGGATATATATGCAAAGCAAGAGCAGTGGGAAAAGTGCCTGGAGGTCGCAGCTAAGCAGGTGAGTGCTTGTGTGAGCCCTCAGGAACAGACCTGGGGTCCCAGAGCCCTGGAGTACTTGGGCAGCTTGGAGAGCACCACACCACTGTCCCCATCGTGGGCTGTCAGGCTGAGTGGGGAAGTGCTAGAACCTGGAAGCATATCCTGTTTAAATTTTGTGATTAATGGAGCATTGGAAGAAGCTAAATGAGTTGTTTGGGCTGGAAGTAATTGGTACCATGGAAACAGGTATTTGTAGAAGAAAGCCTTCTTTATGTTCTTGAGAGGGGTGGTGTCAGTCAGAATGAGACTTCCTAGTCAGGAAAGCAAATTTGACATTTTTTCAATTTTACTGACCTGAAACGAACAAAATTACCTCAGCAGAGTAATAAAATGGAGGAAAGCAAAATGAAACTATATACAGTGCTCTTTCAAGGCAGTAACAGGAGAAGACAACTCTCGATTACCAGGATATACTTTGAGGGATGGTTTGTATTCAGTGGTTATTGATTGGTGATTGGCTATTGAACAGTTATTGGTTAAAAGGTTGTAGATAATGGAGGTAACCAAGGGCAGGCAGTTTTTTGGAGTGAAGCATTGGTTCAGACTGAGTAACAGGGCAGCCTTGGCAGCAGCATTGGCAGTTGGTGGGGACATCACAGCTTGTCACTCAGGCCAGCACTGAAGCCTTGGAAAAGCACTGGAAATGTCTGGGACTGTGGTTTTGTAATTTTGGTTCCAATAACCTAAGTTTGGGTTTTACTAGAGTGAACTTGATGTCTCGTAGTCTTGGGCTACTCTGTGATGGTCTCTGTTGTAGTCACTGCTCTCTTGGGAGGCTCCCCTACTGATATTCTGCTTATCAGGAGCCACAGAGGATAACTGCACGCTCCATTTCCCATAATGAGAAAGATTCAGTCAGTTTATTGTATTGGGCACCACAAAACCACATTGAGTCTAAGATCTTGGTGTCTGCTCATGCCTCTAAGAGAGCATTAGAATGATTCTTTCTGTAACCAGTGCAGAATATAATCACTTTGATTCAGCTGCTCTATAGTGATTATATAGCAAAAATGGTACATTTATCAAAACAGGTCACATACGTTAATCTTTGTCCCAAAGTCTGCTGAACATGTTGCTTCACCAGCACCCCATCTGGGTATTTGAGTTCTGGACAAATGCTGGGACACTGGTCTTTCTTTTGCATAATAAACTTGTTTCCATTGCTCAGTTCTTAACAGGATTGCACATTTTGTGCCATTTTCTTCCTCTCATTACTATATTTATGCATGTGTGAAGCAATTGTTTCCTTGCTTGAATTTCTGTGAGGCCAACAGCAGCCCTCAGCAGTGTCTATGGGTTCAGCACAGGTATGAGCAGCACTCTGTGGTCTGCAGTCCTGGAGCTGTGACAGCGTGTGGATAATGGACTAGAACAGCTTTGTAAATTACAAACATCTTCACCCAGGCTTTTAGTTACTTTCTTTGTTAGACTAAGGGCTGCTTTGCAGTTGGTAGCCTTGTTGACACATAGTAGAGGTGCTGCATCCTTCAGGTGTTTGGCAGTATTCCTTTGGCAAGTGGTGAACAGCTGGAAAACAGCTGTATTTGCATGTTTGGAGGATCAGCACAGCATCAGCTAGCCAATATAAAGGTGTCAGGGCCGAAATCAAAACCCAGGTGTGGTTTGGGCACTCTGGCTCTGATTACCTGTTTCACCCTTTGGGACTCAGGTGTGTGGGGTTGTGCACACAGGGCTGAATCCATCCCCACCAAATCTTCAGTTCATGAGCCTTATGCTGCACTTTCCATGTGTCTTCTCCAGAGCTATCAAGTCCTGCACAAGTACGTGGCTCTGTATGCCACCCAGCTGATCTGTGAGGGCAGCTGGGATAAAGCCCTGCGCCTGTACGTCCTCCACGGAGCACCTGCCAGCCCACAGGTAAGGAGGGCACCCCAGGGTGGGCTGTCCCAGTGTGCTGTGACCTGGAGTCAGGCTCCCAGCTGAACTGGGATTGCCTCATCTTCAGCATGTCCAGCCCTGCATGGATTCTTCCAGAGGGCTGAAGGAAATCTCCCCGCATGTTCTCCACGGGAGGGAGCAGGGGAAGTTGAGTGTTTGTGTTTGTTTTGAGCACCAAGTTCAGAACAAAAGGAAGCATTTGCCTCTCTGAGAGCACTGGCTGCAGGAAGCATCCTTCCATCCTTTCCTGTTTCCCTGCCTTGTCCCCAGCACCCCTTCCAGCCAGTGAGCTGCAGCACTGCCACTCTGGGAGCCATTTTCTTGGACTGTGCTTGGCAGCAGGAGAGCTCTTGAGTCTGCTGACTCCCCATCTGTCTCCTCCAACACTTCTCTCCTTTTTTTTGTTGCAGAATTTCAACATTTACAAGCGTCTCTTTGTGGAGATGGTGAATGCTCCTGGCATGAACTGTGCTGAGGCATACTCCAGCTGGGCTGACCTGCGGGATATGCTCCTTAGCCTGGTAAGTGTGGCCATGGCTACCACAGCTCCAGCCCCCAGGGTCTTGATGGAGCAGGAAGAACCAGTCTCTCAGCAGGTGACATGGGCAGTGTTTCTAGAACACAGGTAAGGGTAAAGAGCTGGCAGTGTGGAGAATAGGAAAACAGGACCCTGGGAGGTGAATGTGGCTGGGCAAGGGAAGGCAGAGAAGGAGACCCTATGTTCCAGGCTAAATCCTAGGAATGGGTCTGGACATTGGTCCTTGCAGGGCTCCATGTGACACAGGAGCTCTTGTGACATCCTCTTCTCATCCTACACTAGAAGAGTCCTCCCCATCTGCCCATGGATTCTTAGAGCCTTCTGCTCCTCATTCCTGTCCAGAACCCCTCAACCTGAGCCCATATTTGCCTTAACTCTGTTTCTGTTGCACAAGTACCTGTTCTGAGCAAAAGCAAAATCAAAAAATCCCCCCTTTGTCCATGCAGACTCACATCTTCTTCCAGTGCTGGCTATGGTTGCAATACTGGTGACTCCCTGGCTCCCACAGCCTCCTTCCTTCAGCATGCTTTTGGACCCAGAGCACCCAAGGCCCAGCTCTCGCTCAGTCACAGAGGTGTCTGGATATTTCAGATCCTTCTCTCTCCTGACTTCCCTGTCTCATGTGGATGAAGAGTACCCTTGTGCTCTCCTGCTCTCAGCTCCTCTCATTTTCTCTTCTCAGTGTGAAAACCTAGTGAAGTCCAGCGAGGCAAACACTGCAGCCCATGAGGAGTTTGAGAGGATGCTGCTGATCTCCCACTACTGCGCCACCCGCTCCGCTGCACAGGGCCTGAAGCAGCTGGTGAGGCTTTGACATTCCTCTGCCAGATCACTCCCCAGAGTGGGGAACCCCCTGGGGATTTGCAGGTTCAGGGTTATTCGTGGGTTACTGTTCCACTTCACAAATCACACATCATGGATGCATGAGAATGGGACTGCAATAATCTGGGAGCCCACCACTCACAGGTGGAACTGCAGATGGTCTTTACTTACCGTGGGTACTGCCCCAGCCAGTGAGCTGAGCTGGAAACCAGGGGAGGAGCTGATCCATATGTTTGGCATGAATTGAGAGAACAGAGGCACCAGGAGAAAATTAGGGATCACAAAAAAACTGGTCTTCCTAAGACAGAGATGGCTTCCTCTCTGATCTCCTGGGCTCCCAGAGCTCCTGGGTTTCACACGTGGTGTTCAGAGCAGATCATCTGCCCAGGGCTTCAGCAGGTACTGGTCCTGTGTGCTGGGCCTCTTGGGGGACTTTGGGGACTCGGGGGAACTGTGTGGGGGCATCACAAGGCCCTTTGACTATTTTGGAGTTTTGTGTGTGCTGGGATTTGTTTTTGGCCTCCCTGCTGAAGTCTTGATCCATCTGGGATTGCGGAATTGTTCTAGAGCTCTGGATGGATGTGGGATTGGAGTTGTGATGGAGAAGGCTAGGAAAAGGAAAAAGACCCCAGTGAAAGCCACAGGGAAGACTGGGACTTTTCCATGGCTATGTGTGTGGGTGTTGGGGTCCAGAAACATGCCAGACATCAAGAGTCAAGTCTGACATCTTGGAAACCTGTATGGATCTCCACAGCTGTGGAATGCTGAGGTGCTGGACAGTCTATTTGGATCATGACAGTTCTTGAGTGACAATGGGCAGCAGAAAAATAAAATTACCCTTCAGTTCCTCACCCCTGCTCCAAAATTCTTACATAATTGCATACAAGAAAAAAATTATTGAGACTGTGGCTGGAATAGATTTCTTGGAGAGGTTGGAGAGTCTCCATTCTTTGAAATGGTCATAACCTGACCAGGCATGTTCCTGAACTATGTAGGTAGCTACTAATGTAGCTCCCTCTGCTTTGACTGGGGCTAGGGGCAGGATTTGGGAACTGCCAGCAATGCTTTCCAGCCTCACCTGTTCTGTGACTTAGATGGGGGATGTTTGTGTGTGGCTTCTAGTGAAAAATAGCAAGGCTTATGAAGCAGAAGAATTTCACTCTCAGGTGATAGTTCCATGTGTTCTGTAGTGAGGGAACTCAGGGTCAGGACTGAAGTGTTTGACTGTTTTCACCTGTAGGGCACGTATGGGTGCACAGAGTCCTTGCTCTGAGTCTGGGGTGATCTCAAGAGATTCCTTCCAAGCTGTTTTTTCTTTGCTGAATTGTGGCTTTGCTGTCCTCTGTGTCCCCAGGACACTGTGGCTGCCCAGCTGTCCATTTCCCTGCTGCGCCACACGGATCTGCTCCCTGCAGACAAGGCTTTCTATGAGGCTGGGATAGCTGCCAAGGTAAGAGCTACCTGCCACTGGACCAGAGAAGGACATAGGGCACCCTGGGCTCAGGGATTCTTGGCTTCATCCTCTCAAATCCTCCCTTGGTTGCTGGACTCTGCCACTGGAGGCTGTTCCTCAAGCAGCTGGTCAGACCTCAGCCAGTGACCAGATGGGACCTACAGACCCGGGGTGGACAGAGGCCGTATTATGGCTCTCTTGGTGTGGATGTGAGACTGGTCAGCTCTGCTCTGCATCACCCAAGTGTCTGACACTGGGTGCTGTCACACATGGCAAGGACAGCAGCATGTCCTCACTGCCTGGACCTGGCTGTGCAATTATAGAATCATGGAATGGTGGAAAGGGACCTTAAAGCTCATCTTGTTTCATCTCCTGCCTTGGGCAAGGACACCTTCCACTAGACCCATCCAGCCTGGTGATAATGCCTGTCTCCATTCTGTGGGACAGCCTGTGGCTGCTTGTCCAAGGGATTCAGTCTTTGGGGATGGCGAGCTGGAATGTGCAATGTCTTTGTCCATGTGGCACAAACAGAGCCACATCCTTCACAGCCATGGCTCTGGGAGAAGAACTGGCTGTGAGGATGAGCTGCACAGTCTCACTCAGGGTTCCTCTCCATACCAGGCAGTCAGCTGGGAGAACATGGCATTTGTGTTCCTGAACCGCTTCCTGGACCTCTCAGATGTGAGTCTGGTCTGTGGGGGGAGGGCTGTCTCTCTAAAATAACAGTGGGGCCCCCACAGACCCCCAGCCTGGCCAGGACACACCTGAGACTCCTGTGTGACAGCACACTGGAGCTTGCACTGATGGAGAGAGCCCCCAAACCCCACTCAGTGGGTGCCTGGAGAGCAGTGGGCACCCTCACACTACCTGTGGGAGGACCTGCCATGCAGGGCACCTGCACAGCCCTGGCCAGGTCACCCTGGGCATGCCAATGCCACCGTGCCTATGGCAGCAAAGACCACATTGGCCTGACAATTTAGGCCTGAAATCTTCATGACTGCAGATGCAATTACAGCTTTCAGGTTATCTCAGGGTGAAGTTATTCCTAGAGAAGAAAAAACTACTTTGGAGGTGGAGGCCATGACCCAGTGCTTTGGCCACTGTCATACAAGACTCGTGAGTCCCCTCAGTCCCTTGACCAGCAGGTTGGCCATCAGACACCAAATCCAAGGGAGCTGACAGATCTCAACAGATTCCCAAGTGCTGTCAGCAGCAGCTGGGGGAAAACAAAATCACCCTTCTTTGAGGCGGCCTGAGTGGCCTGAGTGTCTGAGAGACACAGCACAAACAGGCAGGGGCATCCTCACCATGAACTGTCCTTTGAGCTCTACTGCTGGCATTGCCTAGTGCTCTACCCCTTCTTTCCCAGGCTATTGAAGAAGGGAACCTGGATTCTCTGGACCATTCTGATTTTCAGAGGACAGACATTCCCTTTGAAGTGCCACTTCCAGACCATCAGCACGTGCCTGTGAGTGTCACCTGTCTTCTTCAGCTCCTGTGAGCAGTGATGCTGCTTCAGGGCCCTCTGAACAGGGATTGGGGTGAGACTGGGATTGCAGAGACTGCAGGGGATGGAAACAGCCCCAGAACTGCCACCTTCTGCCTGTCCTCCCACTGCAAGCACACACACACCTGCACAGACGTGCACACACACACACACACACACACACACACACACACACACACACTCTCTCTCTCCTACTCCCCAACATACACACATACACTCAGCCACCACTGTGCACCATGCACGTGTGTGTTGTGTGCACATCATGCACACCCATGCCCTGCTCTCCCATCTGCTCCCTGCTGCTGTGGGGCTGCAGCCAGGCAGCAGCATCACAATTCCAGGCCTTGCACTGGCCTTTTCCCACAGGAGGAGCAGCGGGAGGAGGCGAGGGACTGGGTGCTCACCATGTCCATGGACCAGCGGCTGGAGCAGGTGCTGCCGCAGGATGAGCGCAGCACCTACGAAGCCTCTCTGGTAGCAGCAGGCACTGGGGTGCAGTCCCTGCCCTGCCTGCTCACAGGTAAGCTCCAGGCCAGCTCAGACAAGAAGTGACAGAGTGCCACACAGGGAGTGGGAACATGTTGCAGGGTGGGTCTGGGAGGAGGTCTGGGCTGTGCTGTAAGAGGAGTGGAGACTGTTGGCTGTGGGGAATCACCTCTGCTGGAGGACACAGGGCTCTTTTTTACTGTGGGGGTGACTGAGCACTGGAACAGGTTATGCAGAAGTTGTGAGATCACCATCCTTAAGAGACAGTCAAAAGCTGTGTAGCACAGACAGGCAAAGAATGGGCAGCACCAGCCCTGCTCTGCAGTGCAGGACTTAAAAAGGGTCAGAGAAGGGGGAGCAGGAGTGGGCCAGCAGGAACAGGGCTCTGGCTCCAAAAGTCAAGAGCTGTGTACCATCATTAGACCTACTAACCCTACCCTACTTGGGTGTCATTGCAGTTCAGCCTTAATCTTCATTCGATCCCACCACTTTGGACAGCCCTTCTTCATTTTGGTCTCCTAGAGCCCAAGGGAGCATTATTCCCCCCAGCACACTGTGCTGTTGGGGCAGCCCCAGCTGCAGTACAGGACAGGGATGCACCAAGTGAGGGCCTGCTGTGGGGCCACTTGTTCTGAATGTGTCACTTTGTCCCCAGGATACCCAGTGCTAAGAAACAAGATTGAGTTGAGGCCAGGCCGAGAAGTGAAGAAGGATGTGTGGTACAAATTCGTGATGGCTGTCAAGGTGAGCCAGAAGCCCACAGGCAGGGAGACAGGCTGTGGGTGGGTTTCAGCCCCTCATGCTGACAATACAGCATCGTTCTGGTTGAGTCATTGTCCCAGGGCAGTTTACTGCACTCTCCTGGCAGTGCTGCTTGGTGGAGATTAACAGACCCAGTCCTGCCAGCCCACAGGGTGCCTTCAGGTCCCTTCCAGTGCCAAGACCTCTCTCTTTCTGCAGACATCCCACAGTCCTGCGGGCCAGGATGTGATCGAGTTCCTCCGACGGTGGTGTGGGGGACTCCCAAGCACCAGCTTCTCATTCCAGTGAGCAGGACTGTGGCAGCTTTCAGGCCTATTACTCAGCCCCTTCCACATCCAATAAACATGTTATCTCAGCCCTGCAGTGCTCCTGTTTGCCAGAGGATGCTGAGCCCAGAACACCTGCAACTGCTGGGCACAGGGCTGTAAACCCTGTACGTGTCTCAACTCCCACGTCCACGGTGATTTTCACTGAGGCCACGGCTCTTTCAACATCCCTGTGCTTTGGGAGTGGCAAGCACAGAGATTGGCTCTAAGGGTAGCTGCACTTTCCTTCCCTTAGCAGGCCTTTCTCCCAACCAGCACTCACCTGGCAGAGACACTCAGAACAGCCAGTGTAGAAAGGAAGTTTATTTATTCGAGAAAACTAGAGATCCACACAACAGGGGTTCTTCCCCTTCTGTTCCCTGACATGTCTGAGCACAGCTGCCATGCCTGCAATGGCACCAGGACTTGGGCCACAGCACCTCTGCCCACCCCCATCACTGCTGACAGAAACCAGCTGGGTTTTCAGTACACCAGGAAGGGCCTGGCAGCTTGGGGAGAGGATGGGAGAGCGTCTGGGGCCCACGGCACCTGCTGCCCTGCAGGGTCTGTCCCAGGTCGGGCGGTGGAGCTGGGGGGAGAGGGGCAAGGCATACCCCTCACCCCTGCAGCCCACCTCAGACACACCAACACTGCAGAAGGTGTGACTGCACCTTGCCCCTGACCTTGCTGGATCACAGCACTCCTGCAGCACCACCTGGGAGTGAAGAAGCACGTGTCAGTGCCAGGCTGTGCTGCAGGGCCCAGCAGCACACTGACTCCTCTCTGCCCATGTTGTTAGGAAGAGGTGTTTTGGGGCACTGGTGTGGGCATGGCTTGATGGCAGAGCCTGCTCCCCTCATCCCAAGCACGGCCCACATGCTGCACTCACCTCTCCAGTTACGCAGGAGACTCAGCAAGTCCTGCTCCTGCCAGGAGCTGCTGCCTCTCACGGAGTGGCTTCTCCATTGCTGTACTTGGCCTGGCCAGCTATTGAGAAAAAAAGACAAAATATGCAGGGTGGCATGCTCATGTGACAGGCACTGTTCTCACCAAAAAACCCAGGCCTGGCTACCAGGGGTGTGAAGAATAGGGTTCCTCTAAAACTCAGGCTGAGAAGGTGTGTTGGTCTGGCACTTAGGCTAGCTAGAAGAGGTTCCAACTCGACATCCCCCCCCTACTGCTGCACATCCTCCTAGTTCCCAGCTGAACCCAGCACCTTCCATATGCAGCACAAAGGCAGCAATCCTGAGGGAGATACAGGGAGATTTGTCCAGCTCAGTGGGGCATACCTGCTCCTTGCCATAGCTGTGTGCACAGGGCCCAATGCCCTGGAAGACTAGAGCCACCAAACAGCTCCTGCCCGAGAGCACGGCTTCTGCGGCTGCCAGCAGCAAGGAGGGGATCCAGAGGGCCAGGGCTGTGTCCTGCAGAGCAGGAGGTCAGAGGAACGTGGGCACTGCACCAGGCTGGCTGAACTCAGCAGAGACTGTGTGGACAGCAGGGGAAAGAAGGGGGGAAAGGGAAGAGAGAAGGGAAGCAGGAGGGAAAGGAAAGTGAAAAGAAAGAGGATAGGAAGCAGAAAAGAGGCTGATGGGAGGAGCGGGGTGTGCAGTGACCCTGCAGACTCACGTAGATACGCGTGGTGTTGAAGGGACAGTCGTTGGTGGCAATGGCTGCGCGGGCATCCAGAGGCAGCGCCGAGCTGTTGCAGCCCGTGACCAGGTGCGTGCCCCGGCTGTGCACCGTGAGGGCCACGGCCAGCGCCAGCCCCACGCTGCAGGCGGTGGACAGGAGGCAGTTCAGCACAGACACGCTCAGCAGGGCCCAGTGCTGCAGGCGGCAAGAACACCAGCGGGACTGGTACGAGCTCGGGGAAAGGCTCGGGCCGGGACCCGTCTCTGCAGAACTGCTCCCTTGCGGGAGCACACATCACCTCTTGCCTCTTCCAGGAGGGCTCAGCCTCACCCTCGGATGAGGCTCTCGCACCTTTTGCATCCTTCACCCCGTGAGCTCGGTACCGCTCGGCCCCTTCTCTCGGGCTCCGTGGAGACCCCCCCACGGCCACACAGGCTTGGCTCCGTGCGGGGAGCCCCCAGCCCAGCCCGGTGCCCCCACCCTGTCCGCTCACCCACACGGGACCCCCGCCCCGGCTGAAGCTTCGCCCACCCAAGCGCTTCAGCCCGAGGACGGCGCTCCCAACCCTCCCGGAGCGGCCGAGCCGGGCACAGGCGACACCTGCAGCGCCGGCGGCCGCCGCCGACACGGAAGGAGCCGGCGGGGCCAAGGTCCAGGGGAGCGGCTGCCGGCGGGGCCCGGCCGCACCCCGGCCCCCTGCCCGCAGCCCCGCACTCACCAGGGCCGCCCGGGACAGGTTGTGCGACACCAGGATGGCGACGATTCCCGCGGCGATGCTCTGCGGGGAGACCTGCGCTCAGCAGGGCCCGGGCAGGACAGGACAGGGCAGGGCAGGGCCCGCCGCCCCCCGCCCGGTCCGGCCGCGCTCACCAGCAGCCCCGAGCACACCGACACCACGTTGGCGGCCGCGTATTCGGGGGTGACAGCGCGGCGGGCTCCGGCCACGTGCCGCAGGACAGAGCCGTGCACGATAGCGCCCAGCACCAGGCTGCCGTGGCCCAGCACGATCAGCCCCAGCCCCGTCCGCATCAGCCGCCCCGGCTCCGCCAGCGCTCCCGGGCCCCGCCGCCCCCCGGCCATGGCCGCCGCCGCCGCCCTCGCACCGCCCCGGGGCAGGGACATGGGCGGCCTCGGCCCGGCCCCCCCGCCCCGCCCCGCACAGCAAGAGGCGGCACTCGCGTATTTACAAAACAGTTTATTAAAAATAGGAAATGATAGAAATGAGATGCGGGAGCCGCGGCTCGGCCCCGCCTTGCGCCGGGACGATACCGGGCCCCGGGTGCGCTGCAGGCCCGGGGCTGCGGGGCCCAGCCCGGGGCCGAACCAGTAAACAAAGTGCAGCCGGCGGCGGGAGCGAAGCGCCGGGCGGGGAGGGGGGGACGAGCCCGGCCACGTCTGGGCCCACGGCGTGGGGGAATGGGGGGGGGAGTGACCGGGGGTGCAGGGCTTAGGGGTTCCCCCTGCTTACCTTTAAATTAAAAAAAAAAACAAAAAAACAAAAAAACAAAAAAAAAAAAAAAAAAAAAAAAAAAAAAAAACCAACCAAAAAACCAAAAGGAGAAAGAAAAAACCCATTTCTGTGCTGTGCAAAAGACACTTTGTACAATTCAAACAGAACAAACTCCATGCACATGAGTGGGGTTGCAGAACACCCCAAGCCAGGCCTCAACTCCGCAGCACAACCTGGCAAATCCCAACAAAAACAGGGCTGGAAATAATACTGATGCGCAAAGTCCCCTTTACGAGGCGGGCAGGGAGGACTGTCGATGAGCCCAGCCACGGCACATGCAGGATGAGCTTCCAAGCACTGCAGCTGGGGTCTTGCGGATGCCCGACAGTGGTGGGCAGACAGAGATGGGTCGCAGGCAGCGAGGCCACGCTGGCTGCCCAAGAGCCATGGAGCTAAGATGACACAGTCACGGCCGTCAGGGCTCCATTCCGAGTGTAGTAGAACTTGCTAAATGCCTCTTCAAGTAAACAGGTGAGTCTGCTCTGGTCAGCCTGGGGAGAACAAGGACAGTGAGGGGTAAACCCCATCCACTCAAAGCTGAGCGCATGGCTGGAGTCCCCCAGGGCAGGGACCTGGCTTATTCCTCCTGCCTCCTCCTCCTCCTTAAAAGGGCTGATGTGTCAAAAAACACTGAACTCTGAGAAAGAACACAGGCCTATAGCCTTACCTGAGCCCCTGCTTACCTCACTGATGAATCCCAGCTGCACCAGTTCAGCTGCCAGCTCCTGGATGTTGTCATCTGCAACACAAAGAAAGGTGTCAGTCCAAGCGTGCTGCTGGCCCCAGTGCACCTCAGCAGGGGCAGAAGGGTACTCACTGGGCTGCAGGTCACAGCTCAAGTGTCGATTCAACTTATCTTCCAGTTTGAGCAGCAGTGTCAGCTGCAGGGCAAAGAAATTCTCATGAGGAATTACAGTCCTGCAGGCTGCCACAACAAGCCCAAAGCAACCCTAGAAATGTGCCCTGGGATGGGAACCACCCCTCCAGAGCCCCACAGGGATCTAACAGAACAGCCATGGCCAGTTCCATCCCAAACTGCAGCTGGCAGCACCATCCTGCACTGGGAGCCAGGAGCTGAAGGTGGGCCCCGTGCCAGGTCAGCAGCAGGCACAGGCCCATGTCAGGCTCTGGGTCCTGACAGCAGCAGCAGTGCAGGGATACCCCATGCAGCAGCAGCACATCAGAGCCATCAGCCCGGCACAGCTGCCCTCACCTCCCCCAGCTCAGCCAGACTTAGACACTTACGTGGTGCTTCACCCCCTCCTCCACGGACTCGATGTTGCACTGCATCAGCACCACCTGGAACAGAGGCACAGGCCCCATCAGCAGCTGCCCCACAGCCCTGCCTGGCGATGGGGAGTGCAAGGCAGAGCCCCTGGGGTTTACCTTGCGGGTCTCCACCTCAGCAGGCTCTGGAGTTGGGGTTTTCACTGACGGGGGAGCAATGGGAGATTTCACCACGACCTGCTGGGGCTGCTGGGGTCGTGGCATCCCAAAAGCTGTGAGGGGATAGATTCCATTCCTACAAGGAAGGAGAAGCATCTGAGGTTATACCTTTGAAAAATTTTTCCAGTCTCACACAATGGAAGGTGTCTTTTAAAAAAACCCTCTTACCTCACATCCTCCAGGAACTTGTCAAGCTCGAGTGCTGGAGATTGTGAGAAGCTGGAAAACAAAATGTCCCGAGATGAGAAATTGTCTCACAGTACCATCCACTTGGTCCCTTGGGGTGCAGTTTCAAATCCCCCTGGGTCCTGGGCTGTGTCCACAGGCAGGACAGGTGTTGACAGAGACAGCCACTGGTGTGACAAGCTCTTCTCTTCCCTTAAGGATATAACTATCTATAGGAGCTAAGGATGAGGCAGCAGTTATGGCAGAGCCCAGTCTCACATCCCTCAGAACTGTGCAATGCAATGATTTGGAGGGTGACCCAATGACTGTTCCTGGAGAGCCATTTCACAGACACCTGCCTTACCAGGTCCCTGGCTGCAACAAACACTTGGAACAGCCAAACCTCTGTCTAAAGGCTGCTCTGAAGCATTCCAGAGATGAAGTAAGGACTGAAAAACTGCTGGAAGCTTGACAGGATATCTGCAAGTGCTTTATGGGCTGCACACCTGCCTCAGTTCCCAGACCACTCTCCATCCCCTCCCACATCCCCAGCAGCTGGGATCATCCCATCCTCTAACACAGCAGTAGTTTTCAACAAAATTTTAGTTTTTTTCTAGCATCTTGGTTTGCATGGCAGTCTGATGAACCATCCAGAAATGATGCTGATATTTCAAGTCATTGCTGCTTTCTTTTCCTTTTCCAGCCCCTCTAAGGTATGGCACTACCAAAAACAACTTCCAGGCTGGCACCCACAGACAACCAAGCCTGCAGAGACTGACATCCCATGTAAGGAAGGATCTCTCTTGCACAGCTTTGACTGTTCATTCGTTGTCTTCCATTTTATATATCAAAAACATTCCAAAGGGAATTTCTTTCCTTTCACTACTCTTTCCTAGCACTATGATAACTGGAATGTTAGCTGTTGGAAGGGTGTCTATGGCTCAGAGCTGTTTATACGGACGGAGTTGTTCTTCCTTGTCATCTTGGTTACTCTTGTTCAGCAGTCTGAGTCTGGGCTCTCCTGGGAGCATCCTAAGCTTCTCTGGACACATACTATTCACATCTTAGCTTTCAGCCAATCCCTTGACTAGCCAAAGTTTTGTTATCCAAAATGTACATCACATTTTGGCACTCTGCTTGCTCCATACGTATTACAGTCACTCCCTTAGGGAGCCATCCCTACAGTGTAAGTAGTGCTGTGTATCACTGACAGCTGCCTCAACTGCCTTTCCCTGTGCATAGTGTGGAATAAGATGCTCCATTAGGAAAACACGGAGGAACCCTTTCTCTGAAGTGCTGAACTCCATCTGGTTAGTCTGTGACTGGTGAGAGCACGTCCCCAAACTGTTCAGCCATGTTTTGCTGGGGATTGCTCCAACTACAGTGTGTTCATTTCATCCATCCACTTGGGGAACAACACATCTCAGCTGAATAGTATGCTGCTGAACAGCATCTGCCCCCAGGAAACAGGTGCAAGGTCTCCTTCCACCCAGGAATAACCCTCTCCAGAAGTGTGTGTGCCTAGACAGTGACTGCTCCTTCACCTCCAGCTCCACCAGCTCCCACTGGCTCCCAGTCAGTGGGGAAACACCAACACTGAGGTGATAGTCAGAGTCCTAGTGCTCACACCAGTGCCCCAGCACTGCTCCCTGAGCAGCAGACTCCCCTGAGCACACCATGTGGACTCACATCATCTTGACTCCTTCCCTGTCCTCGTGATTAATCTCTGCCAGCACTGCATTCATGTCAAGGTTTTTGGTCATTTCTTCTAAAGCATTTTCAGGAATCATATCTATTAAAAAAAAAAAAAAAAAAAAGTAACTCAGAGAAATTGTAGCTCCTCTCCAGCCTTAGAAAAGCAATGAAAAGTACAGAGGTCTCATGCTCTCTAATGCTCTCAGAACAGGTTTGGCACCATGGCCCTCCCAGTCCCACCGTGTCCAACAGCCACAGAGCGCCAGGGGACGGGCAGGGATGTTCCCAAGGTGCCAGCTCACTGGGGTGAGCACTGACAGCTCAGCAAAGCTCTGCAGAGCATTCACCCAGGAGGGGATCCCAGGGCTGTGTACTCACGCTGGTGCCCAACGATGCAGTGAGCAGCCAACAGCTTCAGCGAGGGCACCTCAAACAGCGCCTGGTGGAACAGGAGCTCCCGGGCCGTGGGGCGCCTGCCAGGGTCCTGTTCTAGACACTTCTGAATGAACTCCTAAAGACAAAACCTGCATGAGACAACAAGCAATGGCACCAGAGCAATTCAGGGCACCAACCCCCCCTGGCTCACCCGCTGCAGGGGATCCTCCAGCAGCTGGATGGCACTGTTGATGGCCTCCTGCGGCACATAGGAGGACTCCCCATTCCCCTGGATCTCCAGCACTGCCATCTGCAAACAGAGAGCAGAGGATCAGGCTCCACTGGGAATGGCAGACTGCATGGGAGATAGGCTCAAAGAGACCACTGCCAAGCATGAGATCACCACAGCCAAGCTGTTTGGGGGTACTTAAGGTCACATTTGGAGAGACAGAGAGAATGGCTGCCTCATTACAACAGCTTGCTCCTAGTACCCCAAGACTGCCAGGGAGCCCTGGGAACTCTGCCAACAACAACCTGGACAGTAAGTGTCTCCATTTTGAACCTCATGATCTATTGGCCTGTTATTCTGTTTGGTAATTTCACAATGAAGCAGTGACTGGGTCACTGCCAGGATCTGACAGTGTCCCTTCTGGCTGTGTGAATAGCTCTGCATCACAGAACAAGAGCAAGCACACAACACATCAAGCATGGGCTCCAGCCAACTACACAGACACTAATTCCCAGCTAGGAAAGGCTGGAAAATATTGCAGAGAATGTCTCTGCATTCAGCTTAACTTTTGTTTCCTGAAAGTTCTGTCTTCCCACAATTTTTTTCCTGCTTCACTAATGGAATGCGCAGTACAGGTTGAAGGTTCCTCATGTTGGCTCTTTCTGACAATTCTTCTCAGAAAATATTCCTAACAACTCCCATTACCTGGACTTGGACCTACTGACTGCAAAGACAGAGGAAACACGAAGCTGCTACAACCAGGGATGTCAGACCCACATCAACTGCAACCAGCACCTCTGCCAAATGGGCCCAGGCTGGCCCAGAAAAAGTGACAGCCTACAGCTGTCCTCTGCTCCAAACACCCCAGGCACTGGTCACACACATGGACAATACATAACAGTTTGCAGCAGCAACTATTCTCTCCAGCCAGTGAGTCTGACTTCAGGACTGGCCAAGACCTGCTAAGTAATTCATTACCTGTTAGGAATTTTGGGAAGAACTGCAAATCACTGAGCCATTTACTTCTCAGTGAGGCACTTGAGGGAGCCTCCATAGGGATCCCTCAAAGGCAAAGTACACTTGGCTCTAAGAACAAAACTCACTTGTCACCAAGCAAACCCACCCATGGCCACAAGCTTTTGTGAGAGATTTTTTGTGAGCCCTTTCCAGAGGTCTCTTTGCTCAGATTCATCATCTCTGCCCCACAGTCCATGTTCAACACTCACCTCCAGTGCACACATCCCAAAGGAGTAGATGTCCACAGCAGTGGTGACATTGGCAACTTCTGTAACACAGAAATAGGATTATTGCTCAGCTTTGATGCAGCAGCACCACTCTGCACCAGGCTGGGACAGTCCTGCAGCTCCTCCCTCCTCTGCTACCAAACAACAGAGGAGCTGAAGCATTTCAGGCAAACGGTTCAGAACTATTAATGTGGCATCTGTCGGGAGCCTGGAACTGAGAACAAGGTGCAGGACAACCTGGAAGCATCAGTAAAGCAAAAAAACCCCAGGCTTGCAGCCAAAGCCACATCATACCTCCATATTCCGGGGCAAAGAAGTGCAGGTTCTTCTGCTCCTCACGACAGGTCTTCACATGGTTGTTAATTGTGTCTGGTGCCACTAGAAGAAAAGCAGGAATGCTTAGGATACAGGAAACCATAGCCCATCCCTGATGAAATCCCAGAGAACACCTGCAGCTCCAGGCCCTTGGTGCCCAAAGGGGCAGAACAGTGGCATTAAGGTGAGTCTTCACAGCCTTCATCTCCTGTCACCTGCCCTGACCCAATACATTCCTGCATTGTTTCCTCGGCAGCTTAGCACCACTCTCCAAGGGCAACCCTGGAGACCACAACTGCTGCCTACTGGGAAGACAAGGTGGGAACTGCCAGTTGAAATGCCTAACTTCAAGCAATCAATCAATAGCATTTGTCACAAGCAACTCATCCAGAACAGCAGCCTGAGGAAGAGGCAGAGAAGGTCACTGCAATTGGTCACCACCTTGGAGTTCTGGGAGGATGGACCTACCAGGCAACTCCTCCACATTTCAGGAGGATGCTGGTGCCAAAGCATCTCCAGACAAGAATCAAACCAAGCTGCTGAAGGAAGGGAGGTGAACACCCAGACACCACAACCTCCCAGCAGCCAGCAACTCCACAAACCACTCAGAGTTGTGGAAAGGAAATAACACGCAGCCACAAGAACAGTGAGAAGAGCACAAGTATGGACCCCCATGAAAGATTTGGGACAGCCACCACTGCAGAGACTGCAAACAACTTTCCAAAACTAAGCAGCTGTCTCTGCCAGGGAGAAACACTGAGGTGGGCAGGGAGCACAGAGCCACCACCCATTTGAAGCTCTACTGTCACACTGGAGTGTGCCCAGTCCCAGAGTCTCAGGCCCATATCCCACCTGGTGACCCTCCTGGACAATCACAATTGGTCTGTACTGGCACAATGTGGACTGACACAGGATGTGCCAAAACACTTGATGTGCCAAACTTCCACACAGAAGAGGATTCCCAGCTGAGTGACTCGTTACCAGTTTCAGAGAGAAGATGTTCTATGGGCTCTAGCCAGACAAGAAGGACCTCCCTTGGT
This sequence comes from Certhia americana, assembly GCA_018697195.1. Taxonomy (NCBI): domain Eukaryota; kingdom Metazoa; phylum Chordata; class Aves; order Passeriformes; family Certhiidae; genus Certhia; species Certhia americana. The sequence goes on from CM031861.1 coordinate 60,892,596, forward strand.
AACTCAGCTCAGCCTTGCTGCATGGCACATACCAAATCATATTATCCAATCCAAGTGCTGGAAGCAAAGCTTGCTCCAACAGCTAGGGGCTTCTTTACCAACCAACCATTCACAAGTAACTGCTTTCTGTTCCCTGTGTTAGCTCTGATCCTAGGCAAGACGACTTCATTCCTAGTGCTCACCTGTTCCCAGACATCACCAGATCCTCTCACCTTCACATCACCAAGCAGCATAAGCTATATTCTTTGTCTTTCTCCTAAGACGTTCTGTTTTCCCAGTGACACCGACTGCTTCAGGCAAGTTCTGGCCAGGGCCATGCACCATCACACCAGTTCTCTACTGGGGACTCTGTCCCAAAGGATCTCAACATCCCCCACATGACAAGTGCTTGAAGCCTCCCTCAAGGACCCAGCAAACACCTGATCCTCATCAGCACCCAAATGATGAGCTCTGGACATCTATTCCCCTTAGTATTTTGTACTCCTGAGTCAGTTACAATTGGAGTTTGCCCAGTCCTCTGCACTGGACTGGATGTGTTCCTGTCCTGCTGGAGCAAATCCCTCAGCCCCAACCCTGTCACCACACATCCATCCAGTGCCAGACTTGGCACACAGAGCAAAGCACCTGTGGTTTGTCCTGCACACTGGGTTCTTATACCAGGCCTTCTAAATATTTAATGCTTCAGAAACCCTTCTGTCCCAACATCAGGTTTGTACTGTTGATTATGGGATCCTGGATGTCTCTGTGCCCAGTGCAGTGCACAGGAACTACCATACAGATGTTTGTGATACCTGTTAAACCTGCAGCTACTGCAGGCATGTCAGAATCTCCCAGTGGCAAGCTAGACAATCTGGGGAGAGAAAATAACTTAATTTTTAATTCTTCTATTTGTTCTGCTCTCCTTATCAGTACAATGCACTGTAAGAGAAAACAAGGACCAAAAACTCAACAACCTTGTCCTGCCAAATATGGAGCAGAATTGGGCAAGGAAAGTCACTCCACACACAATGTTGTGATCAGCTTCTTTTTCCAGTGTCTTTAAATCCTATTATGTTGGATGGCAAGGGCCAGATCCAGGCACTCTGTTGATTTAAGGACAGGGATGAGGCAGTAATCAATCACAGAACATATCAACAGAAAGCTCAGCAGTGACAGCTGACACACTTCCATACCAGACAGGCAGGGAGAGTGGAAGCCTAGCCCAGCCTCTGTCTGTAGTGTCCTTCATGTGGTCCAGCCAGCCTTGATTATCAGCTCCTCTGCATCCAGGTCCTACAGACCTTCTGAAGGAGCACCAGCATTTCTGGAAAGAACTGTGGGACCCTCCAGCTCAGATACACAGAACTGACAGACAGGCAGCTCTGAATTTGCTGCTGTGGGTCAGGCAGGGACCTGTCACCTCTGGTAGTCTGGTCCTTGTGCTTCCCAGCTTGCTGAGTTTCACTGGAGTGTTTTTCCATCACTGTTGCAGAGATTGGCTCTGCAGCTGGGTTTGATCAGCCACACTTGGCAGGGAATCTGCCTGTTCCAGCCATTTATATCCCAGCTCATGTGCAGCTTGGCAGAGGTGACAGGTATCACCTCACTCTGCTACTGCAGTGCTGAGGCAGCACAGGGTCAAAGACATCAGACCCCCAGAATGTCCTGAGTGTCTCAGAGCTAAGCAGGGACAGCCCTGCTCTGTGCACTAACAGCACAACATGCTTCTGAGGTCAGCTCTAAAAAACTTCTGTAGGTGTGCTCAACACAGCAGGCAGCAGTGCTATTACAACTGTGACAGGATTTTAGATGGTCAGACAAGAAACTTTGGGGTTTGGTCTGGTCACTATTGCAGGTCATCTTGATGCATGGGCCACTTAGCTCTGACAGGGGCTTGAGAGCTTCACCTGAGCCTACATTTTAAACCATCCTCCTGACTGTACAAGGTAAGAACACACACCTGAAGTCACCTCTGACACATGCTCTCCTGCCTGACTCACACATGGCTGCTATCTGCCACTTCTACACCTATTTCTATACTCTCAAACTGGCTCCACGCTGTGCATGGTTGGATGGATGAAGGCTGAGGATGGCTATTGAGTGAGACAAATGATGAAGACCACAAAGGAAAGTCAGATCACCAACAATAACAGCGAATGTATCTTTCTCAGCCACAAGAAGGTGACTACAAGGGACAGATTACAAGACAGCCCCACAGGAATTGACAAGTCTGGTGGGCAATCAGCAGAGATGAATTTTAGGAAAAGGTTCAGCCAAATGCAGTGTCTGAGCAGGGCAGGTGATAGGAAAAGATGTGAAGCACAGCAGAGGGTAGGACAAGAAACCTTTGACAAGCTGAACTCGATCTGATAACAAAGAGCATAAAAAGAGATAGTCAGCATTTCTACAGGAACATGCTGCAGCTGGTCAGACTTCTCAAAGCCTCAAAACATGCAAAAAGAGCTGGCCAGAGAAGTGGACAGCCTGTGTGCCCACTGGTTGTTAGCAGTGCCAGCCAAGGAGGCAATGGTGGAATTCCTTCCCACAGCAGGTTTAGCAGTGCTTGGGCATCCAGCCCCTGCTCTGGAACACTCCACACTGCAGAGGACATTTCCCTCTTGTGCACTGTCCCTCTCACACCCACCTTTATTCTGCATTCTGACCTTCCTCCCTGCAGGCAGGAAAGTTCCCCTGTCCCACACTCCTCCCCTCGGCCCTGCCTCTGCTCCTGCAGCAGCCACGGAGCTGCTCGGGTTCTTGCAAGCAGGAGAGCATGAAAAGCAGGACACGACTCCTCCCTCAGTGAGGGGCTCAGTGCCCTGGCCCACAGAACGCAGGGGAACCCAGGTGTCAGTGAGAAGGATCAACAACTGACCTGCAAGATTGTCCCAGGCTTGCTGTGCACCCAGCAATGGGACAGGTAACTGCTGCACCACCAGGGACCCAAAAATTATCAACTGAACCCAAGATCACCTCTGCAGCTATAAAGGGGTGACCACAGGGCCAGGAGAGGTATGAGGCCACATTATTATCCCCTGCACTCATATGCCCCAGACATTTTCACTGCTGAAAAAGGGCACAAGGCTGCATAAACCCACAGCGTTACACAGTTTGCTTTCTCTGCACACAATGATGACAAAAGGTTTTTTATTAGGGAGTGCAAGGCCTAGGAAATAAGGAACTAGGAAGCTATTTGGCATAAAAAGAAGCATACAGCCATTAAACAAGGAGTCAAACAGGAAGAAGTGTGAAATTTATGCTGATCATAGAATAACAGCTCTCTACAGCCCTCAGATCTGTATCATGGATTGCAAACAGTGATTGCAAAATGTCTGCCACACTGAGTCACCAGAAGAAACAGGATTTTATTATTTTTAACAGTTGAGTGTCATTAGTTGCAGGGGCAAATAGATTCAGTGCACGAAAAGTTCACTACACCCTGTTCCCAGTGCCAGGTAAAGCTCCCCATGTGCTTACACACATCTGCACTCCTGCCACATCCACTGACATGGCTTCCATAGAAACCAGCCTCTGCTAAAACACTGCCCATGGTTCCCTCCAGAGAAAACACTGCTGGAGCAGAATCAGCAATACTGGCAATAGAGAATTAACATCACACAAAAACTGGGGAAGGCTATCCTCCACAGAAAATATTGCAGAATCAAAATCATGGCACTGTTCAGGTGGGAAGAGACCTGCAGACCTCACCTTGTCCAACGCCCTGTTCCAGCAGGGACACCCAGAGCTGGCTGCACATCCAGATGGGTTTTGGGTAACTCCAGGAATGGAGACTCCATCACTGCCTTGGACAACCTGTGCTTGTGCACCACCACACTGAGAATGCCCGGGGTCCAGAGGGACCCTCAAGGGTCCAGCCTGTGCTGTGGCCTCTGCTCCTGTCCCTGGGCACCCCCAGGACCCCCAGGATCACCTGCACACACCTCCCCAGAGCTGTCACACCCCGGGATCACCTGCACACACCTCCCCAGAGCTGTCACACCCCCAGGACCCCCAGGCCTGCTCTGGGCTGAGCAGCTGCAGCTCCTCAGCCTCAGCCCAGCAGAGATGCTCCAGCCCTGCAGCACCACAGGGTGCTCAGCAGGCTGTCCCCAGCTTGTCCCTGTCCCTCGTGTCCTGGGGAGCCAGGACCATCCCCTCCCTCCTCTGGCAAGGCTTTGCCTAATGCAGCCCAGGGCACCATCAGCTACTTTTGGGGCCAGGGCACATACTGCTGTCAATGAGCCACAGAGGGACAGGATCACACTGTGTCACATTTCTCATGAAGCAGTAGGTGGGGTTTTTTTACATTTAAAAGAATACTTAGAGATCTAAGTTGAAGTTTTTGACCACATCCATTACACGGTAGTAGAAAGTGGAAGTAGGCAGAGCAGAAAAAACAAGAAAAACAGGAAGACCAAGAATAGATAAAAAAGAGCTGTAAGATTAGTACCTGTCAATCCTGGCTGCATGCAAGCTCTTAAACAGGGATTTAGGAGCTTATTGGCACTTTGTCTGGAAGAGTTCATGATACTTCACCCAACTTCACTCCTAACAAAGTGTACTGGAAGATCTGAAATCTGCCCCCAAAACCAAGTTCCATGTTCCAGACCAGAAGAATGAAGGTTTCACTGACCATGCAAACCCCTGCTTGGGCTACACCATCTAACTGCAATGCAAAATTGATAAGAAAAAGATACACATGTTCACATCACAGTGCAACAACTACACGCAATCAGAAAACACAAGAGCAGACATTCACTGGAATGCTACAGACTGAGCTGCTCTGGAGCAATCATCTACTCCCAGAAGACAGATGTACACTAGAAAACAAGACCTCAGAAACATGACTGTGAAGATGATCTTCTGTTGTGAGCAGCTCTGCTTAACAGAAGCAGGGATTGAACCATTATAAATGCACATTCTAAAATGCAATTAGGGCCCACAAGACCAAGAATTTCAAGTACAACTTTCCCAAATGTCAAACTCCACATCTTTGATTATCATTGTTCCACAACATGCCAAAGGGACCTTGGGAGATTTAATCTATAGCAAAGCATCTCCCTTGAAAGCAGGTGCCAGCGTGCAAACACTGCTTGGCCCACACAGTTCCAGACCTAAACCACAGACCTGTCCAGGCTGGGAGGGACCTTGGGAGAAGAAAGCTCACTCCCTGCTCAGGCACAGCCAGCCAGCACAGCCCTTGCCTGTTTGTGTTTCAGGGATCTTTTCAGAACTGGCACAAAGGAGCTTTCTAAACTGCTGAGGATCCTGGAGCCTTCAACCAAAGGGCCCTGAAAGGAGGAGACACCTGCAGCTGCTGTGCTAATATGAGAATGGGTGAATGAAGACCTGGATGACTATAATCCACATCCCTGTACCCATTGGGAAAGTCACATAAAAGCAAAGAAAAACCAGAGCTGAACAAAACAGAAGCAGCAATGCCTTCAGTGCAACACAGAAATGACAATGACCTCAGAAAATGGATGTTCCATAACCTGGAGCACTAAACAGAGACATTTAAATGTTTTAAAATTATTTAACTGAAAACAACCACCAGTCTAGATGATCATAATTTTCTGGTGTTTTCACAAACGAGGTGAATCCCAGCTGCACACTGAGTGAATCCCAGAGGGTACACTGAGCTAGGGAAATAAGTACTAGGAGCAAGAGCCAGCTTTTAAACCTTCTGCAAACTAAAAATGAGTTTATTACTATCAGAGCATAGGAGGTAGAAAATCTTTGCAACAAGGCCACCAAGGTCACCAGTTCTCACCACTAAACTGAACCTTACAAATCCCACCACCCTCCCCCAGACACACCCAGTGAACACATGGCCAGCAGGAGGCAGCTGGAACTTCCAACATGGACACAACCCATGGACTGCCACTCACCCAAGGCTGCTCCTCCTACTTTAAGCTCTGTGCTTGCAAAAAAAAACCCCAGGGCAAGTCTGTGGGACTGTTTCTGCCACTCTAGTAATCACAGCAGCAGCTGCAGCACTGTAGCATTACAATTAAAATTAACCTCATGCTCTTCAACCCAGTTTGTTAAACAGTTTCTCAAGAACAACCCAAATGAGAAGTGCCTTCACTTGAAGACAGGCTTTTACCTTTTACACTGAGAGTTTCACGGGCAACACAGACCCATGGCACACACAGCTTTAAAAAAAAAAAAAAAAAAAAGAACCCCCCCCCCCCCCCCCCCCCCAAAAAAGTAGCCTGGATCCAACCTTGGATATTCTGAAGCCTTCTAGACAAAAAGTTCCACTCAAAACTATTTCCTTGCCCAATCTCATTCCCAGCAGCACCTGTGGTCACAGACAAACCTAATGAATATCTGCCTTATCTTTGCCAAGTTTCTAAGGAACCAAAAATGTTTGGCTTGGTAGAGAACGTGCTTGACTCACACATAAAACTCTACAGTTAGAAAAGCTAAACTACATCAATTCATGTTACATCTTCCTAAATCAATGCTAACATGCCATTTTCACAGCAGATTTTTCTATTATCCATTATTTTCCCTTTAAAACCACACCTGCCACAGCTGAAGAAATAAAAAAAGCCAGATCCAAGATTTCCTACTAACCTCTTATTTCTACATCACCTCAGGTGTCTGTTAAGAATGTGGAAGCCAGCATGACATTTAAAGATCAGACAACAAAATCCAAGGGAGTGAAGCAATGACTAAAATAAGATTAGTTATGAAAGCATGTCACTCACAGCCTCATTAGTTCAATGCTCAAGCAAAACAGGAGCCTTACACCCTAGATTTAGTGTTTTCAAACCCAAATCACTGTTCAAGATCTACAGCTTAAACAATCCCCAGCTCTCATATCAACAGAACCCTCTGGTACAACAGACTGTTAGAACAAGTTCACAACTAACCATCCAGCAAAGCTCAGTATTCCAAGGCCATCTGATGTGTTCCAGCACAGGTGAGGTACCACAGCACCTCCTTATGCCTGCAGAGGGCTGGTTCAGACTTCTCCTGTCCTTCTAGAACCAGGGCCTTTGGTTCTGCTCACAGGGGTGACTTGATTTTGGAGACATGTCTGGCCAGCCCTCAGCCTTGCTGCCCTCAGTGTGGTTGAGCCCAGGCTCAGCCAGGTTCCCATTCTGTGGGCCTGTTCCTGGGCCAGTCTGCTTGCTGCCACTCTGCCACCCTGCAGCCATCCCCACGGACTCCTCAAGCCCTGACTACATCCCCAATCCCCTCAGCTGCCCCAGATCCCAGACTGAGCTCTCCGGGAGCCTCTGCTCCGCTGCCAATGCAGAGTGGCAGAGCACATCCTCCTGCCAACACCTGGAAGGCACAGAGCCCATCTGGTCAGGCCCTTGCCCTTTCCACCACTTCAGCTGATGGTTGGTGGGCTCCCAACTCAGTAGAAATAAACTCTAACCATTGAGAATAACCCTGATGGTAAAAAATAAAATAAATAATTATTTTAAATTTAAACATTGGTGTTCTATGTAATAGGCTTACAAATAGCAGCACTCAAATCCTCCTCTGGCTCCCACCAGCCCAACTCCCTCCTCATACGCACAGATCTCCCCAAAACCAGAGATTTATCTGGGGGAAACATCAATAACCAAGCTTACTTCAATCCAGGGACTTATTTGGGGCACGAAGGATCTGGCCATGAGGAGCCAGACACATTCACTGAAACATTCATCTTAAAACCAACACATCTAAGGAGTTCAAACTACAAGCAAGCAATTGGATAGCCAAGCACACAGTGGGGGCTAGTCCAGGGCTGGGTCCCAGCCAAGGGCAGCAGAGCAGCAGCAGGGAAGAGCCTAATGGACGTGGGAAGTTCAGCTGGGAAGAGCTCAGAACAAGGCATGGCTTGTTGACATGCAGGAGCTGGCATGCACAGGGCCCGTGGACTAGCACACGCTAAGAACATGGAGAGGGAGAAAACTAACAACCAGGAGACTTCACAAAGGGCAGTGCTCCCTCTCTGTAAGGCTCTGGCCAAGAGCACAAGGAACTGTTTGCATCCCAGCACAGAAGACGAGCTCTCCAAGAAGGATGCACCTAAGCCAAACAGTTTTACACACAGCCTTATAGCAAGGGAACACTGTAAATAGATCAGTGTGTATGTTTGTGTGTTACAAGTATAGCTACACACACATATATATATAAATATATATATATACATATACACACAGAGATAAAATCATGTACATGACATAAGTGGAGTCACATCACAGGAGCGGAGAAGTTTGCTCACCATTAGCAAATATCCTATGAAAGACTGTTGTAACAGAGCAGCCCGTGAGCGGGAAGTAAAACGAGATAAAGTCAATGAGTTGGTGAACAGCAAAGCACTTACATCCATAGAGACAGCTGGGTCAGAGTCAGGGCACACAGGGACAGGACTGAGCACTGGGCCCTGCCTCCAGCCACCTCTTCAAAAGAAATTTACCTAAGGAACATCGGGGTTTCTACCTGAGAACCAGACCGGGCAGGGAGACAAGGCATCTCTCACCAAGCAAAAGATTATGGCCAATTCTGAGACCAAGAAGCTGGAAATTCTGTTCTTCTGTTAATGTCCTACAGCCCTACCCACCCCACCTCTTCAGCAGAGAAGTCCCTTTCTCTACATCTCAGCAGCTTCTGGCCAGAGATCTCAGCAGGAGAACCCACACTTACAGCCCTGGCCACACGATGCCACAGCAGAGCCAACATCCATAAGAGTCCTGACCCCGTGGCCTGGAATTGAGGGCAGACTCTGAGCAGACACAACTAAATTCAGAGTGAGTCTAAGGTCAGGTGTAGTGATGCCTGGAGGCACAAGTGGGAAATCTGTACTGCACAGAGCTTCCTCTGTGCCCCACCAAGGTCTCCCTCAGCATGAGGGAGCTGACACATCTCAGGGGCACCACAGGACACTGAAACCCTCCAGCCTAAGGCCTCCCTTCTGCTGGGGCACTCCAAGAGCTGCCCAAAAGGGTTTTTAACTCAAACACATCACTTCTTTCCACCCGTGAATGGTTCTTACACTGCCAGTGAGAATTCCAGGAACAGCTCCCAGCAATGCCAACACAAGCAGGCAGCAGCACCAGGCACCCTGGCTGTGCACTCAGAGCAGCTGCAGCCTGCTGCAGGAACACACCTGGCAGCACATCCCCCTGGCAGGCAGCACAGACACCCATGCAGGCACCACGGTGTTACACCTGAGCTCTGTGAAGAGCAGACCGGGCACAACTTGCACTTATCACAAGGAATGCTTTCACCTGACCATAGCTCCACACGGCAGATGGAACATTCCAGTCTCTGGGAATACCAGTGGCAAGTTTAAGAGCTGTGAGTGTCTTTCCTATCCTCATCACAAGTTCTCCAAAGCTCTCCACTCATTTGAAACTTATTCTCCTTAAGTCTATTAACTCTGCACTTTATGGCACTGGAAATAAAAGGTTAGCAAATGAATGGATTATGGATGGCTTTTGCACTTAAGCATTAGGCAAAATCTTTCCTCCTTCCCACTCCCTTTTTTCTTCCACAGCTGACCCCCAGCACACAGATTTACATACTGAACACAGAAATAGTGACCAGCCCAGCCTGTGCACATGCTCCTGCATCTGAGTGAGCAGCAAGGAGCAAAGGGCTGTTCCTACACCTGAACACGTGTCACAGGAACCACTACAGGCATTTCCAGTGTGACACTGCTCTCCTGGCACACCCTCACCCTCCCCCAGCAGACAGCATGATGTCCTGCAGTGCACACCAGCAGCTGCCTTAGCCAGGTTCTTGCCCCACATTCAGCAAGTATTCTCTTTGCCACAGTGAGAGGAACTTTGGGAGCAGCACCCAGCACAGTAGTGGGGACAGAGATAGCACCAAAGCACAGCTCGTAGTGCACTGAATCCTTGTTCCCCATGAATCCACAGAAATTACTGTCCTGCTGCTTTTCAGTAAACACAGGGAAGTGCTCAGATACCAGCCAGCTGTACAGAACAAGGAGAGGAAGCAGCAAACATGAGCCTGGCTTTGTCAGTGACCCTGAAGCAACTGTTGTTCCAGGGCCCAAAACTCAAACCCATCCCATCTGGGACTGCAAGGGCAGCAGTGCCAGGGAGAAAGGCTCAAGTTCCAACACAACCAACAGTCCTGGGGATGTAGCTTTGCCTTTTCTGGTTGAGTGGGCTCTGCAGGAATAGGAATACATCCTGCCATAGTGCCAACTCTAATTCCAGCCTGCACTGGAGCTACAGCTGTCCCATCTGGAGGATTCCACTTTTGACCACAAGCCCACTTGCACTCACTTCCCTTTTTAATTAGGAAGGGACCAGAACTTTTCAGATAAATCACTTCACTTCTGAACATGAGGTAAGCCAGGCAGCCCACAGCTGCTCAGGAACAGCTGCACATGAGCACTGGAGCTGCAGTCACACTCCAGCACATCCTGCAGCTGTAACAGCACAGACACTCACTTCTCCTGGCATGAGCACATGCATGTGACTGCTCCTGCTGCACCTGACAGAAGCAAAGCTTTGTGAATTTGAAGGGAGCAAAGGTGTAACTGTGCTGAGGGCACCATTTGTACCTCACACCTGAAGTGCCACCTTCCTTCTACACAGCCTCTGGAGATGCACGCTCTGGGAACAGCAGCTCTGATGATCTGCAGGATCTCCCTCTGGGGAAAGCCCTGGCTACAATGCCAGCTCCATGGGTTTGGCTTTACAGACAGTGCTGGCTGCCATGCAGAAAGGTGGCAGCTGCATGACACTTTGAAATAAAAATTTTAAAAAGGGAATTTTTTGAGTACTCAAAGTCTTCCCATCATTCTGACCTCAATGCCAGAGAGTTTGCCAGCATACATCTGTACTAGATGTACTCACTCTTGGAAATCTCTCCCACTTGGACAAAGTCAGGAAGACACAATAAAGCCTGTGTGATGACATGATGACATCAGCTTGTGTGAAGAGCAAATCCCCAATTTTACAGGCAGGTCGGGAGCAGAGTGCTCCTTCTGCCATGACCCTGTCTCCCTGGTACAAGCACAAACCTGCTACCCCAGTTCTGGAACAAAACAACAACACAGGAGTTCTTTGATGGGTCTGCAGCTGATGGAGAGGCTATTTCTGGATGACAGGTGATGCAGAGCATCTTTCCCTGTACACTGCCACATCAAAGCAGAACTCACACAGACAATAGCTCCAGGAAAGCAAAGACCTATTCCTCAGATCGAGAATACTTGCAGAAGTTGAACAACAGGTAGCAAAGCTGTCCCTTGAAAGGTCATGTCAAGGTGTGACATAATGCATCCTGACTGCAGACAGATTTTTAGACACATGGGAATAGCAGGAAAAAACAGAGCATGCAAGGATGCTCTGCACTGCCAGGAACATCACTGCTTACTCACAAAACAAACTGTTTTGGCACAGGGTGGCTGCACAAGCAGGGCATGTCTGAGCCAAACAGGCCCAGGGCAGCTCAGCAGCCTGAAGGCAGGCCCATGGGGGGGATGCTGGACAAGGATGTCAGGACAAGCTGCAGTCAGAGTCTGTCCACCTTATTATAAACGAGGGGTTGCTACAAGCAGCACTTTTGTGGCTTCATGGACAGCTCCCCAGGCAGCTCCCAAAGCTCCACAGTGCTGGGAGGAGAACTCTCTGTGTATTAACATGAAAACCTGCAGAGCACATGAACCCACAGATGATGTGCCTACAAAATTTCAAAGTTTCAGCATCAATTCCTGTGTCATCCCCCTGAGACAAAAAGCTAAAGGAGAGGCTAAAAGGTAATCAGTACCCAGTATCAGTCTTCCCTGCACCTGACAAGGCCCAATGACCAGTGAATTTTGCTCCCAGTCCCTGGCACATCTGATGTGGAGGTGGAGAAGCACGTGTACACACATGCCTATCATGCCAGGGAACCTGGAAAGGAGTAGATGCCTTTTCTGTTTGGGCACTCTGTCTGATAGGCAGGGGCACCCCCAGCATTACCTGACCCAATCTTGATCAGTCCGTTGTGCTGGATGAAGATGGTGTCACAGGTCAGGTTGCCATGGATGATGGGGGGATCACAGGAGTGGAGGTAGCTGGAGATGCAGAACAGAGCATTGGTCAAGGCCTTGAATCCCTCCCTTCACCCCTTCCCATGCCAAGCAACATCAGAAGAGAACAGGAGAGCAAAGGGCACATGCCAGGGATTTACAGTAGCCAGGAGATACAATTCAGTGACTGTACATCAGCCTGTAGCTGAGACCCAGGAACAAACAGGAATTGTCTCTGATGAATCTCCAGAATATGGGGGGGGGGAAGAGAAAGCCTTCTCCTATCAGTTCCCAAGAAACTCAGGGTACCAGAGGTAAAGGCACAATTTCATACAACCCAGTACTGCTGAATGGATTCTAAAAGGATTATAATTTTATACCAAAAATATCAGAGCCTTATTCTGTCCCTACTCACAGGGGACCAAAGAGGCACTTAATGCTATACACACAACTAGGTATGTTTGCCAGCAGGCACAAATAAAGCTTTTCAGTGCTCTCAGAAACTTCTTAGAACCCAAACTATCCACCAATAGCTGTAATTTAGCCAAGTGGCACCAGAGTTTTCTTTATAGAGTGTAAGCCACGCTATTGTTTTTCTAAGGTTCTAATTAGCTATTCACCAACTCTAGTTCAGGTGGAAAAGAATTTTTAAAACCCAAAACACATTCTACTCAGCCATACTGCACTAAGATGGCTGTAGAAGAGCTGCATCATTAAGAAATATCCACACACATCTAGTAACACCATGCCTCAATACCCATGAATCCACTGCCTGCAACAGGGCTGCAGCCTGCCAACACTATGGAAGTTTTTCTCAGTCCTCTCACATGGAACTTGATTTCCCTTTGCAACACCCTCCTGACCATGGAGAAACTTGGGTTATAAACTCTGGAGAGCTCCCTAACACGTAACTGCCACAGGCACATCAGTCCCAGCTGCTGGGGTCTCAGGGGCAGTACCCCACTTACCTGAGAGCAGAGAGGATCTGGGTACACCACCGCTTCCACGCCTGCAGGCACAAGAGAAAAAGGATAAAAATCATCCACAAGGAGCTAATCTGTACTTCTGTGATTCACAGCCCACTTGTAGGAAGCAGGAGCACGCTCCAGCTTTTACTCAGTGCAGGTGTAAAGAATCAGAATTCTTATGGTCCCCTTGTTTCTATGTATTCCCATGGGTCCAGAAACACACCTGTCCTCCAAAGTCTCCCTTGCACAGACACGTTCCCCCTGTCCTGTGAGGGCCCCTGGAGATGGACATGCCAGTCACAGCACACCTAAGAAGCTGCAGAGCTGCTGGCAGTGGAACTGCTGTCCCAGAGAACCTGCAGCTGAACTACAGGCTACAGGGACACAGGGGAACTGCAGCAATGTGTCATCACCAGTTCTCACTGGGATCCTCTGCTGAAAGCCCTTCCAGGGCCTGATGGCTCTAAAGAATTATGGTAATACAGGAAAAAAGAGTTACCTTTTCATTCATAGTTTTGTGGTTTTTCTTTGTCTTCTTGAGGAACTGTTTCAAGCTCCCTGAAGACATGTACTCAGTGATGAAGATCACCTGTGGGGCAGTATGACACATTACCCTCCACCTTGCTAATTCTCTAACAACACACAATGAGAACCCAACAGCAGCCTGATGGCTGCACTTACCCTGGCCTTGTTCTCTTTCACATCAGCCCAGTATTTGTGGAACTTCACAATGTTGAGATGATCCAGCTGAATTAAGTTGTCAAACACTGCTTTAACTTTTTCCTTAACATCGGAAAGACAAAGACACGTCATCACATCAGAGACCACACCAACCTGTATCCTTCTTTCTTCTTGGCTCTTGGTCCCCTCAAACACCAGTGTATTTGTCAAGCCCCTGTGCTAAGAACAGTCAGCATCCCATTTTCTTCTGCACTGCATCTCAGCAGAGTGTAGTTTGATTGCCAAGTCTAAATGAACACAAGGGCTCATGGAAATAGCACAACAGTTTTGCAGGACATTTCCTATACAGGCCAGGCTTAAGCCAAATTTGCTACATTTGGACAGCACAGCATTCCAAACCCAGACAATAACCCACACACAAAGTCCCCAATATCCATAACCACACCCCAGGGGTAGGTATGTTTTCTCACATCCTGTTGGGAAACACAACATCAACTTACTTCCTGAAGCTTAAAGTTCTTCCGCTCAGAAAACTGAACTTCATTCCAAACAACTTCCACACCTTCCTCCGTATCCATGGCCAGGTAGGCACTGTCAATCCCCGGGACATTGCGCTGGTTCACCTGGAGGGGAGGGTGGACACCTGTGAGCTCTAAGCCAGCAAGACCAGATCATTGCCACACAGCACTCACTGGAGAATTATCAACTCTGCTCATTAACTTTTAATTAAGTGAGAATTCCAGACTAGGATTTGCACATGTATCTTGGAGCAGGGCATATCCAAAACATGAGTCACTGTAGACCATGTGAGCAGCAAGTCCTGAGCATACCAGTGGGAAAAACCTCTTGTGCACAAACTTGTGCTATAGCAAAGCTGCCTTCTGCCAATATATTGGATTTTCATGGCTCAGGACACCTGCAGTTCATTCCACCACAAGAAAGCCCCCTCCAACAATACAAAAGGGATACAGAAATGTCTCAAGAACTCAGGTACAACTTTGTGGAGGAATCCTCTGAAAGGTGATGACACCTGAAAATCAAAGCAGAGAAGAACAAGGGGAAAGCTGAAGTTTCAGAGGTGGGAACCAACGACACAAGGGAAACCACTATAGTAATTTCTTTAGTTAATAATTGTAAACATTGACCCAGCACAAGTACATCCACACTGAATATTAAAGACACAGATGAGCACTCAGAAAGCAGCAAGGGAAGGGAAGGGGATTGAGAGTTTAGAGCCCAGCACAAGAATGCAAGAGCTGTGAGAAGACAAAAGGCTGAACAGAGGTGAACCCTGCTCCCGGCAGTGAAGTTTTCCATAACATTGTTTTCCTTCAGATACGTAGAAGCATTCAAAAATGAACATGGTCTCTTTCCTCCAACATCCATGGCATTTACAGAAATGCCTTTGCCTGGCAATTTTACAGGTACACAGCACTCACAGTCATGGTGAGCACCCCACTGCACCAGGACACGAGCAGTGATGGAACTGGATTCAAAGCACTTAGAGAGTGCTTCCAAGGTAGAATTCCCCTTTTAATTGTGAACCAGAAACCATTACTGTTCCCATCAGCTGACCACACACCAAGAATCATTTCACAGACTCATAGGACAACCTCAGCTGGAAGAGACTGACAAGGATCACTGAAGTTCAGCTTCTGTCCCTGCCCAGGAAAACCCCAAGAATCCCACCCTGCGTCAGAGTATTGTCCAAACACTCCCTGAATTCAGGATTGGTGCTGAATACCAGGCTTGGCAGCTTTCAGCTGATCCAGTTTCCCCCCTGAGGTAACAGTTAACACAGATTTGCCCAGCAAATCCAGACTCATCTTCTATCACCTCCAAAACCTGGCCATTTCACAGCTCTTCCTGCTCATATTGTGTCACCTTCCCTCATTAGGGACCCCATTAGCATCCTGTTGCTGGAAACTTCTCACCTTGTATAAGAGCTTCCTCAAAAATCCCTTCTCCCTTGGGAGCCACTTTCACCTGATGGAATTTACCCAATTTCATCATTCCAGCTGAGCTACTCTGTCCCATTCTACTCCTTCCATAGCCTGACCACACAGAGTGACAGGCCACCAACACCAAAGGTGGTACTCTTTATGATCTCCCTCGGCACTCTGGACAGGCCCAATGACATTTAATACCCTGACCCCACAGGTGACACACTGCAGTGACAAATGATGCCAAGTAAAACCAGAGTGATACAGACTTCTCTGGCAACTTGGCAGTAAAAGAGTATGACACAACCAGCTAGCTGCAAGGTGTGGCACAGGCAGGAATAAAGGGGCAGGCCATAATTACATAAGGAGAGCCTGAGCTACAGAGGACAGCTATGGGAAACCATCACAGGAGGGGACAGCTGAGAATGAACCACTCCACTTCCTTCCACTTGAGCCACCTGCCTAACTGAGGGGTGAAAGGACTGAGATTTGGTTTAGAAATACATTCACATTGATCTTAAAAACTTGATTTTATATATATATATACACATAAATAAAAACATACTAATACCAACAGGCCAGGCCTGTTATGTTTCATCATTAAAGAAAGCTAAAGGAATAAAACCAATTAAGGATAGAACATTTATTCCTTCAAATTTTAGAATAAGCAATATCTCAGGGATGACAGCAGCATAAAATCAGTACCAGTACAATTACTAAAGCTGAATGGTAAAAGGCTTTAACTTCAGGGAAGTTTAAAGAAGCCTGAGGCAGCAGAAAGGCATGTGTGTGTGAGCAGTGCAAGGACAAGGTAACAGCCACCACACTGACACCCAGTGCCCTGGATTCTCCCTCTTCATCCCACCTGCTGCCTGTTCACAGAAACACCAAGGCTGGAAAAGACATCTAAATGATGGAATCCAACAGTCAAAGGCCCTCTATTGAAAGGCTTCCAGCTTTACTGGATTGAGCAATTCCTCAGGTACTAGCAGCTACTGAAAATGTGCCCTCATAACGCAGCTGGGGCTGTGGACTTGTCACATCTCCCACTTCAGGCCAAGCTCCCCAAGGGTAAATGATTTCCATGACTCACAGGCAATATTCCAGAGCACCAGATATGACTCAAGTCACCAAACCCAGCTGACATCACGGATGGCAATTCTGTTTCTCAGGAGATTCGACAGCTTGGGGAGAAAAGTAAAAGGGGGAAAATGCAGACAGAGAACTGAAAGGCAGCAGAGGATTGCTCCTGCTTGCCCAATTGCACATCCCTTTCCCGGCAATGAGAATCCTAAACCCTCAGGAAAGCATTGAGACAATGTATTACTCTGTGTTTGTCCCAGACTAGGCAGATTTTACACTCTGAGGGAGGATGTGATCTGAGCCCAGCTTAGCCCGAATTTCTGCAGCACAGCAGGGGAAGCAGCTCCACAGTACAGAACTACCAACAGGGCTCTGAGTCCATGTAAGCAGGAGGCAAGGAAACTCCAGAAGAATTTCAAGTGAATTACTTAAAGGAATATGGGTGGAGTGGCACAACAGCTCTAAGGGAAAAGAACTCTGGAAGTTAAGTTTCCCTTTGGAAGGTTATTCCATTGTCCAATGCATATTTTTTCTATAGCTCTCAAACACCTGTGTATCTGCTGCTGAAAGAACACAGCCTTTTGGAGACACTCTGTATTTTTTGTCAGTTAAATTTTTCTGTCAATTAAACAGAAAATAAAAACAGCCTAAATCACAAGTGACAGTGATGATTTACAATCTAGGAAAAAAGGTATAAAAACTGGGAAAAAGTCCACAGTAACTAGAATATCAGTACAGAACAGACTTGCACATTGAAAAACAGGTGAGGAATGACAGCACTCCAGGCCAGACCCTCACAAGAAGCCCCAGATTTGGTTCAGAGCAGCATAAATATGTTAACCAGGTTCCCTGGCTACTTGTTTAAGCCAAAGAAAGGTGAAAGCTCTGCCCAGCCACCCGGCAGAAACAGCACAGCAAAATAAATAAGGGAGTGAGGAAGAAAACCCAATATCTATAAATAAGCCCACTCAGACAGTTCATCAGGAAGGTCCCAGTAACTGCACTGGGGCAGTAAGTTCAGCTGAGTGCCAGCAGCGTGAAACTCCAAGGAGAGGGAAAACCAGACAGGATAAACTCCATGTAAGCTACTCCCAGTCTGCTATAGCCCATCCTGCTCTTCTGTGATACTTTCACTTGGCAGAGAGATCTTCAAATCACTGCAGGTAACTCTGAACAACATCAATCACACAGGAGGGATTGACAGATCAGTTCATTGAAAATGCCATAAAAATTGGTGTACCGTGGAACACCAGTCTTGAAAACAATCCCTGAAGCCACATGAAACACTAATGAAAAGTGATTATTTCATTACCAGTTTTCTGAAAATGCTGGAGAAAGCAGGCAATGAGGTGAACAAACATTGAATTTTAAAGAGGACAAAGAACACCTGATCTTAATGCACATCTATAAAATGCAGAACTGGCTGCCATAAGATGTCAGAAGTAAAAATGGCTGTAAAGAGATTATGGGTAATTCTGAAACAGAAGAAGAGTATTTGGGTACACTACTCATGGGACGTTTGAGGTAAGTTCCAAAAGTTCCACGATCAATACAAGTCTCAAGCCAAGCCCTGAGCCTTGTCACAATCACCTGTATTGCCTTTATGTTTAACTATTTCTCAGACTATTTTCCATGCCAATGTGCTTCTCAACCCCTGTGTACATGCACAGGCAAGCACATACATCTGCAAGCAAACTTCACGCCAGACTAGCCAGAGTTGGGACAAGAGGTCTTGGGGTAAGATTTTGTAGAGACAGAGGGCCTGGGAAACAGGTACTAGACATTTGAAATGAGATTTTTCCTGAGCACTGATAAAGAGAAAGAGGATGCAGCTATTCCTGTCATCCACATCACCATGGGATGCTTGGAAATGACCATGGCTAACCTACATGGCTGTGCCTCTATCAGGCTTTGCCATGCAGCCTCCCTGCAGGCAGGATCTGGAGTCAGAGCCAGCACACAGCCTCTCCCCCCTGCTGGCCCAGCAGGAAGCCTCTTCCCAAGCCCAAGCCCCACCAAACCTGTGGCAGCTGTCAGGATACCACAATCACTGTCCCAAGACAGAGAGAGGGCTGGCAGGGGAAGGCTTTGGTGCTGCTGCAGACCACGGTATTTTTAGAATAGCTCTGTAAGGAATGCAGAGAGAGCTCCATCCCTCAGAGCGTGACCAGCACCTCCAGCCTCCACCCCTGCAAGGAGCGGGTGCCAGCTGTCCGTCACAGCCTGTGAGCAAGGACAGAACGGGCTTGTGACAAAAGCTCAATCCCCTCTGCACCCTGAAGTGCCCCTCAGCTCATTCTGGCACAGCCCAAGGGTTCATTTCTTTCAGGAAGCCCCTGCATGAGCCAATAAAAATGTTAAAAGGCTTCACATACTCCCTTTTCTTAATACCTTCTCCATGGTCAAGGAATGCTATAAAAACTACAGCATGGCATTAGTTTTCTCCACCAACTGGAAATAAAACAGATCCATTGTCAAAGCCTCAGGGAGCTGGCAAGAGCTCTAAGTGCCAGCTTGCTTGGAGGACTGGTGCTTATCTTTTACTACCTCAGCAAGATTCTTTCCAGTCACAACAGAAGCTGAGAAAAATCAGGCTCCAGCATCCCAGAATCCAAACACTCGCTTCTGTTAGCATTTTTTCTCCAAGAATCCTGCACTCTGTCCCCTTGAAGAAATGTAAATCCAGAGGTACAAAAGTCACCAACTCCCTTCAAATGAAAAATTATTCAAGCCACTGAGACTCCCCCGAGAAGTGAGAAGACAACAAAGAGATAAAGATGCAGCAGACCCGGTGTTTCATTTCCTGTCTCTCTGAGTTCAAGTTCTCATGAATCACAGCTCTTTTCTTAATACTGGATAGTTCCAGCATAGATTGAGAGCATCTGTAAGCCTGAGCACTGAAATCCAACTGTAATGTCCAGCCATCAACAGCTGGGAAGTGCCAATCCAAATGACAGATCTTTCACAGAAACAAGACAACCAAACTAATGGCAGTGTGCTGCCTAAATGAATTTTCTGAACTCCCAGTATCCAGTGAAGAACAGCAAGAATGGACTCACATGCACAGGTGCACACTGTCTCAATCTCTGCTCCCTGAGCACTGCTCCTGACCTGACACCCAGGGCCACAGGGAACTGCACCCATCACACTGTCATGTCATTGTAAGGCAAGCTGTGAACAGCTGCAGCTTTCATCTAGCTAGCTGACAGCGAAAAATCCCAGACAGAAAAACAAGAATTATTCAACATGGCAACCACTGCATGCACAGCTGCACTGACACATGAGGCATGTGCCCAGAGATAAGGCAGAAATGAACATCTTGATCTAAGCAGCCACTGAAGTGGGGCAGAAGATGGAAAGTGCAGCAGGGGAAAGTCCAGCAGCTGAGTCACAAATGAGTTAGCAACATATGAGCCACAGAGCAACAATCAGCCACAAGGTCACTGATGACTACCAGGAACTGAAACGTCACCTTCAGCTGCCCAAAAATCCCCCTCAGCACTTCAGAATCCACGGGACAGATGCACTGTGCCTGCCATCAGCACAGAACAGCACGATCAGCAGTGGGACGAGCTTCCAGACGACAGACAGGACATGAGCAGGGCTGCAGGAACAGCACAGTGCTCTCCCACTGCTCTTGAGCAGCCTGCCATATCCTCTAGGAAAGGATCAAGGTATTGCAGCAGAGACCAGCGCTGATTCTCGTTCTCCCATTTTCTCCCTGTTCTGCTCTAAGTGCCAGGCATCACATTCTCACAGCAGCACCCAGGCTGTGAGGAGCCTACAGACGAGGCAGCCAGGCCCACCCAGGCCTGATGGGCTTGTGCCCACCCTGACAGACACACACACACCCCAAAACAAGACACACCCCCTGAAAAGGGGACCTGCCTGTGCCCACCCATGCATGACACGGATTCCTCCTTACTGAAGATTACTACAAAGATGTCAACAAAGTACTTCTTATAAAGTCTTGGCTTACACGGTCACAAAGTGTTTTCTTCCCCAGAAAAGGCACAGAAAGAAACTCAGTCAACAGCCAGCCATCACACACAGCAAACCCAAGGACATCACCATGGAGGAAGGGTTGAGCCTCTCCTACTCACACGAGCTTGCCAAGCCAAATACCATAATGCTGGGCTGAAAATGAAGGTTCTGCTGCAGCAGGACACAACTTTTCCTACAGTTATGTGTCATCCATGTAGCTTCTAGGGACAACAGGCATGAAGCTCTCAGTTTCAGGTTCACCACCAGCCAGTGTCAGGAGGCTAAACCTGACCTGCTAACGTGGTGCTGCAATCCTGCTCCATTAGGAAGTTTCTATTCCTAGGAGGCACAGCAGATAATTCTCTGCAGGCAAGCACAGGCTGGAGACCCCACCAGCCTTGTGACCACCCTGCACTCATGCTGTGGGGCCTTGCCCTGTGCTTCAGCCATGGGACAAGATACCCTATAAAGTCTCACCTGTGTGCTGCTCAGGACAGCAACCAGGGATGTGGGCACAATTCCAGAGCCAGGTTCAGCTCTGGGAGGAAAGCAGCACAGTCCACAACACCGCAGGAACCACAGGTACTGCTCCATGTTCCACAAAAAATGGAATTTGGGGAACATAAGCAGTTTCTATCCTGTTAAAAAGGGTTCTTAGTTAAAAATGTCACAGAAGCATTTGATTTTAATAAAACTAGTGTGAACTTTGCAAGAATTAGTCATTGCACTACTAAAGCTCCCTGTTTACAGGAAGAATTACAATCAATGAACTCAACTCTCAATCCTTTTTTACATCTGAAATTCAAGCAGGAATTAAATACAAGATACAGAACAGCCAGCTCCACAGATTCCCTGGTTCCACTGCTCAACCCAGTCAATGTTGGGCATTGTCCAAATGCCTCAAAAACGGACCTGGGGCACTGACCTCCTCTCCAGGAAGCCTGGGGCAGGTGTGACCCTCTCAGTGAGGAAATGCTCCCCTCTTGTTTAACCTGAGCCTCCCCAGATGCAGCTCAGAGCTGTTCCCTGCTGTCCTGGCCCTAGATACCACGGAAAAGACCAATAGTGGGACCATCTCCTCTCATGAACATCTGGTTCTGCTGTGTGTAATAGCCCCAGGATGGGGTTCTGTGCCGCCCCATCCTGCTCCCACCTGGACGAGGTTTGCCCTCTCGGTGCCAGGGCCGACCAGCACCCGGGTGCCTCCGGTCCCTTTCTGCAGGGCTGCCCCACCCGCCCCTCTCCCCGTTCAGACTTGTTCCCAGCACCATTTCCCCTTGTGAACCCATGTATTTTCATTAGTGGGTATGGTTCAGCCAGGCGGCTGAAGAGAAACATGACCGCTGCCTCCAGCAGCTCCTGTCCGGCGCTGCACAGGCTCCGCACATGGGCCCGGGCCCGTTCAGGGTCCCGTTCAGCCCACTCCGGGGTCCCGGGCAGGTTGCCAGGGCGTGCCAGGGGAAGCCCGGCAGCGCAGGTCGTCTTGCCGCCCCCCGACCGTGCCGGGACTGGCGGCGTGGGCACCGTCCCACCGGCACCGTCCCACCGGCACCTGCTCGTTCCGGTAAGCAGGCACCGACAGCCCCGGCTCACAGCCAGCGCGCTCCTCCCCGCTCGCGGGCCCTCTCTGCACAGCCCCACCTCTGCTGCAGCGAGTGTATCATCAACGGGCGGTAAAACAATATTTTTAAAAAAAGAAGCGAGGGCACTAAATTTCAAAACCTACACCGGAGGACGGCAGTCGGAGCAAGCAGGAATGTCATAGATGGGAAGTATCAGAGCACCATCAGAGCACACCGTCTAACTCTGTAACCATGCGTGTGCTCCCATTTCTCTCCAGAGTATCGTGCCTCATTGTTTCCACAGTGCCGCCTCACCCGACATCCAGCAGATACTGCCATAATAAAACATCGGGATTGCATCACTGGGGAAAGGTCGGCTAATGGTTTTTCCACAGAGTAACACCATCTCCCTGCGAGGGGTAGCAGTAAGAGCCTGCTCACGCACTGCACTGACAGGAATAACCAGTGTGGGCTGAGCTGTCACACCTCCCCGGGAAAAAGGGCACTCTGCTCTGGGACACTCAGAAAGCAAAGCTGCTATTCCAAACCAATTTCAGGTTAAATTTCACATCTGCAGTGCGAGAGTTTACTCCGGAGAGCAGATCAGCCCAAATGATTATGACAGCAAAGAGAATCTGATGTCACGCAGTTCAGGGAACAAAAGCCTCTCCCACAAGCTGGGGGCTGACTGAGCCACAAATCCACGTGTGAAATCCAGAGACACACCAGGATTTCACTGCAGGTGAGGCTGACCCCAGTCAGACACGAAGCTGTGCAGCCTTGATGAGTGAAGGCTTCAGCAGCAGCCCCGAGCTCACCCAGATCCCTCAACAATCTGTTCTGTGGCCCTAATGCCCATCCCTCAACCTGCCGTGGGAGAGCAGAGCTCTGATTTCTACAGAGGCAACCTGAACCCAGCCATTTAGCCACGCCAAAATGTCAATTAATTTCATTTAAGGAGGGAGAACTGAAATCCAAAGAAAACACTAGAGCCTCTCAAATCTTAACTGTCATGTAGGAGAACACAGAAAATCCCGTGTCTCTCTGTGTGAAAATAATCAGTATTAAATAAAACACATTGAAAAGATGACACAAACAAACCAGCTTTGTTCTCAACACGTGTCCCTTCAGTGTAGAGCAAGAGATAAACCACTTCAGGTATGGAATACATTGTGAAGGACGGAGCCAGAGCCTCACACTTCTTCAAAAAAAGGCAAAAAGGAAACTTTTTTAAAAAAACGTTAAAGCTACAGTTGTAACCAAGCTGCAGAGCCTCACCAGAGAAGGCACATTTTGACCATACCATGCCAGCGTTTGGCTCACATTAAACCAAACCATGACAGCTCTCAGCAAGCAAAGGTGAAGAACTGCAGAGAATCCCTGACCTTACTTTGACCTCCAAATTTACATCAGAACAAATGACTGGGGCTTGCACTGCCCTTTCTGCAGCGGTGGAC
Source organism: Certhia americana (assembly GCA_018697195.1). NCBI lineage: Eukaryota > Metazoa > Chordata > Aves > Passeriformes > Certhiidae > Certhia > Certhia americana. The sequence goes on from CM031861.1 coordinate 60,916,254, forward strand.
AAAGCAGACAAACCCCTGCGCTCAGCCCCTGACTTGGCAGAGAAAAGCCCCATCAGCACTTGTGCCGAAGAGCGAGCTCGTTGTGTGGCTGTCAGCACCTGCCAGGGCTGCACAGCCTGCCCAGGGAGGGCAGGGGCACTGCGCCAGAACAGAGAGAAACCAGTTTGTGCAGACAGCTCCAAGGAAGGAAGACAGAGCCCAGCAATGAGCAGGAAAAAAAAGGGTACGTCCCAAACAACACAATCTAATCTCCTTGTGCCTTTACACAGCCCACTGCCAGCACATGCACTGACAGTGGGTGGGGGTAGGACAGGCCAAGAAACAGGCCTGCGTGAGCTGACTGTGCTTTATCCTGATTGCAGATGACAAAGCAAAGCAAAAGCAAGGATTCAAAAGCTAATGAGCCCGGGTAACTGGCCACCTCGGCAGCAGGTACCATCCACACTGCCCAGCGAAGACTAAGAACTGTTCGGTCACTGCTTTTCAGAATTCCCAGAGAGAAAGATCTGTGAGAGCGCTGCACAGCGGGAGCGCCGGAGCCACTCCCTACTCCACAGCAGCAACAGCTGGCCGTCACACCGGCCTGCGGCAGGGAAAGGCATCACCGGCTGCGCCACAGCCGAGCCGCTCCGGGCCCAAAGAACGGCAGCCCTGCGGCTGGCCGAGGTCTCCACCCTCCTCCCCGACAGGCGGGATCCCCCCGCTCGGAGGCCTCGCTGTCCCGGGGACAGGTGGCAGGGGGACCGGGGGGAAGGCGGGACAAGAGGCCGGCCGGGCCCCGCCCGGGCTCCCCCGCAGTCCAACTCCGGGAACCGGCTCCCGGCACTGACCTCCTCGCGCCGCTTCTGCCAGCGGCCGCACGGCGACTCCTCCAGGATCTCGGACTCGTCCTCGCTCTCCTCCTCCTCCTCCTCCGGGGGCGCCGCCGAAGTCACCGGCGCAGACACCGAGGTCATCCCCGGGCCAGACGAGGCGGGCTCCGGCTTGGGGTCGGAGCCGCTGCTGGGCACCTGCTTGGACTCGCCCTCCGACATGCTGCGGTCACACACCCTGCGGGAGAGGCGCGCTCCGTCAGGCCGGGCCGGGCCGGGCCGCACCGGGCCGCGCCCGCCGGGCCTGTCAGCTGGGCCCGCGCCCCAAGGCCTGCCAGCGGAGCCCTACCGAGCCGGTGTCGGGGCGAGGCGGGGGTGAGGGGTGGGAGCCGCGCACTTACCGGGCCCGCGGCACCTCCCGGTCCCGAGCACGTCCCCGCCGCAACCGCCGCGCTGCGTAACGCGCCGTGCGGGGCGGAGCCTCTGCCGCAGCCAATCAGCGCCGCCAGCGGCGCGTCAGCACCCGCCAATGGCCGGCGGGCGGGGCTCCGCCGTGCGTCATACGACAGGGGGCGCCCTGCGCGAAGGGCCGTGAAGGATCGTGAAGGGGGCGGGGCAGCCCCGCGCAGCAGCAAATGAGAGAGCGAGAGGCGGCCCTCAGGGCCGCTGATTGGTCGGGGGGCGTGGCTCAGCCCATATAAGGCGCTGCGTGCCAGCGGGCCCCTCATGTAGAGGGGCAGGGCGATAATTCTGCAAGCCGTGAGCGTGCGCGGCTTTATCTGTGTGAGCGGCCGCCCGCGGCACCGGCTGGCGGCGGCATCGCCGGTCCCGAGTCCGCTGTTCCCCCGGAGAGGCCTCAGGGCAGGTCGAAGCCACCGGCGGGCCGTGTAGGTAGTCCCGGGGCGGAGCGGGCCGCGGTGCCACTCTGGCCGCGCCTCTATGGTCGGCGCTTCCGGCCGCCGAGCTTCCGGCCGCGCGACTTCCGGTCGCCGCCCGCCGGTGCGAGGTGCCGCCGCCCCCGCAGTCCGCCCGCGCCCCCCGGTCCGGTCCGGGCGCCGCCGACCGAGGCCGCCGCGGCCGCAATGGGCGCTTACTTGTCGCAGCCCAACACGGTGAAGAGCTCCGGGGACGGCGCCGGGCTCGGGCCGCGCCCGCTGCACTTCGGTTTCAGCGCCATGCAGGGATGGCGCGTCTCCATGGAGGTGAGGGGCTGAGGCTGGCGGGGCGGCGGCGCCCGCACCCGGCGCTGCTCGGGGCCGTGCGCCGACAGACCCCGGCGGGCCGGATGGCGAGGAGGTGCGGGGGCTCTCGGGCACCCCCTGCCTCGCTGCCGGGGCCGGGAGCGGCGTTTTGCCTCTCCCGGGGCCGCCCCAGCCCTTCCCGAATTCCGCACGGCAGCCGCGTGTGCCGGCTCCTCCGGGGACAGCCTCCCGTGCCGCGGGGGACACGTGCGACTGCGTAAATCCCCGCGAGAAATGAGGAATTCGGGGTAAAACAACGAAGGAAAGAAGTGTTTGGTGCCTGGGGTGAAGCGCTGAGTGAAAGCAAGTGGGAAGGTCTCAGGGAAAATGCCTGGTTTTCTCCCCTGAAATGAAGGGTCGGTGTCTTGCTGTGCTTCCTTCCTGTTTTTATTATAGGAAATTTTGTAGGAAGAATTCCCGTGGCTACTCTCAGTCTCCTGTTGGCAGTCCTGGCTTTGCTGGGCTCGTTGTGGGCAGATGAGCTACACCAGACCTACACCTGGCTGAGGATCCAGGTGTTTGCCCGCCTTCCCCCAGTGCAGGAGGCTGCAGGAACTGCTCTTAAAGCTCTTGGTTGGTGTCAGGGCAGTGTGGGGCTGCTGGCCCTGCAGCTCTGTGAACGTCAGCCCTGCTGTGAGTACCAGTAATGTGCTGGTTTGTTTTCCCTTCTGGGCAGCCAGCAAATAGCTGGATTCGGTAAGGATCAATCACTGCAGCCCCCCAGGTACATCTCTGTGTTTGGTTCGTAGCCCTGTGGCTGGTTTGGAGAGGATGGCCCCTTCAGGCTGTCAGATGTTGAATTTTTGCTGATATAGGTTCTTAAGCCATTTTATCAGACACTTCACCACTTCTTGGGTTGGGACAGCAGCTGTACAGGTGACAAGTCAGTGACCAGAGATGTTTCCTCCTTTCTGTGCATGAACCCCTGGGCTCTGCTTCTTGGGGCAGAGGATGCAGAATTGGTACCTTCGCTCGGTGTGTGTGGAACTGGCTGAAAATGTCTGAGCTGGGCCTTGCCAGTGCCTGTGGAGGGGGGAGCTGATGGCACAGGGACGTTGCTGGAGCACTGAGTGTAATCTCAAAGGTGATTATTGTGTGTGTAAGCAGCTAAATGCAGGCATGGCTCTGGCATCCCTTTGCACAGAGCTGGGATGTGCTAGGGAGCCAGGCTGGCCTGAGGGAGAGCAGAATGGCCCTGGTGCCATTTATAGTGCTGCTGGGCTCACTCAGCCCTCCCACAGCTGGGACAGGGCTCTCACTCCTCTCCTTTGGGGCTGTCACTGGCACCTTTGCAGAGGCCACTGCCCAACGTCTCTGGTGTTTCCATGCTGGCAGAGGCAGCACTGAGGCCATCGGTGTGGATGTGATTTAATTGAGTTATCCCAAGAAACAAGCAGATGGCAGGAGTTGAACCTGCTGCAGATTGCTTCTGAGCCTGATGGGAGCAAGATGTGTGTTTTGCACACAGCTGAGCAGTCCATGTTCTTGCATTCCATCACTCTTGTGTTCTGCTCTCTGTCTTACCTTGTTTATTTTTTTTTGTTTTCTTCATGTTCAGTTGCACTTTCTTCTCTTCTGCAAGGCTTGGAGAATGTCCTGAGCAAATGTTTGTGCTTAATGCTGTGGTTCTGTGTGTGTTGGTGAAGCCAGTCAGTGTGCACCTGGTAAGACACAGGTATTTTGGATGTAGAGGAACTTTTTGGCACCTTGTACTTGGATTTTAGGAGCCTTCAAGTGAGGTGGGTGTAAAATTCTGATGAAATACTGTAACTTAGTCCAGAGAGGTTGCCTTGGGAGTAAGGAAATGTTTGGGGCAGATGAGGGACCCCAAGCATAGGGATAAAAAAAAAAAAATTAAGGTACTAGAAGCAACAAAGAAAAGGACTGAAGTCAGTTTTATGGTCCAGAGTAGTGCTTTGGGATATAGTGGGAGGCACAGGATGTGGTTGGATGAGGCTTCTCCATCTTCTTTGCTCCTGATTTGACTGTACCCCCACAGTCAGACACCAGTGGCCCCAGTTTGCAGCTTCATTCCTCTCCCAGGCTTGGAACAAAAGACCTTGCTTCAAAAACTGCAGGAGTTTGGCTCAAAATACAGAGATTTGTTAAATGAATTCTCAAGTTAATTTATTAATTTGCTTACTCCTTTCAAGTGAATTGGGTGTTTGATGTTTCAGACAGTTTTTCACCGCTGTTGCAGGAATCACTCAGGGAGAGTGAGAGCTCCCATGGGCTGGGTAGCAGGGAGTGGGCTTTGGGAACCTTTGTGAACTCTTTCAGTGCACAGGATCACAGTCAGTGAGAGGACAGTCCCTACAGCTGTGTCCCCCCAGGGCTGGGGGCTGGCCTGGACGCTGCTAACTGGCAGCACGTGCTGTGCCCTGCTGGTGGCATTGGCAGTGCCAGCCCCTGGCTTTGTCCTGAGTGCAGAGCCACCAGCACTCTGCTTGTAGCAGGGCAGAGCAGGCCCCACGCAGCCAGCCCTGCCTGTCTGCCCCTCAGGGTGGGCTCAGTGAGGGGACAGAGCTGCAGAGGGGGCTCAGCAAGGGCAGCACAGACTATTTTTGGTGCCAGTGCTGGGTTTCCTCCCCAGCATCATTTGCATCTCTTTATTTGCACTGCTGTTTGGTCACCTGGGACTTACCCCAGTTATTGTGCAGGGGGTTCACTGAATCACTGGCTTCTGTGAATGCTCAGAAAAGTGAGCACTAAAGTGCTGCTTCTTGGTTTATCCCTGTTTTCATTTGCCCTCCCCAGTGAGGGCTGGGAAATGTCCTGCATTACCATTCAGTGATTGCTCGTTTTGAACTCAGATGCTCACTTGCCTTTTCATCCCAGTGCCAGCAGTTCCATTGCAAAGAGTGCTACATAAACCCAGAACCTCACTGTTCCTGTGTCCTGAGCAAGGAACAAAGTTCTCTTTTTACAAGACACTGGAAGTCTGGAGAGTGAAGAGACCTTACCCAAGGAGTTACACATAAAAAAGCAGTAGAGCTCAGTGGTTGCTGGGCTGTGATCTAGTTCTGTGTGTGTAGATTTTGGAATATTTCTGGCAGCACGGACACATCCAGATACTTGAGACTGCTGTCTTGGAGTAAGCACCCTGTTTTGGGGCAGTTGTAGCACGTTTAAGGTGATGAAGCACAGAAAGGTCACATTGTTGAACATATCACACGGTACGTGTTCTTCCTGACCAGTGTGGGATGTGTCAGGTGGTGAGGGCTGAACTTGCAGGAATTTTGGGAGGTTAGCTGGGCAGGGGAAGGGCTTAGGAGGAAGGTTCAGCCTGGCCATCTGTTCCAGGCTCTGACTGCCATAGCCAAGGGGCTTTGCTTGCCCAGAGGGGAAGGAGTTCAGACACTTGGCTGTAAAATCACGGGGTGCCTTCCTCAAAGCTGGCTGTTCACAGAGACCTTGTGGAGAGGAGGGCTGTGCACTGCACATGGTTTGTGTTGTTGAGCTCTGTGCTCTGTCCAGAGATGGGAATGGAGCTGGGGAAGAGTCTGGAGCACGAGTCTGATGAGAACTGGCTGAGGAAGTTGGGGAGGGCTCAGCCTGGAGAAAATGAGGATCAGGGGGACCTCATCACTCTCTACAACTCCTGGACAGGAGAGGACAGCCAGGTGGGGGCCATGCTTGTCTCCCAGGAAACAGTGGACAGGAGAAGAGAAAACAGTGCCAGGGCAGGTTCAGGTTAACTATTGTGAGCAATTTCTTCCTGGAAAGGTTTGTCCAGGGCAGGGGTGGAGTCCCTATCCCTAGAGGGGTTTAAAAGCAGTGTGGACATGGGACAGCACTTTGGGTTGGCTGTGCTGGGGCAGTGGTTGGGCTCAGTGGTCTCAGAGGGCTTTTCCAACCCAAACAGATTTGTGTTTCTGTGATTTTCTGTGTGTCTAATGCAATCCCTGTCATTCCAGACCTTTGCTCTCTCTTTCAGGATGCCCACAACTGCATTCCCGAGCTGGACAGTGAAACAGCCATGTTCTCTGTCTACGATGGACACGGAGGTAACTGCATCCACTTGGCTCTGTCCTGCCCTGCAGTGTGACCCCTCTGGGCTGCCCGTGGCTGCTGGGGCATCTGTCTGTTGTTAGGAATTCTGCTCCTTGGTGGGAAGCATTCTCTCTGATAGACACCATCAACAGAGGTTCTGAACCTCTTAGGGGTCCTAGAAGGAAGGTTGGGGTTTGATCTGAAACTGAAATCAGATTTGTATTCCATCTTTCATACCTTTTGAGAATGGCTGGTTTTGTGATGGATAAGCTGGGCAGGAGACTCACAGAGGTGTTAAGAAAAATCACCTGAGATTGACTCTAGGCAGTGTGTTCTAGTGGCTGCCCAAGAAAAGAGTAAAAACAGGCATTCCCTGTAAAGGTTCCTTGAACTGGAGGTCACAGCCATTCCATCCTGGAGTCTTCTGCATGAAATAAGTCTTCACAACTTTGTCCAATTGCATTTTAAGACAATTTCTTTGTTTGGTGATTGCACAATGCATTTTGCATAGAATCATTCTTTGAAAAAGACATGGTTAAATCTGCTGCCTCATAATTTCACTGCAGTATCCATGACACAAGGAATGAGTGAATAATCACTCTGGTAGTACTTTTCAGTTTTATTATTTTGGACTCCATGTCTTTTTCCAGTCAGAGGAGTCCTAGGCTTGTCTCTACTTGTATTACTGAATATTGCAATTAAATACTATTGCTAATATTATTACAGAATTTCTTCTGCCAATATAATGTAAGAGCTCAAGATCCTGCTGTTAAATCTTGCAAATTATTTTAGTTTTGATCATCCTGAGTGATCCATCATGTGTTACTGACCTCTTTTCCTGATAATTTATGTAGATGTTGAACAACATAGCTTTTCAAGGAGCTCTCCCAGTGGCCATCCTCCATTCTGAAAACTGCTCCTCTCTAACCTCTCTGCTTTTCTTCTGGCAGCTTAGTACAGAAAACATTTGATGATTTATTTGAAAGCTCCTTGAAAACCTGTGTGCAGTAGATGAACTAAACTGCCTGTTCCTGTTTCCTCCTGTCCATTGGCTCTATAACAGTGTCCACTTTGTGACTGTCACTGCTGCTTATATAGCAAATAGCTCTTACAAAGATGTCACATTCTTCAGACTGAGATATTTCATGTTCTGAATTTATTTTTTTCCTGAACTTCATCTTAGAGTGTGCAGAGACCCATGTGGAGCAGTCACTGATATCCTGAAGGGTATCTCTGAGAACGTGGGGATGATGGGTTGGTGCTGAGAGGCAGAGAATGACAAGGAAATGGGGATCAGGATCTACTCACCTCAAAACTGTTTGTGTGTGTCAGGCAAAAATAAAGATAAGGAGCATCTTCCAAAAATGGGTCAAGAATGAATAGTATCAAACCATCTGTTCTCCTCTGAGCTCAGGGTGTTGGTTTCTCAGCTGCCAAGGTCTTTTTCCATGTGTTGGGTTTTAGAGAGATTTTGGACACTCATTGCTGTTAGTATAGGACATTAAGTATTGTGTTTGAGGCTCTTAAATAAAATAGGGAAGATTCAAGGCAGATGTTAGGGAAAGGCATGGAATGGCAAAGCACTGGCCTGAGTTTCTAACTCATATTTTATTTCTAGTGGTTGAATCTCTGCAGCTCTTCCTTGACAAACCATATCAGGAAGGATATGGATATAGTTGAATCTGACTTAGAACAACAGCTTTTGCCCATCCCCTACTATTGTGTGATTTTCTTGATGCATTAGTTCTTCAGTTTAAAGCAATTTCTCAGGTCTCTCCCATGTCAGAATAGGTTTTTGGGTGGGAACCTTGCTAAGCTTTATTAGCTGGCAGTGCAAAAACTGAATTTAGTTTCTCTTATATACCTTGCTCATCTCTCAGCCTGAAACTCTTCAGTAAGCCTCCTGCTCCAGATAAGTTGGGAAAAGTTTTTGCTTGAAAAAGGGTGAGTTTGGGGGATTTTTTTACATATTAGCATTTTCCATTTCATTCATCAGTTTTTTTCTTATGATTCCCTCTTGTGGACAAGCCTTTGAAAGATGCTGCTGGGCCAGATTTTTGCCTATTTTTTGTTACAGCTGTCTACTTCTGCTTTAGCCTTTCTTTTAACAATGTGTCTTCATTGACATACAGTCTTGTGTTGCTCATCTGTCTTGAGGTTTTTCTCTCTCTTTGCTATTTGCCTTTTCACTATTTTTAAAAAGTTAATTTACTGTTACTGCTTTACACTTCTTTCAACTCAAGAGTTTCCTGCCTTTTACTTTTCCAATCCACTCCCCAGTTCCACAGAGGTTGGCAAGTGGCTGGGTGGTGCTTAGTTGCCCCAGGGTTAAACCACAGCAGTCCTTTCTTGGCACCCACCGTGGGGCTGGGAGGGTTGGAGCAAGGAATGGACAGACCCCAGAGCGTGTCAGAGGGGATTTGTATCTGTTAACAGCTGCAGGTCACAGTGCTGGTTCAGGTGTTCCCAAGATCAGTTTACCTGACCCACACCACACTCTTTTCTGTGCTTTTCTGGTGTTGGGTCCTGCTGTTGCTGGGCTCTGCAGGGATTAGTGGTGTTTGACTGAGACATCTGTTGTTCAAATGCTGACCTTGAGCCTCATCTGGCATTTGGGCTCTGCACTGAGGCCATTGCTATCCTTCAGGTTCCATCTCATGGAGACAACTAACAATTTTTCACCTTCCTCCAAGAGGTTTTTTTGGAGAAAACACAGAATGGCCAAGACATCACAACCCTCACGGGTGAGACTTTCATCCTAATATCCCATCTAACCCTGCCCTCTGTCAATGTGGAGCCACTCCCCCTTGTCCTATCACTCTGGGCCCTTGTCAGAGGTGTGTCACCCCTGCTTTTGCATGTTTCTTTCTAGCCTTCTGATGTTTTTGAATTCCTGGAGTCAGGTCCCACACACACGTCTCTGTAAACAACAACTGCTTACATTCCTCAATAGAGAAAGCGAAGATTGATAGGCCTTTGGTTTGACCAGTGTGGTCTGAGAGGAACTTACCTGTCAGACCAATGGTAAACAACTTCTGTAACATATATAAATTAGAGTCTTACAATAAACTTCCTCTTTCTTCTGCCCTTGTTCGAGGAAAGGTGTGGAGTGTGTGTGATTCGTTTCATGTTGTGTAGTGACAGAGTTCTTCTCCAGTGTTCCCAGGTCAGACCCAATCTCTTTGTTCCCTGGATCTGTACCATGGAATGTCTTGCAGCACTTTGTAGCAGCAGCCACTCTGCTGTTTCTGTTCTCTGTCAATGGCCACTTGATCCCTTCTCTGCAGGTACATTGGAGAAGCCCCTTCTCTGTCTTTCTCCCAAATCTCTCCACTTCTCTGCTTCCCACTGTGTTCCCTTTGCTGAACTGATGGCTGGCTGCTGCTTTCCTCTCGCTTCCCTTGCTCCCCATTCCTCACAGAGCTTTGCTCCTGCCTGCACAACTCTTGGTCGTGGCCAGCTGCCTGCACAGTCTGTGCTAGGCTCAGAGAAGGGCAGGGAAGTTGTGATGTGTAGCAGGCACATCAGGAGTTGTGTGGCTGGTCCATCCTGTGTGAAAGCTGTCCTGAAACACAAAGGAAAGGAGCCCATGTGGCTCTGGTTGTGTCTACAGCCACAGGAAAGCCCCAGGAGCAGGCAGGCTCTGGCATGCTGTGCCCAGCCACCCACACTGCTCCTTTGCAGTGTGACAGGGAATGGTTGGTCCAGCACAGCCTCAGGATGTTCCTGGACCCTGCAGTGGGACCCTCCACCTGCCTGCAGCTTGCCCTGACTCTGTGCAGTCATTTCATTTGTTTCTCAGTTTCTGGCTCTGGTTTTTCTTCTTTGTGAGGTGTGAGCCACGTTCCTGTGTCCTACTGTTTTTTGCTCATATAAAAAACTGAATGACTACTCTGATCTCTTACAATTCACACTACTCTTTCTTGCCCTGTTGAAGATAATCTACGGAAACTCATCATCCCTCAGTGCTTACTCTTCTTCCCTCTTCATAGCACCCTCAGGATCTCAAAAAATGTCTCCCATGCCCTAATCCATACCTGACACCATTACTTACCAAGCTGGGGGAATTTCTGGCTTCTAAAAATCTCTCAGCTGCTCTAGGATGAGCACTTGACTGAGCTGTCTCAGTACTGGTCATCCCCTGTGCTCTCAGCACAGTGTTCTGGCTGCTGTTGATCTTGCTGTGCCCTGTGCTGTACCAGGTGACAGCCCTGTCTCCTGAGAGGTTCATCTCAGTCTCTGTGATCTCCCTGATGTTGGTCTGGAACACACACTAGGAGACAGAACACTTTTTATGTGCTCACTGCACGCTGGCAATGCTCCAGTAGAACCTACAGTGAGCAAAAGCTTCCCTTTCCTTCTGCTTTCATTGACAAGTGAAATTAAAGATTTCCAGGTAGGCTGGGCCTAAAGTGACTAAATGTCACTGTGGGCCTAAGCTTCCTCTCAGGAAGTTCACAGCATTGGCTCCAAACGTGGTTTGGAGCTCTGGGGTTTGCCAGGGCTGTCTGCACATCCTGCTGGGATGGTGTGAGCAGGATCCCCACACTCAACTGCTGTGTCACTGGTTTGTGTAAGGAGCAGCTCTGGATTGTGTCCCAGGATTTACCTCAGGAATTCAGTTGCTCAAGAGCAGGTTCTGTCTGGAAGGATCAGCCTCTTTAAATAGTTTCTGATCTTTTTCAGGAGAAGAAGTTGCCCTGTACTGTGCCAAGTACCTCCCTGAGATCATCAAAGACCAGAAGGCCTACAAGGAAGGCAAATTGCAAAAGGTAAGGAGCCAGCTCTGCCCTGGACTGAGTGAATGCCAACACCGAAGAGAGCCCTTGTGTCACTACCCAGTTGGGTGTGGGTGGTCCAGGGAGGTGATGGGAGCTGTCCAGAACCTTCCTGGGCAGCTGGGTGTCCCTGCTGGAGCAGGGTGTTGGATCAGGAGCACCCTGCAGGTCCCTGCTGGCTGCAGCCATGCTGTGCTTAGTTACAGTGCTCAGGCTGGAAGAGACTGGATTGCACAGCCTGGCAGGCATCCTGTCGGGAAGGGGCAGCTGCCCACTCATGTCTGTGTTCACACACAGGCCCTGGAAGATGCATTCTTGGCCATTGATGCCAAGCTCACCACAGAGGAGGTGATTAAGGAGCTCTCTCAAATGGCTGGGCGGCCACAGGATGATGAAGATGAGAAGGAGAAAGTTGCTGATGAAGATGATGGTAAGTCAGAAGCCACTGAATGGACAAGGCTGCAGCTCCAGGACAAAGATGTAGAGCAGCAAGGTCAAGTCTCCTTGGCACAAGGTTTTCTGTCCCAATTTCTCAGTTAAATTTTGGCTGAGTTGAGCTACTACCCCTTAGCATTGTCTGTAGCTTTGGGCTGGTACTAGAGGAACCCTTATGCATTTGAGAGCTTAATGCTATGGATGACAAAGCATCCTGTCACCATTTTCTGGAGAGCTTCCTCCATGGGTTGCAGGGTTCCAGGATATGTCAGGAACTCTGAGCTGGGCTCAGCTCTGGAAAGGATGTGATGTGCTGTGCAGTGCTCAGTTCTCCCTGGCTGGTGGCAGCCACCAGCTGCAGATAGGATTGAAGCAGATCCTGGTCTCTTCAGCAATTCTTCCCACAAAGAAGCAAGTGTTCCACCAGCAAGTGGTTGCTAACCCAGGAGGTGTTTCCTGGGGTGGAATCCTGTGCTGCTCGTGTGGCCAGCCTTGAGGCGGATGCAAGGTGATCCTGTCACCTTGAACAGTATGTCAATCTGGAAACACTGGATTTGTTGTTTCTTTTTCTCCAGCTGACAGGATTGAAGTGGGTGGGTGGGTTTTCTTTTTGTTCTGTATTTTCAGGAGCATTTGGGCTATCTGTATTTGTCTTCCTTTTGGGATTAAATAGCAAAGCAAAGTATATGCAAGGGGATGTTGGTAGGGAATCAGTGGTCTTTGGCCCCTGGTCATTGGGGAAAGTCATCCTTCTGTCTAGTCCCACCTGGGAGATGGCCAAAGCTGTGCTCTCACCTTGTACCTGTCCAAATGACAGCTGGTGGGGATCCCTGGGGTATTTCAAGCCTGTGGAGCAGCTGTTCTCTTGTTCCCAGCTGCAGCATTTATGACCAAACCTGCACATGGAAGTGGTGACTCTGCTTCCCTGCAGCTCCCAAGGAACTTGTGCTTGGGAAGACAAGGCTCTGCGCCCCAGCCAGACACCTGGTGTGAGCACTGTGCCACCACCAGCCCTTAATGCCTGATGTAAACACTCTGTGGTGCTGTCAGTCGGCCAGGGAGCACCAGGCTGGGGGCACTGGCAGGCTGTGCTGTGGTCAGAGCTGTAGCATCTGGGAGCTGTGGGAAGGCACAGGCCTGGCTGTGTGCTCAGAGTTGGCCTGGGGAGCACTGCTGGAGCTCTGGGGCAGCTCACCACAGGACCCAGTGTGGTTGGGTATCCTGCTCTCTCAACCTCTCTGTCCTTGTCCCTTCCCTCTTCCGTTTGCAGTGGATAATGAGGAAGCTGCTCTTCTGCATGAGGAAGCCACAATGACCATCGAGGAGCTTCTCACACGTTACGGACAAAACTGCACCAAGAACCTCAAAGCCAAGTCTGTAGCTGCAGCTGGGGATAACGCTGTGGAGGGGACAGGCAAGCAGCATGATGGGGAGTCAAATATGAATGGAGAGGCTGACCCAGGGGAGCTTCCTGACCACAAGGAGAGGAAGAACGGGAAGCCAGACGAAGAAATCACGGGTATTTCCTCCACCTCAGACAAAGCCAGCGCTGGAGGCAACAGCCCTGCTCTGCAGAAGCCTGAACTAGGCAAAGGTGACGAGGCCGTCACCTCTTCTACTGGGGAGGCCGGGCCCTCCTGCTCCTCTACGGGAAAGCCCCAGCGCACAACCAAATCCAAATTTTTTGAGGACAGTGAGGATGAGTCAGATGAGGTTGAGGAAGAGGAGGAAGACAGTGAGGTAGGAAACAGCACTGGAACAGAGTGGCCTTCTGGCTGGGCAGAATGCATTGCTTATGGTGGTACTTGAGACGAGCCTCTGGCTCATCCTAGGTGTGTTCCTAGGAGCAGGTGTTTCAGGCTGATCCTTTGAGGCCATCCCATGGGAATGTTTGGGATTGTTGAGCTAACCCCGAAGGACACACCCTCATCCTGCAGCGGCCATAGCTGATAGCCCTTGGTCCTGCTGCATGCACCATCCCTTCATCCACTGCTGTAGTGAGAGCAGCTGCTCTGGTTGTAGCCCTGGAGTGTGGGGGACACGTGGGCAGGTCACCTCACACCCCTGGGGGAACTGACCGTTGGTCCCCAGGATGGAGGGACCAGCAGGGACACAGCACCAAGTGTCCTGTGTGACTCCTGTGGTATCTCTCCTTTCTTGTAGGAATGTAGTGAGGATGAGGACGGTTACAGCAGTGAAGAGGCAGAGAATGAAGATGATGAAGATGATACTGAAGAAGCAGAGGAGGATGAGGATGAAGAGGAGGAAATGTTGTTACCGGGCATGGAGGGGAAAGAGGAGGTGCGCACCCTGGTTTTGTGTCCTGCAGCTTAGTGTGGAGCCAGGGGCATTTGGGAGGCTCAGCTAGGGGTTGTTCCTGTTCAGGTGGGGATAGAACACACTGTGCAGTCTCCTGGGGCTGAGGGGAGCTCCTGACAGCCTGGGTTTGTGCAAAAGCTGAGACATGGGCCTGGATCTGGATGGCAGGTTGATCCTGCTGCTGGGTGTGAGGTGTTTGGAAAGTGGTGTGGAGGGAGAGCATGGGGCAAGAAGAGGAGGGCTCTGCTGACACCACTGCTCCAGAACACAGCATCACTCCTCTGGGCCAGGGCTGCAGCTCCTCAGCCCGTGATGGCAGAGTCAGGCAGGTCAGGGACCCAGGAGGTCAAGTGAAGGGGGACATGGCTTCCAAGGTACCAATTTCTCCCTTTGAGGAAATGTCCTGACTTGAAGTGAGGATGGGCTGGGGTTGGAATTAGCTCGTTAGAGCAGAGGGAACAGACCTCTGGAACAGCAGAGGATCCTGACCCACCACGCTGCCTGAGACTGGGATGGAGGTGTTGGCTAACCCTGCCCCTCACTGAACACACTCCTGGTGTCTCCCACTTCCCTCAGGCTTTCTCCATTGTTCCATGTGTGCTTATGGGGTGCAGTGCAGGACCCTGGGATCTGGGACACTGCTGGGGCTGTGCAGCTGCTGCTGGTTCCCTTAATGACCTGACAGGGAGATAGAGAAAGAAATCTCACCAAAACTGTCTGTTGCAGCCTGGCTCAGACAGTGGGACTACGGCTGTCGTGGCGCTCATCCGGGGCAAGCAGCTGATCGTGGCCAACGCCGGGGACTCACGCTGTGTGGTGTCAGAGGGTGGCAAGGCTGTCGACATGTCCTATGACCACAAACCAGAGGATGAGGTGGAGCTGGCCAGGATAAAGAATGCTGGTGGCAAGGTCACCATGGACGGAAGGGTGAATGGTGGCCTCAACCTCTCCAGGGCCATTGGTAAGCAGGAGGGGGGGATGCTGGCAGGCCTGGCCTCGGAGCACCGGCCTCAGGAGAGCCGAGCACAGCCAGCCACTGAGGTTATTTTTAACAATTGTTAATGAGATGAGTGAAATCTCTTCAATGTGTGGCGAGAGATTTCAGTCTAATTGGAGAAAACGGCTGTGAAACAGTTGGGTAGCAGTGGAAAGCAGCATCTGACACGTTCCAGGCTGTTGTGCCGGCAGTGGGATTGTTAGACACCACCTCATGTAAACTGTCCCAAAACCTGCTGCCTTTGGAACAGGACTTTTCCTGCTCACTGGGTTATTGGGGAGTTTTGGTGTTGCTTCCTGGGAACCTGGCTTCATGGCAGTTTGAGCCTGTTTATTTATCTGAGTGTATACAGAAGGACCCAAATCACTGAAATAATAATTTTAAAGATATAAAAAACACCTCTAGGATGAAATAAGGAGTTTATCTAGGGAGACATTTGCATTCCCACCTGCTATTTTGTGATGGCCCTGAAGTCTGTTCATAGGATGATTCCTTACAAACTGCAAGCCAGAGCTGAGGGCCAGTTTTCTCAAGCGAACTTTGAATCATAACGTGAACCATGGAGTGCTTCAGGTGGGAAGGACCTTAAAGCTCAACCAATTCCAGCCACAGCCATGGGCTGTGGGCACCTTCATTAGACCAGGTTGTTCCAGGCTCCATCCAGGGATGGGGCAGCCACAGCCTCTTCAGAGGAGGCAGATGCTGTGTGCTGTTGGCCTGGTGTTGGTCACCCCAGGAGGTGGGAAAGGGGCACTTGGTTTGGAGTAAAGAAAAGCTGAGCTGGCCAGGACCCCTCTTCCCTGGGCTTGCCAGAGTTTACACCTGGAACCTGCAATGACTCCTCTGCTTCACAGCCCGATGCCAGGCTGTGGGAGCAATGCCCTGTGGTCAGGCAGTGCTGCTCTCTCCAGGACAGGCAGCACTGCCTGTGCCCAGACATCTCCCTCCCACCACAGGGGATCACTTCTACAAGCGGAACAAGAACCTTCCTCCAGAAGAGCAGATGATCTCTGCCTTGCCTGACATCAAAGTGCTGACAATAAACGATGACCACGACTTCATGGTCATCGCCTGTGATGGAATCTGGTGAGTGGTGAGGGAGCAGTTGTTCATCTGGGGCATCACTGCTCCAGCCTTTCTCCAGAGCTGGGCCTGAGGAAGGCTTGTTGGACGCTGTGGGATGTGTGCTCCCTTTGCCTGCCTTTCTGACCTCTCTGCTCTGCAGGAATGTGATGAGCAGCCAGGAAGTGGTGGATTTCATCCAGTCGAAGATCACCCAAAAGGATGAGAATGGAGTCCTGCGGCCACTCTCCTCCATTGTAGAAGAGGTAAGGTCAGGAGCTCTGCTGCCCCTCCAGCAATGTGGCATTTCTGCATCCCAGCTCGGTGCCTGGCTCTGCCCTCCTGCTCCCTCTCATGGGTTCCCTGGGCCCCTCCAGCCAGTGTCTGACCTCAAGGGTGCTGTCCAGACAAAGGAGTTTTCTGCCCACATTCAGAAACCTGGGGCTGCTGAGGCCATCTCTGTCCCTTGTCTGGTGGGAACCCCGTTTGAGTCCTCCATCACAGGTCTGGCCTGGCAGCCCCTGAGCTGCTGTCAGGTGCTGGAGTGGGCCCAATGTGTATCTTTTCTGTCTGCTGACTTGCCCTGTCCCTCCCCAGCTGCTGGATCAGTGCTTGGCTCCAGACACCTCAGGGGATGGCACCGGCTGTGATAACATGACCTGCATCATTATCAGCTTCAAACCCCGTAACACACACCCACCTGCTGAGAGTGGGAAGCGGAAACTGGGGGAGGCAGCAGCACCAGCAGAGGAGAACGGTGGGGACAGCACCAAGAAGGCCAAACTGGAGTAGCAGGGCCTGCCTGGGGACTGGGCTGTGATCACCAGACTCTCGTTTCTTACCCATGCTGAACTCAAGACTCCAAGTCTTGTCCTTTTTTTAGCCTTAGCAGAGGCCTTGTCTGTCCGTGTCCTGGTGGGGGGTGGGGGCGGGTCTGGTTAGCAAGGGCGTGTCCAGCTGTTCATCCGTAACCATTCCAAAGAGGGAGCAAGGCCGGAGCTGCGCCTGGGAGCGCTGCATCGCGGAGTCCGTGCTCAGGAGGAGGAGGAGGATGTCCCCCCATTGTCTCCATGTGGTTGTTGCCATTTCTGTGCCTGTGAATTTCTGTTTGGAGGGAAGAACTTTTTCACTGTTGAGGTTTTTTTAATCTGCACCCGATTATTTAAGGCCCTTTCTGTTTTTATTTGTGAAACAATCTGGCGGTGGTGCTGCAGCCACGCCGTGTTCGGTTGTACACTTTCAATCAATACTTTTTTCAAACTAAAAGACCAGAAAATACAGGTGTGGTCTTGGTCCTTGGTTCTTTCCTGGAGGGGAAGATGGGCTGGGGAGGAGAACATTCATCCCTGTGGTCTTGGATCACTGCAGGATTTTGGCCTGTGTGATGGCTCTTCTGAGAAGTCTCACACAGAGCAAACATGAGAACTCTGGACAAAGTTTGTGTCTGCTCAAGGGATAGGGGTACCAGTCAGGCCCCTGAGCTCACCTGCCTCCAGCACCCACAGAGCTGCACCTTCTGTCAAGGTGTGTCAACAGCTCCTCCCTGACACACAGCTCGGACAAGAGGTGTCAATACCTGTGGCTGCTCCAGCAGGAGAGACATCCATGGGCTGTAAAGCACTGATGGAAGGGTGGGCTCGACAGGTGGGCTCTCCCTGTGTACCAGAAAGAGCCCATGCCCCCAGCAAACTACTGGGAAAGAAGAGCACGCTGTGGAGATCCATTATTTCTTTTCTTTTTACACACAACTGGCTCCTTTATGTCCATTTCCCACACTTGTTCTTTCCCCCAGTCCCTCGATGCCCCACAGCCTGGAGCTGTCCCACCTGCCCCAGGATCCCATGGGAGCCACGAGCTCTGTGGGCAGCAGACCCCATTGCTCCCCCTGGACCTCAGGCACCCCTGTCTGCCCATCCTGCTGCCACTGGCTCTGCAGAGGTGAACAGGGTGTCTCCCTGCACAGCCTCCAGGATCCTGTGCTCCTCTATGTTCCTGGTGAGCTGATATCCCTGAACCTGCCAGGCACCCATAGCAGAACCCCTGCAGCAAGGTAAGATGAACACCTGCAGCTCTGAGGGCCTCTGCTGTGGCATTCTGAGTGAAAATCAGCATGATAAAATATCAACAGAACACACAGAAAATGGTATAACTCCAATCACTGCTCAATACAGGTTACTAATGTGAGGTCACCATGAATCAGAGCGGTTTTGGGGATTCCACAGAGACTGGAGACTGCATCACAAACCTTAATAATCAGGAACAAAGTTTAAAACCAAACCCTCTGGAGATGGATGCCTGGCAGCAGGAATGGAAAGACAGCACATGGCAATTGAGACAAACTGGTTTTAATGTCACCAAGCAAAGCTGCCTCAGCTCAGGCTCTCAGGGGCTGCAGAAATAGCAAATACTTTAAGACTGTTTGTCCCTGTGCCTCCTCTTTCTGTTTATTCAAAATCTGGATTAACCTTGACCAGGCCGTTGATAGCACGGAGGAAGCGTGAGGAACTGAGCAGCCCCATCCCAGAATGATCCTGAATTGAACCCACCTGGCAGCACAAAGTTGCACTGAGAACACCCTTTTGCAAAGCAAAAAAGTCTTCTGGGAGCTCTCCTCAGGCAGCCCCATTGCAGGGCAACACACCAGCTCATCCAGAGCTCCCAAGGATGGAAACAGCCTGAGCAGCAAATCCAGGTGCAGCACTGGGCTGTTTGAGGCTCTGAGGCACCAGACTCGCACAGGGCTGCAGGAGCCCAGCATGGACACTCCTGACACCAAAGCAGTTCAGGGACAAGTCCCTGCAGAGCCACCAGCCTGGGGCTGCCAGGGAAGGGGTCAAAGGGACCAGGAGAGGCAGCATTGGGGATGAGGGACAGACTGAACTGCAGAAACTGAGACAAGTTTCTGTCTTGTCTCAGAAGGGTGGAGTTCATATTTGAAAAGGAAAGATCTGCAGTGCAAGGCAGTGCCAAAGGCACAACCCCACCACATGGGAACCCCAGAGCAGCTGGAGGAAGTTGTGCAGGTGAGCCAACTCACAAACCTCATTTCCCATGGAGATAGGCTGGGACAGCTGGGGGTGTTCAGTCTGGAGAAGAGAAGGATCCAGGGAGCCCTTAAAGTCACAGTGCCTAAAGGGGCTCCAGGAAAGCTGGAGGGACAGGACAAGGGGAAATGGCTTCCCACTGCCAGAGGGCAGGATTAGATGGGATATTGTGAAGAAATTCTTCCCTGGTGAGGCCCTGGCACAGGTTGCCCAGAGAAGCTGTGGCTGCCCCATCCCTGGAAGTGTTCAAGGCCAGGTTGGATAAAGCCTGGAGCAGTCTGGTCTAGTGGAAGATCTCCCTGCCCATGGCAAAGGACAGTGTTGAGCTTTAAGTTCCCTTCCAACCCAAATCCTTTACTCATTCTGTGACTGCCCAGCTCTGAGCAGCAAAACATTCAGAAACAGCTTTTTGTCCCCAGGATGCTGCAGCAGAGTCAGAGTGGCGAGGATCCCAGTGCCTGACTACACAACCCATCTGGCAACAGGTCCCCACCTACAGGTACCACAGGTGGTACCCCGTGGGCTCTGCACACTGGCCTTGCTGCAGGATGGATCCCTGTGGGGATCAGCTGGGGGCTGCTGCCTTCCCCCAGCCCTGCAGCCTGCTCTCAGTTGGTACAGGCAGGGAGGAGACCATGACAACCCCTGCAGCGCCTGGGGGGCCTCTCCCTCACACAGGTAATGTCTGTCACGCACACCAGCGGGCTGCCAGGGGCCTGCACTGTCAGGGGAGTTTTGCCACAGGAGACAGAGGGACCCTCAGAAAGCAGCTTTATTTCCTAGTGGTGCCTCTGGGAAAGGAAAGTGGTGGGTCAGGGCTAGTGCAGGGTGAAGCAGTGCTGGGTGCAGTTGGCACCCACCCAGGACCCAGCTCCCAGGGCTGGGCACGCTGCCAGAGAGGGACTGGCTGTGCCACAGGAGGGCACAGGGCCTGTGTGTGGATTAAGACTCTCCCCCTCAGGCTTCCATCATTCCACAGGGACACCCACGGAGCTGCCCCTGTCACTGGGGGCTCCCAGGGAGTCTCCAGAGAGGCTCTGCCCAGACAGGGCACTGCTGAGGCTCTGCTGCCGGGCAGAACGTGGCACTGCTTCAACCGACACCTCCACCTCGATGGTAACAGCCTCCCTGCAGACAGACAGTGGCCTGAGGGCAGCAGCCCAAAGGGGAACGGTCACCCATCCCTGCCCAGCACAGCGGGAGTGGGGGAGGCTGTTTGGAAGGGATGTGCCACTCCCTCAGCCCCCTCAGCACAACCACTCTGCTCACCTGTCAGAGGCGTCCTGGCCCTCACTCAGCATACTGCCCGCAAGGGCCACCGTGCTGGCTGAGTGGCTGTCCCTCTCCAGCCACGCCGGCCCCGGGCGTGCACTGCGGCTGCTGCTGGGGAGGGAGGCAGCGGGGTCTGGAGCTCCATCCTCACCTGCTCTGGGGCTGGGCAGCACTGACCACAGCTCATTCACTGGGGAGAGACAGCACGCTGTTCCCATGGACTGCTCCTCGCTGGAGCAGGGAGGGCACCGGGCAGGGCCGGCCGGCTGTGTGGGACTCACATTTGGCCAGGTTGTCCAGCTCCACCACGCCGAGGTCTCCGGGCGTGCGGCTGCCCCTGCAGCCCCCGCGGCTCCGGCACAGCGACAGCACCACGGTCCCGTACACGTAGGTGAGCACCAGGGGCACACCGACACCTGCGGGCGGACAAGTGACCCCTGCCCAGCCCAGCCCTGGTGCCTCTGGTCCCAGACATCCCCTACAGCCACAGCACAGCCACAGCCCCACTCCCCAGCATGGGCAGAGGACACTCACCCACAGTGAGAGCTGTTATGATAGGGGACACAAAGAGAGAGAGGAGGACACTGCTGGTGACAGAGAGGCACTGCTGGCACCCGGAGAGGCTGCTTCGACGGCTCTGGCCCAGCACCTCAAGGACAAGAGAGAAAGGTGAAGGGCTCTACAAAGACCTCGGCACAGCCCCAGGGACACAGCCTCTTCCCAACCTGGCAGAGCTCCAGCCACAGCCACGCAGACACCCCTCTCTCTCCTCAGGGACAACAGCACAGGTGCTCCTGAAAAGCCCCCCTAGAACCTTCCTCCTTTTGCCCACCCTGACCCCAGTCCCCAGGCTGAGCACACCCACACTGGCAGGGGCTGCTGGGGGGCAGCAGAAGGGACTGTGGGCTGTCAGGAGTGGCACAGGGATGTGCTGAGGGTGGTCAGGGGTGGCACAGAGATGTGCTGTGGGCAGCAAGGAGCACTGCGCGTCTGTCCAGGCCGAGGGCCGTGGGCTACCAGGCTCAGCAGGGAGCAGGACCACAGGGACTGCAGGACCACCTGCCAGTACCTTCCTACCCATGTAGATGGGGATCCCAATGGTAATGACAGGGACAGCAACACCCGCAGCAAGGGAGATGACCATGGGTGCTCCCAGCACCATGCCCAGCTGCCATAGGATCCTCCGGGTCCGTGACCAGGGCCTCTTCCCCCAGAAGGTGCAGCCAGAGGGGCTGTGGGGACAGAGTGGGGCTAAGCCAAGGCTTCTGTGAGGGGCAGGCAGAGACCAGCACAGCCTGGCTCCATGCCAGGGGACATCCGTGGGCCCACTGGAGAGCAGGTAGCTGGGTTCCCCCAACCCTGAGCTCCAGCTGCCTCCTACAGGGTGCCAATGGCCCCAGCCCTACCAAACCCAGCAGCACAGACCACCCTGCTCTCTCCAGCTAACCCCAAACCTGGAGCAGGGCCTGGCTGTCCCCAACC
This sequence comes from Certhia americana, assembly GCA_018697195.1. Taxonomy (NCBI): domain Eukaryota; kingdom Metazoa; phylum Chordata; class Aves; order Passeriformes; family Certhiidae; genus Certhia; species Certhia americana. The sequence continues at coordinate 60,937,689 of CM031861.1, forward strand.
CAGCCCCACACCTCCTGTCAGGGCCCCCAACCCCCATGGCCCTGCACTGACCTCAGAAAGTGCACGTCAGAGATCTCCTGCAGGCAGAGCCAACAGAAGAGGCACCCACAGACCGTGCAGTTCATGCGGTTGCAGCTCCCATCGTTGATCTTCATGATGAAGGCGCTGCAGCGAGGACAGACCTTGATGTCCTCGGCCTCAGCTGCAGGGAGATAGGATAGGAGAGCAAGACAGAATAGTGTGCATCCATCCCAGCCTGTCCCAGGCTCTTCCCATCTCACAGGTATCATGGGGGGAGTCGAGGTCCCTCTACACACCCCGGCCCAACTGGCAGAGGGGCGATGAGACTGCAGCAGAGGCAGTCAGAGGGAATGCTGGATCCTGGCTCCAGGCAGGAGGCACAGAGGCACACAGCTGTGCCAAACCCCAGCCCTGCTGCTCCCACCCTGGACCAGGGTCTCACCATGGGCCAATTCTTCTGGTTGTGCCAGCTGTGTTGTGGGGGTGGCCAGGCTGGGGGCTGGTGCACAGGGGCCATCAGGGTGCCAGGGCTGCCGGCAGTGGTAGCAGAACTCAGTGCCACAACCCTCACGCCCACAGGTGAGGCGGGGACACTCAGCACAGCCATGGGCAAAGACGGCGTAGCTGTGGGAAGAAGGCAGTTGGAGCTGGGGTACAGCAGGGTGCCCCCTCCCCAGCACAGCCAGGCCAGGCTGTGCCAGTCCCAGTCCCACAGGGAGTTGGAGCCACAGCCCCAGCTCAGGAGAGCCAGGACACACCCTCACCAGCCCACCCGGTTCAGAATCCACAGCTCTGGGACTCACAGAGTATCTAGCACAGCCAAGGATACCAGCCCTGGCTGCCCAGGCTCTGCAGCCAGACCAGGACCGGACACTTCCCTGGACACACCCAGCCTAACACAGGACAAAGTGATGAGGACCCTAGCCTGGGAAGGGCTCACAGGACACCGGCACACACTGCTGCTGTGGGAGGGGGCCCACCCCCACCCCCACACTGTGCTGGGGCCGGCAGTACCTGCAGTCAGGTGCAGGGCACCAGCGGGTGCCAGGATCAGCCACCAGCAGCCGGCGCAGCAGGAACTCTTCGTACTTGTCACGGAGGGCGGGCTCGGGCAGCAGCCGGTGCACGTCGGAGGGCTGGAGCACAGCGGGGCAGTGTGGGCAGGACACGGGCACACGGCTCTCGCTGACAGCCAGGCACAAATACTGCTCCAGGCAGGCCCAGCAGGAGCGGTGCGAGCAGGAGGCCAGGCTGGGAAAGGCCTCGGGGGGCTGGGGCAGCAGGCACAGGGGACACTCCTCCAGTGCCTGGCCCTCGCCCAGGGGCAGCACCACACAGGTCTCCTCAGGTTCTTCTGGCTCCGGTTCTGGTTCTGGCGGTGTCTCCCCCACAACAGCCTGTGGCTTCCGCCTGAAGCAGCCCAGAAGCCGACGGGGCCCAGGCACACGTGTGGGCTGGTCCATGGTGGCCCGTCAAGGTAGCCCCCGGCTGCTGTTGGGCTACGGAGGGCAGCGGGGAGGTGCTGGCCCTGGTGCAGGCCCCATGGTCCAGCTCCTACCTGAGCCTCACCACAGGTAACGGCGGAACCATCCCCAGCTGCAGTCGGTGCCGCTCAGCCTGCAGAGGAACTGCTCCTGAGAGCAAGCCCGTGTCCTGGGAACGGGCCCTTGGCACCCAGAGAGGCCCGACAGCATCCCACCAACAGCCCCCAAGCCTGTCCTACCCCATCCTGCCTCCTTCAGCTCCACATGACAAATCCAGGACCACAGAACTCCCAAAGCCCCAGCGTGGGGAAGACAGAGGTGACACTGTGACAACCCAGCCAGGCACAGGGCAGTGACACACACCTGTCCCACCCCAGGGCTTCAGGGCTCTCCTCCCCAGAGTGAGGCATAGCTAAAGCACTTTTCACTGCAGTTCAATTTCCAAGGCAACCAAGACCCAGTTCATCCAGTGACCGGGAGCCAGCTGATTCCAGCAGTGGGGTAAATCTGTCTGTTTTCCTTGCTTAGAGCTCATAAATCCATGGCCACACCACATTCCCTCCCCATCGCCCTTCCCTCTCTACACCCCAAAGGTTCCCTCTGCCCTCCCCACCTCCACAGCACTGCTACACCCACAGGCCTTGCAGCATTCCAGTGTAAGCTCTGCCAGAGGCAAGAAGGCACTGGGATGAGGAAGAGGGCAGGAGCCAGTGGACACTCAGGGCGAGACTGAGGAGTCCCTTGCTCTGCTGCGGGCAAGCACTGGGCAGCTCAGCATCCCCAGGGGTACAGCGCTTCCCAGGGATTACAGAGCTTCTCAAGGGATACAAGAAACTTCCCCCAGGGGATAACAGAGTGCTCCAGGGATTACAGAGCTTCCAAGGGATACAAGGAGTTCCCCAGGGGGATTACAGAGTTCTCCAGGGATACAGTCGTTTTCCCAGGGGTACAGAAACTTCCCATAGGTGATTACAGCGGCTTCCCAAGGGATACACAGGAAACTTCCCCCAGGGGATACAGGAGGCTCCCCAAGGGATACAGAAACTTCCAAGGTGATACAGCTGCTTCCCAAGGGATACAGGGAGCTCCCAAGGGATACAAGTGCTTCCCAAGGGGATACAGCGTACTTCCCAGGGGATTACAGCGCTTCCCAGGAGTATCATGGTAACTGCAGAGCTCAGGGGACCGATGCCGAGGGACGGGAATTTGGGCGCTGGTGTGGAGGGGGGGGGGGGTGGACGGCGGAGCGGTCCGTGGATGTGACCTGTCAGGCGGGGGAATCATGGCTGGCAGCACGGCAGGCACACCCGACACATCCAGGCGCCCTTGCCGATTGCGGAAGGGACAGCAGCCACCCGGGAAGAGCCGAGCCGCGGGCTCCCACAGCCAGGGCCGTGTGGACGGGGACGAAGCCACACCCGGGAGGAGCAGAGCGAATGAGCGGGTGGGGGCCGGCCTCGCGCCCCCCCCACCCACCAGGTGGGAACCGGTACAGGCCACCCCCCGGGGCCCGCGGGCGGGACACACCGGCACAGGCGTGAACCGGCGGGGACACAGCAAGGGACTCACCGGGGTCTGCACGGCGGGGCCGCACCCGGTGGCAACGGGGAGTGAGCCGCAGGGGCCGCCCATGAAGGGGTACAAGAGGGACCGTCAGCGTGCGGTGGCGCCCCGGTCCCGCTCCTTGGCGGGTTGCCACCGGCCTCCCCGCCGGTCGGAAAGGGGGCGGGGGCCGGGGTTGTCCGCCCGAGCCGCTGAGGCCCCGCCCGCCTGTGCCGTGCCCCGGCCCGGGGCCCGCGCCCGTTCCCGCCGGGACCGGCCCGTTCATTCCCGCGCGGCCGGGGCCGCCAGGGCCGGCGCGTTCCTGGCGGCACGCGCCCCGCCCCGCTTCCGGTCGCCGGGGCCGCTTCCGGCACAGCCCCGCGCGCCCCGGGGGGAAGCGGAAGCGGAAAGTGTCCGGTCGAGGCGGGCGGCACAGGTCGGCCGGCCCAGCGCTGTTGTACAGCGGTTTGGTTCTGGCTTTTCTTGGCGGGGCCGCGGGGGCGGGTCTTGGGCGGTCGTCGGTGGTTACAGGGCAGGCGGCCGGGGCCCGCCCCGGATGCCCCCGGCGGAAGCAGAGGCCACCCGCAGCCGGGGAATTTGGGTGATGGTGCGCGGCGGGCCCGGGGGGCGGTAACGGCGGCGGCCCGGGGCGGGGAACCAATTGCGTGAGCCTCGAGAAGCGCTGCAGCGGGACGCCGAGGATGGCACCGGAGGAGAACGGCAAGAGCGGCGGTGCGTGCTTGCCCGGGGACCTGCTGCTGGGGCGCGGCCCGGCCTTCCGAGAAAGGGACCGCCAGGGGCGTGCGGCCCCCGCGGGGACGGCCGCCCCTCAACGGGGCAGTTCTACCCGGCGGGGGGACGCGTCCCGACCGGGCCGTGCCGGCTCCCGCGACCCGGCGGCATCCGGAGGGGCCCGCCCTGCCACCGGGCCCGCTCGGGCACGAGCTCCTCTCACGGGGAGGCCCGGCCCCCGCGACGGCGGCCCCCGGGTGGGTTTCTGCCCCGCCCGACACATGACCCCCGTAACCGATCCCCGAAAAAACGCTCCTTCCCACAAGGGCCCGGGCACGGGACGTGTCCTGACTGGTAGGTTTGGGGCCCGCGCACCCACCGCAGCCGCCGCCGCGGGATCACATACGGAGCCGTCGTACGGAGTTTTGGTCCTGTTGCGTTGTTGTCTTTTATGTTCTCCCGGTGTGTGGGCAGCTGCATGGGTGTAACGGGAGCGCTGTCAGCCCCGGGGAGAGCCCCCGGGGCCGGTGCGGCGGGGGCAGCGTTTCCTGTCCGGCCGGGGCACCCGAGGGCCCGGGGCAGCCGGAGGGCGGTCGTAGTCGCTGCCGAGCTCCGTGGAGTCACTCCCAGCCCAGGGCACTGAGCCACTGGAACAGACGGCGAGAGATGGACTGTCCGGCCCCATGTCCCTGTCACCACGCTGTTGCCCGAGGGCATCGTGGGCCCTGGTCGTGTGTAAACTGGTCCCTCTCTGCTGCTGCGGCTCAGTTCCCAAGGGTGCTGCAGATAAGGCTGGCTCTGAGGCCATGCTTCCCTGCCCTGGGGGACAGCTTCTTTGTAGTTCTAGGAGCCTGCCAGGGATTGGTGACAAAATTCTGCAGGGAATTACTGTCCTGCCCATCAGCCCCAGCCGGGAGCAGAACTAGAAACCTCAGCACACTTGAAGCAGTTCAGGGACAACCCGACAAGCTGTCCCATGGGGCACTGACATGGCCCACTTAGGGGGCCCAGTGCTTGGATGATGTGGCACTGCGGCTGAGGGGACCGGGGGTTCCCTGGCGTGGGTGGGGTGACTAGGAGGCAGAGGGCTTAAGGCAGGGTCAAGGAGTTCTCCTTAATGCCAGGCCTTGGCAGGATGCCCTTTCTGATGGTCTGTGTTTCCCAGCAGTGCTTGTGGAAAGGAGCTGGGGGCTGGGAGGGGGCTGCCCGTCCTACTCCTGGCACAAAGCTTCCCCCCTGCTTGCACTGCGACAGTAGCACTGTGTGGGGCTGGGGAATGTTTCCTGCAGGATAGAAAAAGGGGCTGGTGTGGAGCTGCTGGTTGCCAGCCCATGGTGGAGTGTGACAGCTGCATCCTCAGGAGTGGCACAGTGTGAGAGGGGGCACAGAGCAGCTTTATGGGCACCCCTGTTCCAGGCTGTACCACACATTCCAACCAGCAGGGCCCCAGCCCAGTGCCAGCTGGGGACCACCCACCCTCACTGAGCACCCTTCCCTGGTGGCCAGGCGTCCTGGCCAAGCTGTCGCAGAAGTGGTCAGGGTTTCTTGAGGGACACCCAAATCAGGCCCTCAAAGCTTGAGTGTTAGTGGGCAGGTTGGGGCTGTGGGTGGGGTACTTCACTGCAGTTGCAAGGGTGCCGTGGGCTCCAGCCTGGGGTGCACAGGGTGGGTACCCCTGTAGGACTGGGGGCGTGGCAGAGGGGCTGTGCCCAAAACCAGCCAGCTGGATCACCGCCCTCCCCTCCCCACCGGTGTTCTCAAGCAGTCACACAACTTGGTGGGGGGAAAGGATCGCTATTCCAGCATACGGCCTCTGAGCGACGACGAACTGCTCCTTCTTGGGTACCAGCAGGCTGAGTTGTGGAATGAGTGGACCCTTGAGGGAGGGGGGTTTGGTGAAGCCTGGATGCGGCGGACGCCGGGGGCCTGGGAGGGCCGCGCGGGGCGGGGGCGGGGTGCGGCGGGGCCCCGCGCGGATAGGCCCCGGCAGAGAGGCGGGGGGCCCCGAGGGGGGCCGGGAGGGGACCCCCGCCGCCCTGGCCCTGCCGCAAGTGCGGGGCTGCAGCTGGCTGCCAGCCTGGCCAGAGCTTGCCTGCAGTGCGGGCCTGGGCGCCGTGAGGGTTAGGCCGCAGCCAGCGCATCGTTTTTACTACTGCCAGCTCTGCCCCTTCGCCTCCCACTATATCATAAGCCAACCCTCAAGCGCCCACCCATGAAGAACTACAAAAATGGGGGTATTGGGAGAAGGCCTTTCGCCTGCCCGCAGTGGTGGGCCTACGGCCTCTGCCCAGCTGGTGGAACCTGGACCCGGCACCCTAGCGCTACGCAACACCGGGGGAGAAGCCGTACCGCTGCACGTG
>CM031861.1:60943927-60974612 GCA_018697195.1 Certhia americana
TCTGCTGGGCCAAGCACTGGGCAAGCTCCGCATCCCCCAGGGGTACAGCGCTTCCAGGGGATACGAATTTTCCAGGGTACAGAAACAGTCCCCAGGGGATACAGAGTTCTCCAGGGGATACAGGTTCTCCAGGGATACGCGCTTCCCAGGGGATACAGACCTTCAACCAGGAGACAGAAACTTCTCCAGGGATACAGGAGTTCTCAGGGAACAGCGCTTCCCAAGGGGATACAGAGCTCCAGGGATACAGAGCCCCCAGGGGGATGGATTACAGCGCTTCCAAGGGAACAGCGCTGCCAATGGATACAGCGCTTCCCAAGGGATACAGCGCTTCCCAAGGAGTGGAACTGACCGAGATCAGGGGACCGAGCAGAGGCGGGAATTGGCGCGGGGAGAGCGAGCGCGGTCCGTGGAGTACCTGTCATCGGGGAATCATGGCGGCAGCCGGCACGTCCACACCCGACACATCCAGCGCCCTGCCGACCGAGAAGGGACAGCAGCCACCCGGGAAGAGGCAGAGCCGAGGCTCCAAGCAAGGCGTGGACGGGACCGGAGCCACCGGGAAGAGCAGAGCGAGTGATGCGGGGGGGCGGCCGGCTCCTGCGCACGGATGGGACCGGACATCACCGGGGCCCGCGGGAGGGACACACGGCACAGCGGAACGGCGGGGAGAACAGCAAGGGATCAACGGGGTCTGCACGGCCGGAGGGCCGCACCGGTGGCACCGGGGAGGAGCCAGCAGCTCGCACCTGAAGGAGTTACAGAGACCGTCAGCGTCGTGGCGGCCCCCGGTCGCCTGGCGGTGCACCGCCCCCGCCGGGCGGAAAGGGGCGGGGCCGGGTTCCCGCCCGATCCTGAGCCGACGCCTGGTCCGTGCCCCGGCCGGCCCGGCCCGTTTCCCGCCGGGATCGGCCGTCTCCCGCGGCGGACGGGGCCGCCAGGCGGCGCGATGCTCCCTGCGCACGCGCCCGTCCCGCTTCCCGGGTCGCGGGGGCCGCTTCCGGCACAGCCCCCGCGCGCCCGGGGGACGCGGAAAGCGGAAGTGTCGGTCGGGCGGGGCGGCGGTGGCCGCCCCCCCCCGGCAGGCGGGGGGGCTGGCGGCCGCGGGGCGGGGGGGGCGGGGCCGGGCCGGAGACGGGCCGCACCGATGCCCCGGCGGAAGCAAGGAACCCGCAGCGTGAAGGGTGAAGTTGGCGGCGGGGCCCGGGGGCGGCGGGGGCCGGCGGACCGGCGGGGACCCGCGGCGCTCGGAGCGCTGCAGCGGACGCCGAGGATGGCACCGAGGAGACGGCAAGAGCGGCGGTGGTGCTGCCCGGGGACCTGCTGCTGGGCCGCGGCCCGGCCTCCGAGAAGGGACCGCCAGGTGCGTGCGGCCCCCGCGGGGACGCCGCCCCTCCCGGGCAGTCCTACCGGCGGGGACGCGTCCCGACCGGGCCGTGCCGGCTCCGCGCACGGCGCATCCGGCAGGGCCCGCCCTGCCACCGGCCCGCTCGGCCGAGCTTCCTCTCACGGGGGAGGCCCGGCCCCCGACGGCGCCCCCGGGTGGGTTCTGCCCGCCCGACACTGACCCCCGGTACCGATCCCCGAACGCTCCTTCCCACCAAGGGCCCGGGCACGACGTGTCCCGCGGTAGGTTTGGGGCCGCGCCCCGCAGCCGCCGCCGGGCTCACCCCGGAGCCGGTACCGGGGTCCTGTTGCGGCAGTCCCGGTGGCGCTGCTGGGTGTACGGAGCGCTGTCAGCCCCGGGAGCCCCGGGCCGGTGCGGCGGGGCAGCGCCTGTCCGGCCGGTGCACCCGAGCCCGGGGCAGCCGGAGGGGTGAGCGCTGCCGAGCTCCGTGGAGTCACTCCCAGCCCCAGGCACTGAGCCACTGGGAACAGAACGGCGAGAGATGGACTGTCCGGCCCCATGTCCCTGTCCCACGCTGTTCCCGAGGGCTGTGCCCTGGTCCGTGTGCCCTGCTCCTGCTCTGCTGCTGAGGCTCAGTCCCAGGTGCCTGCAGATAAGGCTGCTCTGAGGCCACTGCTTCCCTGCCCTGGGACAGCTTCTTGGTAGTTCTAGGAGCCTGCCAGGGATTTGGTGACAAATTCTGCCAGGAATACCTGTCCTGCCATTCAGCCCCAGCCGGGGAGCAGAACTAGAACCTCAGCCCACTGAAGCAGTCAGGACAGACGAGCTGTCCCATGTGGGCACTGACATGGCCACTTAGGGGCCAGTGCTCTGGGGATGCTGTGGCACTGCTGGGCTGAGGGGACAGGGGGTTCCCTTGGTGTGGGTGGGGCTGAGCTGAGGAGGCAGAGGGCTTAAGGCAGGGTCAAGAGTTCTCCTTAATAGCCAGGCCTTGGCAGGATGCCCTTTTCTGATGTCTGTGTTTCCAGCAGTGCTTGTGGAAGGAGCTGGGGGCTGGAGGGGCTGCCCCGTCCTACAGCCTGGCACAGCCTTCCCCCTGCTGCCACTGGACAGTAGCACTGTGTGGGGCTGGGGAATGTTTCCTGCAGGATAGAAGGGGCTGGTGTTGGAGCTGCCTGGTGCCAGCCATGGGAGTGTGACCAGCTGCCATCCTCAGGGAGTGGCACAGTGAGAGGGGCACAGAGCAGCTTTATGGGCACCCCTTTCCAGGCTGTACCCACCACCTTCCACCCAGCAGGCCCAGCAGTGCCAGCTGGGGATCCACCCACCCTCTCACCCTTCCTGGTGCCAGGGTCCTGGCCAGCTGTGCAGAAGTGTCAGGGTTTCCTGAGACACCCCAAACAGGCCCTCAGCTGAGTGTTAGTGCAGGTTGTGGCTGTGGTTGGGGCTCCTCACTGCAGTGCAGGGTGCTGTGGGCTCCAGCTGGGTGCACAGGGTGGGTACCCCTGTAGGACTGGGGGCGTAGGCAGAGGGGCTGTGCCCAAACCAGCCCAGCTGACACCGCCCCCTCCCCACGGTGTTCTCAGCAGACACACTGGTGGGGAAGATCGCTATTCCAGCATACGCCCTGAGCGACGACGACTGCTCCTCTGGGTACCAGCAGCTGAGTGTGGAGAGTGACCCTGAGGAGGGGGGTGAGCCTGGCCCCGCCGCCCTGCCCTGCCGCCAGTGCGGGCTGCAGCTGGCTGCCAGCCTGGGCCAGAGCTGCCTGCAGTGCGCCGGCGCCGAGGGTGGCCGCAGCCAGCGCATCGTCTACTCCTGCCAGCTCTGCCCCTTCGCCTCCCACTACTCCAGCCACCTCAAGCGCCACATGAAGACACACAATGGGGAGAAGCCTTTCGCCTGCCCGCAGTGTGCCTACGCCTCTGCCCAGCTGGTGAACCTGACCCGGCACCTGCGCACGCACACCGGGGAGAAGCCGTACCGCTGCACGTGCTGCAGCTTCGCCTGCAGCAGCCTGGGCAACCTCAAACGCCACGAGCGGGTCCACAGCCAGGACAAGCCCTTCCAGTGTGCTGCCTGCGACTACCGCTGCAACCAGAGCCGCAACCTGAAGCGGCACATGCTCAGCCACCGCCTGCCCGAGGGCGAGGGGCCACACCGGCGGGACAAGGACCCAGGTAAAGGTTGGGAGGGTGTGAGGGTGTGGGGAGAGCTGCTTTGGGGCTGGGGCAGGGCACAGATCCTGCCATTGACCTGAAGTCGTGTTACTGCCAGGCTCACCGGGGCACTGTGGGTCACCATAGAGCCAGTCCTCAGTGGCTCTGTGCCGCCCAGTTCACAACCCGGTCTCTTTGTCCCGCAGAGCCATTGCTGCCAGAGCTGAGCCTGCACGTGGGCAGCGGCAGCGGCCCCTTCCTGCCCGGCTGTGCACGGCTGCGGGGCGAGGAGGCAGCTGCGCTGCCCGAGCTGCTCTTCCCCTTCACATGCCGCATGTGCGGGCTGGTGCTGGACGACGGCTTCGCGCAGGATGAGGGCCTGGCCGAGCAGGTCTGCGGGCGCTGCAGCCTGGCGGTGCTGGGCACCGAGCCGGGTGCCAGCCCCCGAAAGGGCACTGGGGACAAGGGCTTTGCCTGCAGCCTCTGCCCCTTCGTCACCCACTACCCCAACCACTTGGCGCGGCACATGAAGACACACAGTGGGGAGAAGCCCTTCGCCTGCCCGCTCTGCCCTTATGCCTCCGCCCACCTGGACAACCTGAAGCGGCACCAGCGCGTGCACACCGGCGAGAAGCCCTACAAGTGCCAGCTCTGCGACTATGCCTGCGGCAACCTGGCCAACCTCAAGCGTCACGGGCGCATCCACTCAGGCGACAAGCCCTTCCAGTGCAGCCTCTGCAGCTACAGTTGCAACCAGAGCATGAACCTGAAGCGGCACATGCTGCGGCATACGGGCGAGAAGCCCTTCCAGTGCCGGGACTGCTCCTACACCACTGGTCACTGGGACAACTACAAGCGCCACCAGAAGATCCACGGCCACACGGCCGAGAGCTGGGTGAACCCGCGCAATGCCAAAGCCCTCCTGGCCCCCCCAGCCGTGGGCACGGCGCTGCCCTGAGACAGCACTAAGCCCGGCAGTGGGCCTGGGGTGCCTTGGAGCCTGCCCTCCCTGGGGGAGGGAGGACAGGCGGGCAACTCCACGGGGGCTTAGGGCTGCCTTACACCAGCCCACCAGGCACACTGGGGCCTCCAGCAGCCCTGTCCTGCCTGGGCAGGGTGAAGTCACGACCGGCAGCTCCAACCCCTGCCCGTGCGGCAGCACCACCACGTCCCCAGCCACCCCCCTGCCTGTTTCTGCCTGCCGGAGCCTTCCTCTGCCGGGGTTTGGGGAAAAGGGGGGAGGGGGGAACAGGACTGGTTCCATGGCTGCTGCCGTGCTGGTCGGTGTAATTTATATTGTGTATAAAAGCATTAAACAGTCGGTTTTGTTATCTGCTCTTCACCCTGGGGGCCTTGTTCTGCTGCAGAGGAGGACAGCACAGGGCTGGCATGGAGAGGGGAGGGAGAGCAGCCACCCCCCCCCAACAGACAGCCTGGTACCAATCAGAATCCATTTTAATCATTGTTGCAGTGTGTAAACATCAGTTACTGTCCATTAATGCTCTGTCGGGCTGAGCAGCAGGAGATACGTGGTTACAAGCCTAGATTACGCTGGCATCTATGAGCGGGTTAGAGGGGACTCTGCGCGGAGCCCCCTGAGACAGCTTACTGCACTCTGTCTCGGAGCACAAACCTAAATGCTAATTTGGCATTATGGAGCCTGCCTGGGTCTGCCCCCAGGCTGGGCCAGGCCTTCCCAGCTGGGCCAGGAGCAGCTCTGCCCCCGTGCTGGGCCAGGCCCTGCACTGCAGCTCCAGGGCTCTGCCCGGGCACTGTTCAGGTCAAACAAGCCCTCTCCCAGCTGGAGCCAGCAGCGGGAGGAGTTCAGCTGCCCCCACCCCGAAGGCAATGGCGGGCTGGGGGTGAGCTCCCAGCCCCAGGGAGCAGGGAAAGGTGGATGTAGCAGGTGAGAGGCACGTTGATTGCAACCTGGCTGCAGGTCGTACATTCCTCAGCGAAGGCCCTTGCTCAGGCCGGGGCTGTCCTGGGAAGGGGGGCACTACAGATCCTCATCGCCAATGCCCTCAAAGGCATAATTGCCGTGGAAGTCATTAGCACCCACATCATTTGCAGAGCTGGAGTGGCTGATCCCACGCAGGCTGACAGAAGTGAGTTTGCTCTGTGGAGAAGGGAGTTGTTAGGGTAGGTAGGGGACCCCTAGCTCCCCTACCCACTTAGCCTGAGGTCTCTGGTGCACCTGCATGCAACTCACCGAGAGTTTGGCCATGGGCTCCCAGGAGGCATCAGGGGAGTCCTGTGAGGACAGCACAGTTGGGCAGCACAGGGTCATGGGACACAAAACCCACCTCTCCTTCTACCCACCCCCTCTGTCCCCAGGGAGTTTGGCTCACTGAGTTGATCCAGGACCTCTTCCCTTCCCAGGGCTCTGGAAGCAGGGGCACCACAGCCCAGCTCTCCTCTGGGCTTGCCAAGACAGCACATCTCCCCACACCCAGGGCTGCAGGGTCCCACTCACCAGCAGTGGGGGTGACTTCACAGCTTGCTGGCTGTCCGAGCGCCGCAGGGCCCCGTTCAACCGCCGCCGAAACATCTGCAGGGAGGACATCAGCTTAGCCACAGGGTCCCCATCTCAGGGGCTCATAACTGGCCCTGGGGATGCCGGACCCATCCTGAAGGGAGCACTCAGGACCCAGCCCAGACCCCAGGAAGTCACAGGGTCAAGCTGGGATCCCACCCTGGAGCCATCATCTGGCCCCAACCCCCACCTTGCGGATGCTGCCTCCGGATTTTTTCACCATCAGCTCATCTACCATGGACTGCAAGCAGATGCTCAGCATGATGGCCTGCAAGGGAGAAGTGTCACAGGGCTCTGTGCACCCCACAGTCATCCCACACCCCATGCAGGGCCCAGCCCTTCCCCTCAAGCCACCACCACCCCACCACGCAGGCAGCTACCTGTGGGCTGGTGATGGTGACCCACTGCAGCCGGTCCTTGCTCATCAGGTACTCAAAAGCCAACTCCAGCTTCACCTCAGACTTTCCTGGGCTGCTCCCGGAAGGGCCATTGCTCATTGGCACCTGCAAGGACACACACCAAGGCTGGGAGCCTCCAGAGGGGAAGCAGCAGCTCCCCAGACACCAGTGCAGATCAAGGTCAGCACCGAGCCAAGTGTGGGACACCTGCCAGTGCTCACCAGCCTTCTGCCATTGTCAGATCCCCTCAAATGTCCTCACACCAATGATCCCCTCAGCCCCAAGACATGATTCAGACCCTCTCCAGGCCTACTGGGCCAGAAGCTGGCATGAGAGCCAGCACCTTTCCCAGGAAGAGGTACCAGCCCAGCCGGGCACAGCCAGGTCTCTCCAGCCCCCCAGCCCCCTCCCTGCTCTCCAAGCATCACTCACCGAGGATGTGACCCTCCAGCACCGCATGCGTGTGACCTTGAAGCTGCCCTCTTTGATCTGCTCGTTCGGCAGCCGCACCTGGAAGTTGAGCTCGTTGTTGCCGGCACTGACAACGACATGGCAGCCCTTCTCAGGGAAGTCGGTGACACAGGGGTCGAACTTGAGATAGCCGTAGTACTTTAGGGTCTGCGCCAGGCGGATGAACTGCAGGCAGAGCCAGGGATGCTCAGCACTGCGGCCACCTGCCAGGAACAGGTGACCAACCCGGTACCACACATCACGTGGAGAGGGGCTAGAGCAGTGCCAGAACTGCCCCACTCATGGCACTGTACCCTCTCCTACCTCCTTCTTGGAGACCTTTTCTTGCAGGGATTTCAGCTGCCGGTGCTGTTCCTTGTTGACAAGGATCCATCCATGTTCAATGTCTGACACCGTCTACAAGTGGCAGAGGTTGATGAGTGCCTGGGACCGCAGCCACCCAAGCCCCTGCCCAGCTGTGGCCAAGGGGTGCAGTGTCCCTCCTCACCTGGCTGTGCCACACCAACCCTCACCTGCGCATACAGCAAGTTCAACCCCACACGATGCTCCATCACATCGTCATCATAGGCCGAGTCCCAGTAGCTGAAAGGGAACCACGTGGGTTAGAGAAAATCACCCTCCTGTGGGCTGGCTCTCTGGCCAGCTCCCCCCTGTCAGTCACCATGCCCTGCTCCCTATCTAAACCAGCTGCCATGGGAAGGCAGAAATGGCCTGGGCACAGCAGGGCAGCCCAAGCACCAGTGCCATGGTCAGTGGGTTCCTGGGGACCAAAGCATCTGTGGGCAGCAATGGCAGGAGAACAGGGAGCAGGAACAGGGAGCCGTGGACACCACCCCAGGGCCCCCCACTCACCTCTTGCGCAGGATGATCTGGAACTCAGGGTTGTGCAGGCTGGTGACTGACACATATGGCAGCTCAAACTCCTGCAGCTTCCGCACAACTGCGAAGCAATGCCAGATCAGCAGCAGCTCTGGGCAGCAGGAGCCCCTAGGCCCCAGGTCCCCTAGGACCCCAGGAGCCCCTAGGCTCCCACTGCCAGGGTGCCCCAAGGAAAACAGCTGGGCCCCAGCCAGGGCAGGGTCCAAGCACACAGCCCTCACTCCAGGCAGGGGGCAGAGCACGTGTCCCACCACAGTGGGCTCTACTCACAGGAGAAAGCTCCATCCTTGGTCTCTCTCACTAGAAAGAGGCTGAAGTAGCCAACCAGGTCATCTGGCAGATCCAGCTTGGAAGCCACAGCCTGGGAGGTAAAGCAGGACAGTCCCGATACAGTCCCAACAAGGTGGCAAGCCCCATGTGCATTCTGGGGCCTCACAACAACACTCTGCTGCCCTGTGGCCAGGCCTGGGGGCTTGTTACAACCAGGAAACAGCTAGGGGACCCCAAACATCAATCTGGACCCAGACACACCCATTTCAGCTCCCAGCTTTCATCCCCACCAAGTCAACCCTGCTCCAGGGTAGGCAGATGGTAGGGGAGGGCAGGGAGAGAGAGTCCCACACATGTGGGAAACCACAGAATGCAGCAGGAGGGGCCGGTCCCAACCAGCACGAGAGCTCTGGCACCTCAAGGACATCCTCTGTCTGGTCTGACGTAAGGATGGTGACCTTGACCCTCTGGCCGTTAGACAGCAGCACTTCCAGCACAACCTCCTCTGTGGGGATCTGCTGCGTCTCCTGGAGAGAGAAACAGGACTGGCACCCCAGCCCCTGGCCGCAGACCGAGGGCCCCAGACCCCCCCAGAGCTCTGTCCCCTCACCTGCTGTGCTTTGCGCAGGAAGCTGTTGAAGGTCTCGCTGCCTCCCAGCGTTGGGTCCTGCCGCACTGCAGGAAGGGGCATGAAGAGTCAGGAGTTCCATGGCAAGGGGCAGGGACCCACACCAGGGCCTGGCCCTTCTGCAGCCCCTCAGTTTGCCCTCACACTCTATGCTGGGGCAGCCAGGGACCCCCCTGCACATCCCCACTCTGCCAGGGCAGGGCAGGGGCTGGGACAGGAGCTGGTGTCCAGGGGACAGGCCCATCAAAGGCCAGGGCTACACCGGGAGTTGCAAGATGCACCACGGTGAACGGGAGGAGGAGGCAGGCACAGGGAGGAAGCCATGGGCCATGGGCCATGCCCTGCACGGGCCCAGCTTACCAGCCTGCATGTACTTCTCCAGCTGCTCCCGTCGCTGCTCTACCTCTGCTGGGGTGAGCGTGAAGATCTTCTTTGGGGGAAAGGCTGGGACCACATTGGCGCCATACTCCTTCCTTAACTAGGATAAGAACAGAGTGCTGCAAGAGCCTCCAGAGAGACGGTAGCTGCCCTGGAGCCCCACCCTCACCAACACCCAGGGACCCAGGAAGGGGAGCAGAGAGCTCATCCCTCATCCACGTGGGAGTCCAGCAGCATCCAAGAATCCAGGTGGAATGTCACAGACCAGGAGTGGGCACCTCAGCCCCCAGCGCCCTCCCTACCTGCTCGTGCAGGCCCAGGAGCTGGCTGTAGCGCACCCGGCAGTGCAACACCCCGTTCACGTGGATGTTGTAGGCCTGCAGGGAAAGAGGCCAGTGAGAGTCCAGCACCTGTCAGAGGGAGGAATCCCAGCTCGGGGCACACAGGATGCCAGGGAGCACCCAGGAAAAGGCAATACTCCTGAGGACCCTGCTGAGGGGCAGATGGTCCAGATCGTTCAGGAAGTATGAGCACATCCAAGAGATGTGCCTGCTGGACACCAGGAAGGTGTAACCCCGTCCAGCCACGAGGAGTACAGAGCCACAATGCAGCCCCACAGACACGGGTGTGCCCGTGCCAACAGACATGGACACCCAGCCCCACTCCCAGGGGTTCACAAGGAGCTGGTCCCCCTCTGCTCTGGCTCAGCTCCTGCTGACACCACAGGCAGAGCACAGCTACGACACAGTGTTTGGGAGGGCGAGAGGATGGACATGAGCCTCCAGCCAGCTGTGGCAGCCCAGCCTCCCATGGATGCCCCCAGTGCTCTCCTGCTCCTGAGCACTGGGACTGCCCAAAGCTCAGCAGAGATCCCATCCCAGCCAGGCTAGAGCTGACACTGGCACCTCCCAACGCAAAGGCACCAGCCCAGTGGCTCAGGGCTGCTGCAGAGGAACCAGGAGGGCCAGCAGTGATACAGGCAGCACCCACACCTGCCCAAACCAGGGCTCTGCATACGGTCACAGCTCCTACCCAGCCCCCGGGCTGCCCAAGGGCTCTCTCCAAGGCCTGAGGAGCCTCCGAAACAGCAGAGGGCAAAGTGCAGGGAGGTGACGGGGCCGAAATGTCTCAAGGGCTGCCTGCTCCTTTGGCCCTTGAGCAGCTGCACCTCCCGCCAGGGCTCTCCATCACCGCTCACCAGGCTCCCAGGGGGACCCCCGGAGAGGCATTTCGGCACAGGGGACAGCGTGGGGGTCTCCGCGGGGTTGTGAAGCCCAGGGCTGCCCACCCTTGCCCCGAGAGCACCGACCCGGACCCTCCGCCCATCCTGGGGGCTCTGCTCCCCGCTGCCAGCCCCGGGAAGGGGTCTGGGCACTCGATAGCCACCGCCACTCGGCAGCAGTGGCCCCGGCTGCTCTCAGGGAGCAAAACAGGAAGCCGGGACAAACGGACGGACGGGCGGGCCAGGCTGAACCGGAGCTGGGGCTGGGACCGGACGGGGCCCCTGCGCGCTGCCCACCCCCGCCCGCGGGGCCCGGCCGGGGCAAGCCCGGACACCCCCGGGGCGGCTCCAGGGACCTCCCGCGCCCGATCCCGAGGCGCGGGGGCGGCGGGGCCCAATCCCTGCCCGGCCCTGGCACAGGGCACCGGCGGTGGGCCGGGACCTGCCCGCCTCGCCCGGTCCCGGTCCCGGTTCTGATCCCGACTCGCCACCGCTCCGGGGCTGCGGACCCGCACGGCCCCCCCCCGTGCACTGCACCCGGGCCGCGGGGCCGCGCCACCCACACTCGGTTCCGCGGGGCGGCTCCGTTCCGCGGGACAGCTCCGCTCCCCCGGCCCCGCTCACCACGTAGGCGGCGGCGCCGCCCTCCCCGGCGCGGGTCTCGGTCTCGGGAATGGAGAAGTGCATGGCCGGGCCGAGCGCGCCCCCGCTACCCGCCTCCCGCCGCCGCCATCTCGGGCCAGCGCTCCCCGCGATGGCGCGGCCGGCAGCACCGCCCGCCCCAGGGCCGTCCCGCTCCGCCCCGCCCGGGGCCGTCGCTGTTCGCCCGCCCCGCTCCGCCCGCCCCGGGGACTGCCCTGCCCTGCCCACCCCGCCCCGTGCGGCCCCGCCGCGCCGAGCGAGTGCCGGGGGTGGGACGGGACCGGGGGGGGCGGAGCCGCGGGAGGGACCCCCGGGAACGGACCGGCCCCGCACCGGGCAGTGACGTCATCGCGCACGCAGAGGAGCGCGGGCGTCACGCGCGGCAGGCGGAGCCGCCTGGCCGGCAGGGGGCGCTGAAGGCGGCGCACGGGCACCATGGCGGAGCGTGAGGGTGAGTGCGGGACGGGACCGGCACCGGGACACCGGGACACCGGGACCGGGCCGAGATCCGGCCCCGCTCACGCTCCCATCATTCTAGGTAGGAACCCTGAGGGAGCTGCGCCAGTGTCGGCGGGACCGCAGGTGAGCGGGGCTGGGGCTGGTGTGAGGCCGGAGCTGGGGACCGGCGTCGGGGCCGCCTGACGGTGTGCGCTCACAGGCTCCGGAGCTCACCCGGGAGGAGAAGCTGCAGCTGCGGAAGGAGAAGAAACAGCAGAAGAAGAAGAAGAAGAGCGAGAAGGGGCCGTCGGCCGAGCCCGCGGAGCTGTGTGCGCCCCCCGAGCCGGGGCAGCCGCGGGGTGAGCGTCACAGAGCTGACCGGGCCGGGCCCGCGGGGCTCCGGGGCTGCCAACGCCCGGAGCCGGCAGTGTCTGCCAGCGGGACCCCGGGGGTGCAGCCCCGCTCCGGGCCGTTACCGCAGGGACTGCGGTGCCGTGAGCCCGGTGCCCTGCCCGCAGGGGCTGCCCCGCGGTGCAGAGGGCCTGGAGCCCCTTCCAGGGCACAGAGGGCTCTCGCTCCCGCGGGCTGCCCCTCGCACGGGGCTGCAGCTCCCGGCGAGACTGGGCACAGACTCGCCCTTCCTCCCTCGCAGCAGCTGCTCAGCCCACGTCCGCCCCCGCCCCGGCTGATGGCCCCGGTGACGGCGAGAAACCCACGGGGGGCAAGAGCAAAGCGGAGCTGCGGGCAGAGCGCCGGGCTAAGCAGGAGGCTGAGCGAGCCCAGAAGCAGGCCAGGAAGGCAGAGCTGAACCAGGCAGCCACAACGGCCAAGCCCCGGCAGAGCCCCACCGAGCCCCAGTCCAGTAAGGCAGTCAGCACGGGGTGCAGGGTGGGTGGGCAGCATGGCAGGGTCCGGTGTGGGCGCAGGCAGAGGGTGCCCATGTGATCTGTCCATGGTCTGGGTTCTGCCTGTCCCTGGGTGCTGCCCTGCCTTCCCTGAATTTGGGCGTGCACCAAAGCAGCTTGGCCTCATCCCGGCTGTCCTTCCAGTGGTGAAGCGGCTGCCAGAGCACGTGCAGGTGGATGACCCCGCTGCCCAGAGGAAATTGGCCAAGAAGCTGGAGCGGCAGCAGGTAGGAGGAGGATTGGGTGACAGGCTGGGGCAGCTGTGCTGCAGAGGGCCTGGGGGGGCACATGGTGGAACCAGGGCCTGCTCTCTGAAGCCATGGGGGAACTTTGCATACCCTGAGCAAGTGCTGGGTATGAGTGGTGGCCCTGGAATGAGCAGAGCACTGGGTGAGCCATCACAACACTCGGCTGCAGGTACCTCTGAGGCAGGACTATGGCACCAAGGTGAACCTGTTCTCCCACCTCCACCAGTACAGCCGGAAGAAGCCACTGACGCAGCAGATGAGGTACAAGGCCTTCCCAGTCCAGGTCTCTGATGATGCTGGGCTCTGCTTTGGCTGGCCTGGCTGCAGGATGGTTGTGGAGGAGGGGTGTCTTAGTCCTGCACGTGGGATACACCTGATGGGGTGGGGGACGTTTCACTTGCTTTGGGGAGTGGCAGTAGGGGCAGCCCAATATTTTTCCTGTGGAGAGAGTGCAGGGCTACAGGAGAAGAGGCTGTGCGGTGAGCCTGGCTCCTCAAGTTACTTCCAGCCCCCTTCCTGGGCCGTCCCTTGTGTTGTTGGGCTGGGGCACATCAATGGGTTGAGTGTTTTGGGCTGCAGAGGTGCTGACAGCTCCCTCCCACTGGTCCCTGCAGCATCCCCTCCACAGTGATTCACCCAGCAGTGGTGCGCCTCGGCCTCCAGTATTCCCAGGGCATCATCAATGGCTCCAACGCCCGCTGCATCGCGCTGCTCGAAGTCTTCAAACAGGTACCTGAGCAGCTACCTGGCAGCAGGGGCATTGTGCTGCATGCAGGTGTGTGTTCCTGTACCCTGACTGCTGAGGCTGTATCTGTGGTCAGTCATCATCAGCCTCTTCCTTTGGATCATGCCATGATCCAGGTCCTTTCCTGGCACTGCTGCTGCTATTTGGAGTCCCTGGAGCACCCTTTGCCCCTCCAGGCAGTGTGTCAGGCTGTGCAGGACATGTGTACCTCACCTGCAGCCCATCAGGCAGGGTGCTTGTGTATTGTGCCCTGAGATCATACTCCCTTTCTACTTGTCTCAGCTGATCCGGGATTACTCCACTCCCCCCAATGAGGAGCTGTCCCGGGACTTGGTGGCCAAGCTGAAGCCACATATCAGGTGAGGGCTCCCAACATCAGAGGAGAGAAAGCTCCACAGAGTGTGGTCCACTGTTCACATCTCTGGGTTGGCATCCACCCAAACTTTGGCTGACTTTCCTAGGCTTCTGCCTTCCTGCCCACCCTCCCTCTCCCTGTCTTGGACCTCCAGCCTGCTTTGGAGCTAAGCCCATTTCTTCTGCAGTTTCCTGAACCAGTGCCGGCCACTCTCAGCCAGCATGGGCAATGCCATCAAGTTCCTCAAGAAGGAGATTTCATGCCTGCCTGACACCCTGAGAGAGGATGAGGTGAGTGGTCTTGCTGAGTGACAGGCTCCAAGCCCTGGGTGAGGGAGCTTAGCAGAGATGGGATGCAGACTCAGAACAGTGCTGCAGTGGAATTAAAGCTTCTTACTAGGGGGAAGAGCCTGATCCCCACCTGGCTCAAATCAGGGAGTTGCAGAGAGCAAGAAAGTCTGTATGTGATGTCTCTCTCTCTCCAGGCAAAGGAGAAGCTCCAGGACACGATAGACAAGTACTTGCGAGAGAAGATTGTCCTGGCAGCTGAGGCCATCTCGAGGTCTGCCTTTGAGAAAATCAACGACCATGATGTGATACTGGTGTATGGATGGTGAGCACAGGCAGCTGATCCAGCAGGGAGGAGGAGGGAGTGGAACAACATGGGAGGTGAGGCTGTGATGGCCCTGCTCAGGGCTCAGCACTGTCCTACCTGGGGTGTCTGAAGCTGGATTCAAAGAACCCCAGAGTCACAGATCCCCCCACTCAGGGCACTTACAGAACAGCCAGGGTTGTTCGCTGGATTTTAAACAAACTGCAACAAAGTCAAATGTCAGGAAGCAAAAATACAGAAGTTTGCATCCCAAGAAGTAGAGATGGGGAAAAGAAGCAGAGGTTGCTGCAGCAAGAGTCCAGGTATGCTGTGTGTGCTGAGCAGGGGCAGGAGGCCAATGCAGGCCCAGAGTGGTGTGAGAGGAAAGCTGGGAGAGGGTGTGGAGTAGCAGAGTCCCTTGTGCTGGTCAGACAGAGAGGTCAGTGCTGCTTCCAGGGAAGAGACATCGCCTTTCCCAGGGATGCTTCCTTGTTCAAAGACAGGGAGACAGGCCCTGGGAGCCATCATGGCAGGAGGTTCTGGAAGGGGCAGCACTCATGAGGATGAGGGTGGATGTCGTGGCCAGGCTGGTGTGGTGGGAGGGGCAGGTCCTGACTGGTGCCCGTCAGCTCCTCGCTGGTGAACCGGACGCTGTGCGACGCCCACGCGAAGAAGGGCCGAGCGTTCCGTGTGATCGTGGTGGACAGCCGGCCACGCCTGGAGGGACGGCAGACGCTGCGGCGCCTGGTCCGCAGCGGCATCCACTGCACCTACGTGATGATCAACGCCATCTCCTACGTGTTGCCTGAGGTGAGGGGCTGTGCCGAGGGCGAGGGAGGCTGCAGTGGCATCCAAGGTGCTGACAGATCCCTGTGCTTCCCTGGCAGGTGTCCAAAGTGCTGCTGGGAGCCCACGCGCTCCTGGCCAATGGCTCTGTCATGTCCCGGGTGGGCACCTCGCAGATCGCACTGGTCTCCAAGGCCTACAACGTGCCCGTCCTGGTCTGCTGCGAGACCTACAAGTTCTGCGAGCGGGTGCAGACAGATTCTTTTGTCTCCAATGAGCTGGGTACGGCTTCTGTCCCTTTCCTCCCACCTGGGGCCTTCTCTCCCAGTCATTGCTGTGGACCAGGACAGGCTGCTCTACCCTGCCATCCCTCTTCCTGGGCAAGGGGCCACCACTTGCAGGCAGGGGCGGGTACTGGTGGTGTGTGCTGCTCCAGGGGCAGAATGGAGAGGTGTTTTCCCTGCCCCTGATCCTGATTCTTCTCTGCTCTCTGCAGATGACCCTGATGACCTGATTGTGCTCCGGAAGGGCCAGGCCCAGCTTGGGGGCTGGGCAGAGAACAAGTCCCTACGCCTTCTTAATCTGGTCTATGATGTGACACCCCCAGACCTGGTGGATTTGGTTATCACAGACTTGGGCATGATCCCCTGCACCTCAGTGCCTGTAGTCCTGCGTGTTAAGAATGTGGATCAGTAGCTGGGGCAGCTGCATGGACACTAATAAACCAGGCCACCAGTACTCTCTGTGTGCCATCTGTGGTGCGCCAGAGCTCTGGCACCCGTGTCATCCATGCCAGCACTGGCTCAGCTCTGCACCTTCCCTGGGGCCTCTCCTCCCACTCCATGCTGCAGCATAGACCGGTTTTCCCTAAGCCCCTGCTCTGGGGAAACGATGACAGTGTGGTGATGGCCCGTGGCTTACCCTCCGAGATTCGGTGACACTCGGGCTGTGCTTCTGGCCGGCCCCCGAGCTGGGCTGGTGGGGAGGGCCCGGCTCCCTCTGGCCCTGGTCGTTGTCACCAGCTCGGAGAGGGCCGTTCCCCCGGTGGGCGGCTGTGCCCGGGGCGGAGAGCCCGTGGGTAACGGGACCGGCGGTGTCGCACGGCCCGAGCGGGATCGGTGTGCGGGGGTGTGGCCTGCGATTGGGGGCGTGGCCATGCAAATTTCGTGCACTGTGAGGCATGACGGGACACAGCCCGCACAGGGGCTCGCACTGCCTGCGCAGGGGACAAACCAGCGTCGGGCGGGTCGCTGTCCCTGCACTCCGGGTGTGCTGGCCCCTGCGACATCACCAACCACAGGAAGCTTGACTATAATTTACGGTAGGAGCGATTGTGTTCGCATTATCCCTGATTTTGTTGTTCGGAGGGAGAGTTGTAATCTGGATTAGTTACAAGTAGCGTGCATTTGCTTGTTGGTAATCCCAGTTGCAGCTGGTGTTCTTGAAGCCGTTTTTCTGCACTTTGTTCCCGCACTGATGTGCTGTCGTTAGCGTGCAGCAGCAGTGTTGTAAGCCCCACTCCAGGGCCCTCGGTGCCCGGCCCCTGCCCCATCTCCGTCCGTGCGGAGGCGGCCCAGCCCCGCCGCTCCGGGGCTCCGGCCCGCACTCGGACTGCGGTGGGATGGCAGAACTCGGGTTAGCGTCCCGACCGGCACACTGACCTCGCAGAGGTTCGAGTTGGGGCAGAGACGTCATCCGACTCAGGATGTGTCAAATTCCCGCTGTGGAAATCTGGCTGCACTCACGGACTCAGTCGGGTGTGACCCAGACAGTTCTCACCGAGCGGGACCGGCATCTCCTCGCCCCTTTCCCAGCGAGGACCCGTTTCACGGCGGCGCTTCCCTGCTCCTGCAGACACTGCGTGGGACAGGCCGGGATCATCCCAGCCTCAAAGGCAGCAGTCCGGAGACCCCTTTCGGGATCCGCTGGCCAATTCCTGCAGGGAACGGGGATTTGTCTCCAGGGCACCGGCAGCTCGTGTTCAGAGAGAGCCCCCTGGAGCGCCCCTGAACCTCCGGCTATTCTCGAACTGTGCACCGAGAGCACAACCGGACTGCCCTCGCCGCTTCTCCGTCCCAGACCCCTCGCGGATCGCCTCCTGCACCCGCCGTCCCAGATCCCACCACTCTCAGTGTCCCTCGCCCTGTCCTCGATGGGGCGCTGGGCTGTCCCCTGTCCCCTGACTATCACAGCGACCAGCGCCCAGGAGTGCAACTCTGAGATCACACAGCAGGAAGGCGGGGAATTAATGTTGTATCCCGCTGCACTCTGGAGAAACCGATTGATGAGTTCTGTTGTTGTACCACAAAATCAGGGGAGAGCGCGAACGCAGTCCCCCACTACCACAAATTATGCAGTCGAGTTTCCCGCATTTGGGGAAATCGCAGGGGTCAGCACACCCGGAGTGCAAGGGATGAGCCTCGCCCTGGGAAAACCACCTGCCTGATCATGGTGTCTCCCCTGCCAGGTAAGTATGAAACAACAACCACACCGCCCTCCTACACACCCCAACACACTCCTACACAACACACGCACACCCCGAGCCCGCACCGCCCCCGAACCGGCCCCGCGCTGCGGCTCGGCCCGCACGGCCCGGCCCGCGCAGCGCCCGCGGACACGCGAGGGCAGCGCCGGCTTTGGCTGCGCTTTGTCCCGTCATGCACAGCGGGGATGCCTCATTTGCATGGACACGCCCCGTGAGCCTCGGCCCATGGCCCAGCCCACATTCGTCGAGTCCTTGTGACGTCATCATTGTGTCCAGCCCATTCTGGTTCCGGTTCGGTGCTGGTGGCGCGGCCCGCAGCGGCTCGGGCAGCCCCCGATGGCGTCAAGCGCCGCCCGCGGGCCGCCGTGCCGGGAGCGGAGTCCCCGGGAGCGGCCGGGACGACGATCGGGTTGTGCCGGGCGGAGCCGGAGCCGCAGTGGGGAGCGGGAGGGTGAACAGGGAACACTCCGTATGTACCGGGGGTGGACGGGGCGAGGCGGGGGCGCGCCCCGGGGTACGGCGTGGTGCCACCGTGCCCGGTGCTGCGGGACACCGAGTCGTGTCAAGGGGTCCTGCTGCGTTTTGGTGCTAATGCCGGTGTTTTGGGGCAGGGGAAGAGCTGCCGGCGGGAGGTCTGGACTGTGGGGATGGAGGAGGAGCTGCCAAATCCCCGAAAAATCCTGCGCGGCCCCGAGTCAGCCCCGGCGGGCGCGGCGAGAGCTCCGCCAACGGGGCAGTGCCGCCCCCACGGGCTGCCGGGAGGCGCGGCAGGAAGGGCAAGGCAGAGGTGCTGCTGTTGGAGCTGTCCCAGGCCCCGGAGCCCCTCCGGATGGAAAAGGGGCTGGGGAGCAGCGAGGACGGGGACGGTCTGGAGACCCCTCGGGGCGGGCGGCCCAAGAGGAGGGCGGCCAAGGTGTAAGTGATGGTGACATTTGGGGCCCGGGGGCACCTGTGCTCTAGAGACACGTCAGAGCTGGGAATGCTCAGCCTGGATAAGAAAAGGCTCAGGGAGACCTTAGAGCCTCTTACGGTGCCTAAAGGGACAGCAAAAAAGTTGGAGAGGGCCTTTGAACAGAGGCCTGTAGAGACAGAACACAGGAGAGTGGGTTCTGACTGCGAGGGATAGGTGGGATATTGGGAGGAAATCCTTCCTTTTGGGGCACTGAGGCCCTGGCACAGGTTGCCTAGAGAAGTTGTGGCTGCCCCATCTCTGGACTTTTTCAAGGCCAGGATGGGTGGGCCTTGGAGCACCCTGGAAGGTGTCCCTGCCCTGGCAGGGGGTTGGATCGGGATGAGCTTTAAAGTGTGTTCCAACCCAGAGTATTCCCTGATTTCATGACTCAGTGATCTCTGTCTCCCCAGAGGGCAGTCTTTCCTGTAGGACTCTGTCCAATGTTGGTGGGATGTACTGATTCCTCACAGGCCAATCCTTTCCCACTTTAGGGAATGTGTTTGGATCCAGGAGCCCCTGGCCGGGGGCAGCAGCTGCCTGTGGCAGGAGGAATTTCCTTGGTTCCTGACAGAGCAGGAGGAGCTTATTGGTGGTAGCAGGGCAAGCTCCAGGGAGTGCAGGGTGGGGGATGCTGTGTGCTCAGGGCCTCTGGCACAGCTGGAGCAGATTCACTGCCCAGACCACGGGCTGGAGGCTGCATCCCCCGGCTCCTGGAGGGAGGGAGGGAGGCAGGGCTGGCCCATCCCTGTGTCATCCTGCTGCTTACCTCCAGGCACTGCCCTGGTGTTGCAGGGCTCTGCTGTACCTGCAGGAGCTGGCGGAGGAGCTGCTGCCCGCGTGCCAGCCCCCTGCTCCAGCCGAGGCAGCACCGGAGCCGGAGCACGTCCAGAGGAAACGCCGGAGCCGGAGGAGGAAGGGCGAGGACACAGACAGCGATGACCCTGCACAAGATGCTGACTTCGTGCCCTCTCAGGAGGTGCTGCAGGCAGAGGAGGAGGAGGAGGAGGGCAGTGACACGCTGTTCAGTGAGGCGTCAGAGCCAGAGCTGGAGGCACCTCGAGGGCACAGCGGGAGGACGGCAGCCACAGGGGTGAGGGCAGGGCCTCTGCCTAGAGCCCTTCTTGCCTGTGTCCCAGCACCAACAGCTCCAGATGCCTGTGCTGTTCCACAGTGTCCCTGCTGCCAGGGCAGGACAGCTGGGACAGGGGTGGCACATGGAGGAAGCACAAGGCCAATGGCAGTGCTGGGTGAGGGCCAGTGGGGATGGGGGCAGGGACAAGTGCTCTGGGAGAGGGAGCAAGGCCTGTGCTCCCACTGGAGCAGGGGGAGGTGGAGGCAGGTCCTGAAGGGCTCCTGGTCTCCTGGAAGTTCCCGGATTGGGGCTGTATGGCTTTAGCCCAGTGTGGCACATTGACAGTGTCTGAGGAGCGCTCTGTTCTCGGGGACTGTGGTGTTTCCCTTTGGGACAGGAGGGTTCCCCAGCACTCAGGGCTTGCTCTGAGTCTGCTCTCATACCCAGAGATCCAAGCCCCAGTGCCGAGGCCTTGCCCCCAATGGCTTCCACAACTCCATCATGGCCCCAGTGGAGAAGAGCTCCAGCCTTACTTGCAGCCTGTGAGTGGGAGCTCGGGATGCTCGAGGCTCAGGGGGGCTGCAGGAGCAGTGGGTGTGTCCTGGTACCATCACTGGGACAGACACCGGGGCGTGCCATCGGGAATGTCGGTACTCTGCTGGGATGGGGCACAGTTGAGACAGGAGGGTTGCAAAGGGCAGGGGCTGTGCTGCAGAAGGGGAGGCTGTGCCCCAGGATGCAGGAGGGGGTGCTGCTGTTGCTGTGGGGAGGGGATGTGAGGAGGGGGTGCTGGGCACGCCGGGTGTGGGGCCATGGCTGAGGTCGGGCATGCACTGCAGGCGGGAGCAGAAGCACTCACAGTGGGAGTTCCCCGACTGGATCCCAGTAGCACACGGGTGGACGTGTCTCTCTGACAGGTACTGTGGGAGCAGGGCCAAAGGAAATGTGGGGCAGGCCCCAGCAGTGTCTGGAGTGGGCAAGGTGATGGGGGGGCTGTGCTCCCACACCCCTCGGTGTGTCTGTTGTGGGCTCTGGGGATCTCTTGCATTTGGCTGTGGAACAGCGTGGCCAGCAACAGGGCTTGTCAGGCTGTGTGGAGGGTGGGATGGTGCTGGGGCATGGGGCTGTGCTGGGGTGAGGGGTGGGGAGACCTCCTCTCACTTCTGCCTGCACAGTGAGGCTGCCCCGTACCTGCCAGCAGAGGAGAAGTCTCCCCTCTTCTCCATTCAGCGTGAGGGCATCAAGGACGATGGTGCCTTGTACAGGTTAAACAGGTGTGTGATGGGGTGTCCCCAGGCCCAGCAGGGTGTTTGCTGCCTGTCAGGCTGTCCCCCCGCCTAGCGTGGCAGTGTCTGTCAGGGTGACCCCAGGCCTGTCTGGGACCAGGGGTTACCCCCAGGGTTGCATCCATGGGTTGGGCACCCGGCCCAGACTGCCCTGGGGTCCCACCAGCCCCTGCCCCAGCTCTGCAGAAGCCTTCAGCCCTCTCCCACCAACAGGTTCAGCTCTCTGCAGCCCCACCCAGAGCGCCTGGATGTCTCCTTCTTCGTGGGCGGCCCCGTGTGGGCAATGGAGTGGTGCCCGACCCCAGAGGGCTCTGCAGCCCCGCAGTACGTGGCCGTGTCCTGTCACAGGAGCATGGAGGAGACACACAGTGTGTCTGGGCTTCACTCAGGGCCTGCACTCCTGCAGCTCTGGGACCTGGGCGTGCTGCAGACGGAGCAGGGGTGAGTGGCTGGGCCTGGGGCTGGGGCCTGCCTGGATCTTGTGTCCCTGTATGGGTGGTGAGGCTTGTCCTCTCCCAGAACCACCAGCCACAGCCTGAACCCCAAAGAGGCTGTGCTGGTGGCCAGCTCTGCCACTGGTGTAGACTGGTGTGTACTGGAGCTGCTGGGCACCAGCTGCCATGTTACTCATGGCCAAACTCACACCCACAGCTCTCCCAGCAAGGCCAGGCTGGCCTATGCCATCGCTGCTGACTATGGCTGTGTGTGGGACATGAAATTCTGCCCCAGTGGTGCCTGGGAGCCACCCACTGCAGCCCGGACGGTGAGTGCTGCTCAAGGGCTGCCCTTGGGTTCCCCAAGGGTCCTGTGAGGTGGCCCCATGTCTGAGCCCATCTGTCCATCCCTAGCACCCACAGATGAGCCGGCTGGGCCTGCTGGCCGCTGCCTTTTCAGATGGCAGGGTGGTGGTGTATGCCCTGCCGCACCCTGGGGCCCTGCACCACGCCAAGACAACACAGGTAAAAGGTAGGAAGAGCCACACTGCCGAGCAGGGGCGTCCTGGCCCTCCTCCCCCTGTGCCAGGGTGGGACTGCAAGCCCCGGGCTGGGCACCTCTGTCCATAGGAGCCTGCTGTGCTGGGGAGCTGCCAGCAGGGCTGTGCCCCAGCCTGGGAGCTGCATGGTGGGGAAATCAGCCCACCTGATCCCCAAGACTGGGACGCTGCTGCCCCCAGCCTGGCATCTGTCACAGGTACAGTTTGGGATCCAAGGCCGCTTTTTGGTGTTGGGGGCCTGCTTTGAGTATTCTTACGCCCAGAGATCCAAGCCACAGTGAGGAAGCCTTGCTTCCAACGGCTTCCACAATTCCATTGTGGAATTTCAGTGGAGAAGAGCTCCAGCTGTAACCCACAGCCTGTGCAAGCAGAGGCCACGTGCAAAGTGCTGCTTTGGTTCTATCTGAGGACACTGCAGCAGCCTGGATGGGATATAGCTCCCAGGCAACCCCCCAAAAGCTGGGCACTGGGCGGGGGGGCTCTCAGCAGCGTCACTGTGGCCACAGTGGGGTGCAGGGTGTGGTGCACCCACGAAGTGTGTCCCCAGCCGTTCCCCATCTCCCTGCTGCCAGAGCTGCTCCCTCCAGTCTGGCCAAATACGTGTTAGACACGGCAGGGAGTGCTGGGCCAGCTCAGGCTAATGGTGCCTGTAATAGCTGGGCGGGATTGATGGCCGGTGTGTGCCGGCGGTGGGCACTCAGCCGTGGCAGCATTTCCATACTGACAGTGGGAAATGGGCTCCCTGTGCCCAGGCACAGCTCCCAGCCCCCCTGGTGTGCTGGCTGTGCCTGTGCTGGCTGCGGGTGGCTGCTGCCGCAGCCCCCTGGGCCCAGCCCGGAGCATCATTGGCTGCGGCTGCACACGCAGGCACTGCGCCTCACGGCTGGGCTGCGGCGCCGCTTTCCAGCCACAGCATCAGTGCCAGCCTGTGGTGACCGACCCTGCTGGGAGCTCCCAGACTGGGCTGTGCTGGCTGTCCCTGGGGCACTGGGGAACCACATCCCTGTGTTCCTGCCTGCAGAGCTGGGGTTGGTCTCCATAATGCATGCCAGCTTTCACAGCTGTGGCAGGAAGATGCACAGCTCCTCCATATCTGCACCCACAGCTGCTGTGCTCCAGGCTGTGATGAGCCTGTCTGGTGCTCAGTGTGCTGGAGGACAGCCCCATACTGGAGGTCAGGGAGCCCAGGCCCAAGGGGTGTGGCACCCGATCCCCACAGCACTCACGTTGGGTGTTGCTGCCTGGGGGGGGATTCTCTGGGAGACAGCTGGTGCTTGGTGCTCCTGTGGGTATACTGCCCTGAGCTGTTTGGTATAGGGTCTCTGCAGCCTGCCCTCCCCAGGGGTGCTGCCTGGCTGTTCCACTCCTGTCAGCCATGGAGCAGATGTCCTGCACAGCTGTCCTCTGCCTTCCTGGAGTGCAAAGTCAGGTCTGGCCCGTGTGTAACTGTGTCACCTCAATTTTGGTGCTGGCCATGGTGGGGCAGGAGCACAGTCTCTGCCTGTGGCACGTTTCAGGGGCTGCTTCCTCCAACACACAGGCAGGCCTGGCTCCTGGGGGTCCCACTGCCTCCAGTTTGCTCCTCTACGTGCTTCAGTTCCTGCTCGGGACACTGCTCCAGGGGAATGGTGGGACAGGGACTGGGAGCCCTGGCCAGCGCCATGAGGAGCTGCAATCCAGGCTCCAGGCAGGGAGCTCCCAGGACAGCCAATGCCTGCCCTGACCCCCTTCTGCTCTCTTCTAGATGGGTCCCTCCACAAGCACCTTATCTGCAAGGTCAGTGTTCCCTGCTGTGGTGATCCCTGTCAGGGCCGGCACCCGGCGAGCCCCCCAGCCGGTGCAGGTGGCAGAGCCTGGGGAGCCGAGGCACCTGCAGAGTGTTGGAGGGGCAGAGCAGTGCTCCCACCCCAGGCATCCCGCTCTGGGGGCATGGATGGCACCGGTGCGGGGCTGTGACCCAGGGCTCTCCCTTGGCCCTCAGGTGCAGTGCATCGCCACGCTTCAGGTGGGCTCCATCCAGGCAGGTAATGCATCTGAGTGTGGACAGTGCTTCAGTCTCTCCTGGATGCCTTCCAAGCCTCACCATCATCTGGCTGCAGGGTTTTATGACGGTGAGTCTCTTTCTGTGCCCTGCAGCAGCACTCGGGGAGCAGCCCTCACCCTGGAAGAGACACTGGAACCTTGTGCTCAGCCTCAGCTGGTGCTGGAACTTCTGCCCAGCCCTGGGTGAAGGGAAGGCTCCTCTGGGCTGGCTGTTGTCATCCTGATGTACCTTCAGGCTGGTCGCTGGTCGTTCCTGTCTGTGGCTCTGGGTTTGAACTGTCTGTTGAACCACATCTGTTGAACTGGCCTGGATGGAATTTCCTACTGGGCTTGCAGTGATCCACAGCTCTGGGCTGTGTTGCCAGGACCTGCTGCCATGCTGTCTGCTTGGAGCCCCAGCTCCAGCCTAGCCACAATGTCCCATGGCCCTGCCTGTGCTGCTGCTGTGTCCTGTCCCACTCTCAGCCCTAGCTCCAGCCTGGCTGCTGTGTTCTGCAGCCCCCACAGCCCTGCCTGTGCCACTGCTGGTCCCCCACTGAAGCACCTGCAGCATTGGCAGTGCCTCATGGACACAAGTCTTTCCACAGGCACCGTGGCAGTATGGAACCTGCTCACCAAATCCCTGCTGCAGTGTGTGCACCAGCCTGATGCCTCCCTCAAGCTCTACCCTTTCCAGTGCTTTCTAGCCCATGACCATGCAGTCCGGAGCATTGAGTGGTGCAAGGCTGACAGGTGAGGGCAGGAGATGGCACAGATGCTGTCAGGAGAGGAGCTTCCTCCTGCAGGAGAAGCTCCTTTTGTCAAGAAGGGCTCCGGAGGCCGTGGTGCCAATGGCACTTGGCTCTCTGCAGCACCAGAGAGCTTGGGCTGGGCTTTGCAGGGTCAGGGCAGTTGAGCCCTTGCAAGGCTGGGGCCGCCTGGGCCCGTGGTGGGGTGGGGCACAGCTCCATGCTGGACTCTTCAGTGCTGCTTTTCTCCTCCTTCTCAGCAACTTCCTGGTCACAGTAGGCAGCGATCGCAAGATCAAGTTCTGGGACCTGCGGCGGCTCTACGAGCCCATCAACAGCATCAAGCGGTTCCTGAGCACTGAGGTGGCCTGGCTGCTGCCCTACAATGGCATCACTGTGGCCCAGGACAACTGCTATGCCCCGTAAGTGCTGGAGGCCAGTTCTGCTGTCAGGGCCTGGTCCAACTTCCTCTGGCTTCCCCCTCCCTGGGACTGTCCAGCTGTGCCATGGCAAGGGCAGGCTCTGCTTGTTTTGGGTCACACCGCAGCAGCACAGCATGACACCCCCTCTGCCACACCACCCACACCAGAGGCAGGGTGGCCCAAGGGATGGACTGGGACTAGGCAAGGAGGTTTGCTGCTAAAGGGATTTGGGGTTGCAAACCTCAAATGAATTCTTCACCTCTGGGAGCTGCCTCTTGACTCTATGACATGATGCTAGAGCAAGAACAGCCCCCTCACCCTGGGTCAGTTTTGTGGGGAGGGGGCTGTGCCTGGCACTCACATTCCTGGTGACAGCAGACTCAGGCATCCCGTGCCTCTTTCTGTCCCTTCCACCACAGGTACGGGCTCTGTGGGATCCACTACATCGACGCCGGGTACCTGGGCTTCAAGGCCTATTTTGTGGCCCCTCGCAAGGGCACCGTGTGGGTAAGGGCCATTCTGTCCCAGTGGCCAGGTCAGCACCAGCTGTGGCCCAGGGCTTGCGGGGAGGGTGACACTGCCCAACTGGGGGTGGTGGGAACCCTGTGCCCTCCAACCCTCTGTCCCTGCAGAGCATCTCTGGCTCAGACTGGCTGAACACAGTAGCTGCAGGTGACATCACCGGTGAGCTGGTGGCAGCAGTGCTGCCTGACCTGGCTGTCAACCCCCTCAACGTCAAGCGCTCCTCGGACCGCAGATTTGTAAGAGACCATTGCTCTCGGGTGGCCCAGCCCAGCACACAGGGCCAGCGGGGCAGGGGGACCATAGGAAAAGTATCCTGGGCCCCATATCCCACTGGTCCCTGGTGGTTCCTGTCTGCAGAGGAGCAGCAGGACCTCTGTCCACCCTACCCTGAGCCCCTTCTCACCCACAGCCGGTGTACAAAGCTGACCTGCTGCCATGCAGCCCTGATGGGCATGAGTGTGCCGAGCAGGCACTGCCCAGGACCCATCGCTACAGTGAGATGGTAGCCAGGAGCTTCATCCGGTTCCAGGACACGGACCTGGTAGGAGAGGACGGGGGGTAGCCCTATGAGCAGGGCTGGTGGGGCTGTGGCTGGGCAGTGGGGGTGGCAGGGCCAGGAGATGCTGCTGGGGTGTTGGGGCAGCCCCTTAGCTCCTGCAGGGCTGAGATCATGGTGCATGCATTGCTCCTGCCTCGGGCCTGCAGCCCAAGGTGGTACCACCACTTTCCAGCGCAGCTTCCAGAACTTCCCGAGCCGGGAACCCATGCGCCGGATGCACGTGCAGGAGCTGAAGGCAGAACTGAGCCTGGACCGCCTGCAGCTGGAGGCTCTGCACAAGGTGAGTGTGCCAGGCTGAGCCCCAGCCCTGTGCACAGATGGCTCTGCCCTGGGGGCCAGAGTCCCAGCACGCCAGCCCCCTCCCTCAGGAACGCCGCTCTTCCCACAGGTGCGCTTCAGCCCCAACCTGGACTCGCAGGGATGGTTGGTGTCGGGCGGGCAGGCGGGCATTGTGCGGGCACACTGCCTAGCAGGGCTGGCCTCCAGCGTGGGCCACCAGCTGCTCCCAGAGTGCCAGGCCCGCTTCAGCGTCCTCTATGGGGACACAGCCAGCAGCCCTGGCCCCCCTGAGCACTCCCTGCTGCCAGCGGAGTAGGGACATCAGTCCCTCACGCTGCTGCCGTGTGCTCACCCTGGGCAGGGGCTGGGGCTGGGGCCAGCTGTGCTGGCATGGGGCTCTGGGCCCTCTCAGTGCTGCTTCCCCAATGGGTGCCTGCTGCAGGAGGGACAGCTGCTCCCAGCCATTCCCTGGGATGCTCTGGACACTTGTCCTTATCCTCTGGGCCTGGAAGGGTCCATCTGCACTGTTTGGTCTGAGCTGGGCAGGGGTGGTGGGACCTGCGCATGTCCCGGGGCTGAGCTGTGGGTCTAGCCCTGCAGAAGCACCCAGGGGCTCCACCAGCATGGAGCTGTGCTTGTGCTCGCCTCCATCCCCGCTGCACGCCAAGGGCAGTGAGGGGCAGGGGCTGTGGAGTCGCTCACATTGAGCTGGTGTTCAGCTGTGCAGAATAAACGTGGTTGGTTTTGTATAGCTGTGGTGGTACCGGCACCGGGGTGGACGTGGCTGGGAGCTGTGGCCATAGGGGACCACCCCAGCTGCAGCATTTCCCTTCCCATGCCCCTCTGTCGGCTGCACTGCTGCTGCTGCTCCGACGCATTTATTGGCAGCGCTGGCACCGCTGCTGGCACAGATGGACAGATGGACATCAAGGAAACAGGCACAACTCAGCTGAGGGAATAGGTCAGGCCCAGGCACAGCAGCATTCAGATGGAGCCCTGATTCAGACAGCAGCGTGGGGGGCTGGCGCCAAGGCCAGGTCTGAGGTCCCCCATGGGGGATGTCCCTTCCTGCCAGGACAGACAGGCTCCCTGGGGACTGGCTGGTGGGGAAGGATTCCACGTCCTCAGGAGCTGTAGCACAGCAGGGAGTGGAAGGTCCCAGGAAGCCCCTGTGCTCACAGGCCAGGCCATGTGTCCGAACCCCCAGGACACTGTGCTGGAGTCACTCCCACCCCAGAGCTCTGCAGCAGTGGGGTGGGTGGAGGAGGGGATGGGATGTCAAGCACTGCCTGCTCTAGCACAAAGAGCTGGGGCCAGGGCCACGTCTGGCCCCATGTAGCAGCGAGTGGGGGTCTCAGGTTCGGGGGTCCTGGCAGTGGGGACAGCCTGCGGCCTCCTCCTGGTGCTGCTCCACCTGTACCGTGCACAAAGCAAAGCCAAACCTGCTCTGGAGCCGGGCAGTGACCTCCTGCAGCACCATCTCAGTGTCAGCACTGGCATCTAGGAGCAGCAGGACAGGGGCTCATTCCTGGCACAGCCGGTGTGACCCCCCCCCAGCTGTGCCCTGTTCGGGTCACTCACCCACAGCCACGTGCACTGACACCACGGGGTGGCTCAGTGTCAGCGCCCAGACATGCAGGTCGTGCACACCCCGCACCCCACTGGTCCCCAGCAGCACCTCCTTCACTGCATCGAACTCGAGGCCCCGTGGAGTCCCTGCAAACACCACCTGGTCACAGGGGGCCACCCTTGGCCCCCAGCCATAGCACCCACCTGGGTGAGGACTCACAGTGAAAGCCACTGGGGCTGGGGGCGTCCCAAAGGGAACAAGGCCAAGCATGGTGACTTTGGGGTGAGACAGGCCTCACGTTGGGGCCAATGCACCTGGCTGAGGTGGAGAGGAGGGGCTGGGGGAATTCAGGTGGGGTAAGGGAAGGACAGAGGAGGTGAGCTACCTCATGGACAAAGTGCTGTGGAAGATGCAGCTCCAGGAGCTCCTGTGCCCACCCTGAACCTGTGGTCTCGCACCACTCTCACTCACTGCTCACCTTCCATGAGGACCCTGAAGACATCTCTGAGGATCGTGATGGTGGAGCCAAGGACAAAGACCGAGAAGAAGAGGGTGCTGATGGGGTCTGCGATCTTGCACTGGGGCTGCAGAGAGCAGGGACTCTGTGAAGCTGGGGGTAGAGCCCACCTGATACCCCCTCATGGGACGGGGAAAGCTGTTCCCACAGGCAGCACTGGGGCAGTCCAGCCTGGGCACCTTGAAGTAGATGATGGTGGCAGCCACGAGGACACTGACGCTCTGCAGCAGATCACCCACCACGTGCACGAAGGCTGCTCGCACACTGGTGCTGCCGGGCAGGGGGCTATGGCTGGGCTGGCAGGCCACAGAGCTCTCCAGCTGCTCGTAGGCCCCTGTGCCATGGCCATGGCCAGCAGGGGACTGGTGCAGGATGTAGGCCATGCTGGGAAGAGCAGGGCTGACTCAGTGCCACACTGACAGGACATGGGGGGGCCTGCTCGCCCTGCTTGGGCAAAGGGGGCACTGGGAGTCACACCTGGGTCTTGGGACAGTGGGAGGAGTGGGGCTGGAGATGCAGCAGGGCTGAAAGGTGTGCAGGAACAGAGCAGGGGTTTGGCTGTGGGGCTCATGACAGGGCTTGGGAGGCACTACTTGTGGCACCAGAGGACGTGGGGTGTGAGGATGTAGGCACATGGACTGCAAGCCCTGGGAGACAGGGAAGTGGGCGAGGCAGCACCTGGGGACACAAGGCAGGTGCACAGGGACATAAAGGGACCTGGGGCCACAGCTGGGGCTCTTGGGGTTCCAGGGACATAGGTGGGGCAGAACTCAGGCTGATGGTACACAGGGCCCACATGGGACATACACCAGATTGACGCCCACGGCACAGGCGGATGTGGCCAGCATGGCTCGCGCCTCTATCTCGTAGTCATTGCTGATGATGCGGGCGGCCGCCAGGTAGACAAGAGCTGCAGTCACAACCCAGATCGAGAGGACAGAGGCCAGCGCACCCAGTGTCTCTGTGGGATGAGACCCATCAGCACCCAACCCAGCCGTGGGCGTCCATTGGACCCCTGCAAGGGCCATACCCTGCAGCTCACCTGAGCGGTGCCAACCAAAGGTCATGGTCTTAGTGGGTGCACGGTTGGAGACCCAGAGGGAGAAGAGGCTGACAGACATGCTGCCCACGTCTGTCAGCAGGTGGGCAGCATCCGTCATGATGGCCAGGCTGTGTGCCAGGTACCCACCTGTGGGCACAGAGCAGCTGGCACCCCGTGCCCCGCGGGCAGCCCCCCACCCCGGCCCAGCCGCTGTTACCTATCACCTCCCCGACCATGAAGAGGCAGCAGACGGCGCAGGCGACGCTCAGCTGCTGGCGGGCCTGGAGCACACCCTGCCCAGGGCTGGGGGCCGGGGGGCTGCAGCGGCAGTGGGCATCTGGAGCCGGGGGGGCCGCCAGTGCCGAGGGATCTCCAGAGCCTGTGAAGAGACTGGGGGCGAGGGTCACTGCCAGCAACACCGGCTCGGGGGCTCCTGCCCAGGACCCCTGCGGGTCCTGCTACCACCCAGTGGTACGCAGCCAGGCAGTCGGTGGGACACCGGCAGAAACCCCCCCGAGCGGGACGAGCAGCCACGGGAGCGGCAGCAGCAGGAGACAGCGGCACGGGGCTCCCGCCGGAACCGGAGACGGGACTGGCGCGGGTACCCGCGGGGAGGTGCCGGTGGCAGCGAGGTGTTGCGCCTGGGGTCAGGCTGCGGGACGGGCCAGGTGTGGGGACGTGAGGAGTGGGGAAGGGGCGGCGGGAGCTGAGGTCCTGGTGCATGGGGCAGCAGTGCGGGAGAGGGAACGGACAGCCCACCGGGCCGGGGTGGAACGGATGGACGGTACCGGTGTGGGAGGGTGATGGATGGATGTACTGGTGTGCGTGGGTGACGTTTGGGCGCCGGTAGGTGCGGGACGGACACCCGAGGGGGGAGCGAGGCTGGCGCACGGTAGAGCTGGTTCCGCTTGAGCGGAGTGCCGGTGGCAGGGTGAGCGTGCCGGTGGCGGGGTGACGGTGCAAGTGGCGGACGGTCGGGGCTGGCGCGGGGACTGCGGAGGTGCCGACGTCCGTGTCGGATGGATGAAGGCACGGGGGGCGGGCGGGAAGGGACGTGCCGGGGGTGCCGGTGCCGGTGCCGGGGGTGGGGGTGGGCGGCGCGCAACATGCCGGGGGCTTGCGGGTGCCGGAGGAACTGAGGGCGATGGGGGCGATGGAGGTGCCAGGGATGATGGGCGAGCAGGTGCCAGGGATGATGGGCGAGCAGGTGCC
>CM031861.1:60977733-60991466 GCA_018697195.1 Certhia americana
CCGCGCAGGTTAGACAAGAGATGCAGTCACAACCCAATCGACAAGACAGCAGGCCCATCGTCCACCCAGTGTCTCTGTGGGATGAGACCCATCAGCACCAACCAGCCGTGGGGGTCCATTGGACCCCCTGCAAGGGCCATACCCTGCAGCTCCCTGAGCGTTGCCAACCAAAGGTCTGGTCCTTAGTGGTGCAACGGTTGGAGACCCAGAGGGAGGAAGAGGCTGACAGACATGCTTGGCTGTCAAGGCCACAACGTTCTGTCAGTTCACGTAGGGGCTATA
Source organism: Certhia americana (assembly GCA_018697195.1). NCBI lineage: Eukaryota > Metazoa > Chordata > Aves > Passeriformes > Certhiidae > Certhia > Certhia americana. The sequence continues at coordinate 60,978,016 of CM031861.1, forward strand.
CCATCCGTCACATGTATGGCCACGCTGTGCTGCCAGGTACCCACCATGTGGGCACAGAGGCATACTGGCACCGAAGATCAGCATGCCGTGCCCCGCGGGCAGCCCCCCACCCGCCCCGGCCCAGAACCGCTGTTACCACTCACCAAATCGCACCGACCATGAAGAGGCAGCAGACATGCCTCAGTGCGACGCTCACTGCTGGGCGGGCGCGGAGCCCACCCTCCGGGCAGGGTCTGGGGGCCGGGGGTGCTGCAGCGCGTGTCTGGGTCATCCTGGAGCCAGGGGATGGGTGCCGGCGCAAGTCGCCTGAGGGTATTCCAGAGCTTGTGTCTCGCGATAGACCTGGGGGCCGAGGGTCACTGCCAAGCAACACCCGGCTCGGGGGTCCTCTGCCCAGGACCCCTGCGTCCTGCTACCACCCAGTGGTACCAGCCAGGCAGTCGGATGGACACCGGCAGAAACCCCACCGAGCGGGACGAGCAGCCCGGGAGCGGCAGCAGCAGAGAACGGCACGGGAGCCCGCCGGACCGGAGACGACTGGGCCGCGGGTACCCGCGGGAGGTGCCGGTGGCAGGGGTGTTGCGCCTGGGGGCAGGCTGCGGGACGTGCCCGGTGCGGGGACGTGCGGAGTGGGGAAGGGGGCTGCGGGAGCTGAGGTCTGATGCGTGGGGCAGCAGTGCGGAGAGGGAACGGACGAGTCCCGCACGTCACAGGGTCCGTGGGTGGACGGGATGGACGGGCAAACCTGGCTGGTGGACTGGTGCCGTGATTGGATAGGGTGTACTGGTGTGTTCGTGTGCGTGATCGTTTTGATGGGGGAGGGCGCCGAGGTAACGGTGCGGGCGGACACCCGAGGTGATGTACGAGGGTCTGGCGCACGTATGACGCTTTGTGTTCCGCTTGGACGCCGAGTGCCGGTGGCATGTTGAGCGTGCCGGGTTCGGCGGGGTGACGGTGCAGTGTCGGATCGGTCAGGGCTGGCATCAGCGTGGGGATGCGGGGGGGGGGCGGGAGGTGCCGACGTCCGTGTCGGATGGATGAAGGCACGGGGGCGGGTGCGCGGAAGGGAACGTGCCGGGGTGCCTGGTCGCCCGGTGGCCGGGGTGGGGTGGGCGGCGCGCGCAACATGCCGTGGCCTTGCGGGTGCCGGAGAACTGTGAGGGCGATGGTGGCGTGGAGGTGCCAGGATGATGGGACGAGCATAGGTGCCAGGGATGTGGGCCCGCGTGGTTGCACATGAGGGCCGTGCGGTGCCGGGAGGAACCGTGAGGGTTTCGAGATGCGGGGTGATGGAGGTGGCCGGAGTCGTGAGGAATCGCCGGGGGCCCCCGTTAGGAGGTTGATGGGTGGCCGGGGGTGTGCACGCTTGAGGAGGCAATGGGGGGGTGCCAATGATGGGGGCTTAATGACACACTGCGAACTAGGGCTGTATGTCGTGCAGAACGATGGAGGTGCCGGGGGGCGGTGGATGGAAGTGCCCGTGACTGGAGTGCCGGGCATGGGGGGTGACATAGGGGAGTTTGAGTGCTCGCGATCACAAGTGCCGTCCATGCCGGAGGCGCCGTTATGGAGCGGTTGCTTTGGCGCGTGTTGTGGGGGTGGCCGGGGGGTACTCTGTGATGCCCGGGGTGATGGGTTGCCGGTTGATGGTGTGGCCGAGGTGCGGTTGCCGGGGGATGGATTGCCGTTGCCGGCTGTCCTTCTTGAGGCGCAGGCTGACTGTCAATTTTTTTCCCCCCGGGCGGGCTTGGGAGCCCCGACGGGGCCGTACCCGTTTGCGAGGCGCCTACCGTGCCATGGTTCGGGGGCCCATCCCGGGAGTTGGCGCACCTGCGGTCCCTTGCTACCTACTAGCTCCCTTGAGCCCCGCGTCCCTGCTCGTGAGGACTTCCGTCCCACCCCTTGCCGGGCCCGCGGACCCATCGCGCCGCGGGTGCCAAAAGGGGCTACCAGGGAAGGAGGGCGACCCCACGACTGGGGCCGAGGGGCTGCGCACGGCCAGTGGCTCTCACAGGAAAACTACAATGGACTTGTGGTGTCACAGATGGCTCATTGCTTTTCACGGGAGAAACTCATCAGGGCAGGACTCAGCCTCGTACACCTCTTGTCGTCTCGGGCAGGGGATGACACAAGCTGAGCAGGGAAGGACGGGAATGGGGCTGAGATGAAGCCGGTGGCCAACTGTGGTGTACAACCGTGCCGGGTCGCACTCCGATCACCTCCGCGGTGATATGGGTCACTGGAGCCGGTTGCACTAGGGAGTGCAGGGACAGTGTCCTGCCCGAGCTACAGAGAGGTCTTTGACGCTGCAGCTTACCCTCGGGATCCTCCGTGAGAAGAATGTAGGAGCACAGACTGGACTGACCAGGGAGTGGGCCTTGACGTATGTGAACGTAGGGCTACTCGTGGACCGATCTCAGACGCTGTGGGTATTCAGTCGGTCCGTGAGTTACCAGACCACAGGTACCGAGATAAGTTAGGTCGACGGCAGGGTCACTCCGTTCCTATTCCGCCTCGCCTTTAAGGACCTCGGAGGCCCGGGCACCTACGTTTGAAGAGTGAAACACCATCAGTCCGACATGTGTAGGTAACAACACCGACCGGGGAGAGATCTCGGCTTCCCCGCGGGGTCCTGCTGCTCTGTGGTGTGCGGGAAAAAGTTCTTAATTCAGGATGAGTCTGAAGAGACGTTGGCAGGAGGCCTGGGGAGGGATCATGCACCGTGATTTTTAACGGTGCAGTGCCGGATCCTACCCTGTGGGAGACTCAGCAACTAATACCTTCTAAATGAGATACGTGAAGGGTGGGCTAGCAGTCACGCTGGGAACAGCTCAACAGAAAAGGCCGCCAGGGGTCCTGGGATCAATGAGTTTGACCATGAACCAACATCCAACCCTTGCTTGTGCTTGAACCAACCACCCCGTAGTGCCGTGGCCGCAGCGCTGGGCTCACCTAGGACAAGCTGGGAGTAGAGTTTGGTATCTGCAGTGTGAATATCCCAGGTAGTGACATTCTATTGCGGGTAGGTGTGTGCAAGGTGATCCCGGGGTGGTTACCGCTCTGGGGTGGTGGTGCGGTGATCCCAGGTGTGACATTTTTTGGAGGTGTGTGCAGGTGATTCCCGGGGTGCTGCCAGCTCTGTGGGAGGTGTGTGCGAATAGTGTGTATCCCAGGTGTACAGTCTCTGTGGAGTGCTGTGTTGCAAAGGTGATCCCAGGTGTGTACAGCGTACTGGGGTGTGTGTATGCAGGTTATCCCAGGTGTGACATTTTGGGGCGGTGCCCGCAGGTGATCCGTGGGGTGTCGACAGCTCTGTGGGGTAGGTGTTGTGACAGGTGATCCCAGGGTGTGACAGCTCTGGGGTGGTGTGTGCAGGTGAGTCCCAGTGTGATATCAGCTTGGTATAGTGGATTGTGTTGCAGGTGATCCCAGAGGTCTGACAGCTCTGGGGAGAGTGTGTTGCAGGTGATACCAGTGATGACTTTTTTGGGGAGGTGTGTGCAGTATGATCCCCCGGGACGCATTTTGGGCGGTGCACGCAGTGATCCCGACGGGGGTCCCGTAGGGGGTCTGTCGCGTGACCTTGGCCGATGGTAGTCGGGGCGCTGGTCCCCGGCCGTCGCAGCGCCGATGCTGCGTCCCGGCATGCTCCCCGCGGCCCGCGCGCGCGGTGTCAATGGCGACGGCGGGTGCGGAGGTGAGCGTGGTCGGGGGGGGGTGGAGCGGCGGGACCGGAGCGCGGCCACAGCTCCGGCCCCGGCCCGCTGGGCTCGCTGCTCAGCCGCTTGCCGCTGGCACCGGCCCCGGCCCCACGGCGGCGCACCGCCAGCCAGTGCAAGCCGGAGCCGCCGCTGCTGCGCACCAGCAAACGGACTATCTACACGGCAGGGCGGCCGCCCTGGTACAGCGAGACCGGCGCGCCCGTGGATGAGGCCTTTGTCATCGGTGAGCGGTGGAACGGGGCCGGGGAGGGGATGGAGGCCGGACCGGGCCGGGGTCGGGCTGCAGTCGGATATCGTGGCACCAGGCCCCGAGGAGGGGCTGGGGCCGGGCTGGAGCCGGATCCGGGGCCGTGACGGATCCGGGGCCGGGGCGGTGCCCCCGCCGCTCCCCGCAGGCCTGTGCGGCGGCAGCGCCTCGGGCAAGACCACGGTGGCGACGCGGATCATCGAGGCGCTGGACGTGCCCTGGGTCGTGCTGCTCTCCATGGATTCCTTTTACAAGGTGCGGGGCGGGGGGCCCGCGGGTCCGGTACCGCGCTGAGCCGTGCCGACACTCGCGGTTCCAGCTGAGTGGTGCTGATGCTCGGGGGTCCAGCGATCCGGTGCGGCACCGAGCAGTGCCGGTGCCCGGTGCAGTGCCGAGTGGTGCTGGTGCCGCGGTCCGGGCAGCCGGCAAGGCGCTGAGCAGTGCCGGGGCCTGCAGGTGCTGGATGAGGGGCAGCAGGCGCTGGCAGCCCGCAGCGACTACAACTTCGACCACCCCGATGCCTTTGACTTCGAGCTGCTCGTCAGCGTCCTGCGCAAGCTCAAGAAGGGCAAGAGCGTGAAGGTGCCGGTGTACGACTTCACCACGCACAGCCGGCGCCGCGAGTGGGTGGGTGCCGCAGGGGCCACGCTGCGCCTGGGTGGCAGTGCCAGCAAAGGGGAGCACCTCTGGGGACTGCAGGGCCTGGAAAGATGAAGGGAGGGGGTGGCTGGGGGTCATTCTGGGGAGACTGTGGGTAGATCTGCAAACAGGCCAGCGCAGGTATGAGGGAGGGACTCTGTGTGGAGGGGTGCTGGGGGGATGGCATGGAGCAGAGGCTGGGGATCTGCAGCAAGGGTCAGGGTCTGTGCTGGGCTGGAGCACCACGCTCAGGGATGAACTGGGGCTGCAGGATGGTTATGGGGAGCCCCAGCACAGTGGTGAGAGCCCAGGGGGATCAGTGCCCTGTCAGTGTCAGTGTTGGTGCTGCCGTGACACGTGAGAGAAACAGGACAAACCTGGCTTCTGTCTGCCTGCAGAAAACAGTGTATGGGGCCAATGTCATCGTGTTTGAAGGGATCCTGGCCTTCGCCAACAAGGAGCTGCTCAAGGTATCGCTGCCTCAGGTGGCCACTGGCCTGGGAGGAGTGTGTTGCAGCAGGTCGGGCACTGGCCCTGGGTGCCACTGCAGCAGTGGGAGCAGTGGAGGGAGAGGACACCCCACTTGCTGGCAGAGCACTACGTGTCAGGGGCCTCAGGGGAGGTGATGCTGGATGGCATTGCTGGGTGGTGGAGGGGAGTAACACAGGTATGATGAGAGCTGCATAGGGGGTGCTCACCCCTCCCAGTTTTCCAGCTCCTGGACATGAAAGTGTTTGTGGACACGGACTCCGACATCCGTCTGGTGCGGCGGCTGCAGCGCGACATCATGGAGCGTGGGCGCGATGTCGCAGGGGTCATCAAGCAGTACAACAAGTTTGTGAAGCCAGCCTTCGAGCAGTACATCGAGCCCACCGTGCAGGTTGCCGACATCGTGGTGCCCAGGGGTGAGGCCAGAGCTGACCCTGGCGTTGGGAGCGGGTGTTCTGGGGCAGGGGTGGGTCAGCGTCCGCCCCACCTGGCTCCTCTGCTCCACTCTCAGGTGGGGAAAACTTCGTGGCACTGGACCTCATTGTGCAGCATGTGCACAGCCAACTGGAGAAGGTGAGCCAGGGGTGAGGAGGAGAAGGGTCCTGCTTGCAGAGGGCAGGATGTGACTGCACACAGACCTGTGCTCCTGGAGCACCTGGGGGTGTCTTGACATCACCTCTCTCTTCTCAAGAGGCCCCGGCATGGTGCTTGGGGGAGCAGATCTGTGAAGTGGGCACTGGGGAGGAGGGTGGGGAACCACCTGGGCTGTTGTGGTGGCTGTGCTGGCCTGTGGGTGACTGACAGTGTCCTTCCTGTTCCCCTGTGCTGCGCCGATGACCTCTCCACCATCCAGCGGGAGATCACAGTCAGGTACGTGGGACCCACCACTGCAGAGGAGCCAGTTCTGGGTTGAGGGGTGCTGCTGGCACCCATTAGATTCCAAGTCTTGCTGCCTCTCTGTCCCTGCTGGCAGAGTTTTGCTGAGGAGCCTGAGCGTGGCTGCTCCTCCCCAGTGCTGCAGTGGCTGTTTTCAGCTCCTTGGGGCCTGTCTGGCTGCAGCTGTGGGCTCTGTGTGACACGTCCCACACTGTGGCTGATGCATGTGGCCAGCTCCCTGCCCTGGTCCTGTCCTTGACTGGAACAGGGCTCCTGGCCCCACTGCAGAGTTACCCTGGGCTGTTCCCTTCTGCAGGAGAAGTGTCCTGCTTGGTTGCAGGCAGTTCATGTCCCATTTGAGCAGGACATCCCTTGTCCCTCACACGGTGCACAGCCCGGTCCCAGGGCACCTGGGAATGTCTTGCCCTGCAGAGCTGCAGGCCCTGGTGCTGCACAGGCTGCAGCAGCAGTATGTGTGGTCCAGGAGGTTTGCCCTGGTCTTTCTGGGTAGTCCAGCCCTGGATCTCATAGCTGGTATCAGACTTGGGGCATTCTTCAGGATCCAGGCAGGAAGGCCAAGCACGAGGCTGACCTTTCAGGGGGGTTCTTCTGGAGCTTTCCTTTGGTGGGGCCATGTCCCTCCGAGGGCCCAGTGCTGTGTGTGCTGCACAGCTGTGACCCCCATCCTCACTGCAGGGCAGCCCTGGCCTCCGCACACCAAGGACAGCCACTGCCAAAGACGCTGAGTGTCCTGGAGAGCACGCCGCAGGTGCGGGGCATGCACACCATCATCAGGTACATCCCTGCCTCCCCTGCCCCATCCCTTCCCTAGGCTGGTTGATGGGGTCACACGACCTGGTACCTGCCCCTGGGACCTCAGTCATGGGTGTTGGCCTGGAGCAGAATAGCTGAATGGAGCTGACCCAAGCCCCAAGGGCACTTCTGTGGTGAACAGATCTCTGCACATCTGCTTTGGGTGATTCCTGAGCCAAAGGCAGACTTTTCCTACAATGGGAGGGGACTGGTTGGCTTTTCCCTCACTGGAGCACAGGTAGAGCAGCTGGTGGCATGAAGCAGGGTACCCCTTGCCCCTCTCCCAGGGCACTTGGGTTTTGAGCTGGCTTAGAGTAGGGACCTGGGCAACTGCTTCTATGATTTCACCACTCTTGATCTTTTCATTCCCCTCTGATGCTCCTTTTTTCCAGGTGACATTAGCACCAGTTTGTGGAGGTTCAAGGGCTGAGGCCTTTAGGTCTACCAAGAGGTTGCTTGTGTTTGTGGCTGCAGAACCTGGCAGCCCCCAGGTGTGTTTCTCCAAAGCAGAGAGGGCAGGTTGAGCTCAGTCAGGTCCTCCTGTGCCTGCTCATGCTGTGGCTGCTATGGCACCTTTATGTTGGCTTGGAAAGTGTGAGCTCCTGTTTGTGTGAGAGACCTGGAGAGGACTGAGTGCACTTTCAGTGAGTTTGCAGATGATACCAAGTTGTGTGGGATGTGGATCTGCTGGAGAGCAGGAAGGCTCTGCAGAGGGATTGGGACAGGCTGGATCCATGTGCTGAGACCAGCAGCATGAGGGTCAACAAGTGCCAGGTCCTGCTCTTGGGTCACAACAACCCCATGAAACACTCCAGGCTGGGGCAGAGGGGCTGTAAAGCTGGAAGGGCCCTGGGGGTGTTGGTCAGCAGTGGCTCAACATAAGCCCAGGTGGGCAAGAGGCCAGTGGCACCTGGGCTGTCCCAGCTGGGCACTGCTGGGGCACCTCCAGTGCTGGGGGCAGCTCTGGAACCCCCCTGATAAGAGAGACCTGGAGGGGCTGGAGCGTGTCCAAGGAGGGGAACGGAGCTGGGGAAGGGAATGGAGCCCCAGGAGCAACTGAGGGAGCTGGAAAGGGGCTGAGTCTGGTGAAAGGGAGGCTCTGGGGGAACTTCTCATTCTCTGTAGCTTCCTGACAGGAGGATGCAGCCAGGTGAGGGTCAGGCTCTGCTCCCATGGAAAAAGGGACAGGACAAGAGGAATCTCAGGCTGCTGGATGAGGGAGATTTAGGTTGGATATTAGGAGCAGTTTCTTCATGGAAAGGATTGTCCAGCCTCAGCACAGCTGCTCCAGGTAGTGATGGAGTCCCCATCCCTGGTGGAATTTAGAAACCACATGGATGTGGCACTTGGGGGTGTTGGCAGTGCTGGGGGAGCAGTTGAGCTTGATCTCAAATGGGCTTTTCCAACCCAAACAATTTATTATCTTCTGATACTCAGACCACAAGCAGGCTGGGCCCCCTCTTTTCTTCTCCTGACTCCTTCCTCCTGTGGAAGCACAGGCTCCAGGACAGGTCATGGCAGTGGAACAGGTGATGTGGCACCTCAGGTGTGCCAGGCAGAGCTCTGTGCCAGTGCCCATGTCCCTCCCCCCCGCTGTGGCTCCACCTTTGTACCACAATTGCTGGATGACCTTAATCCTCTGAGGCTCAGGGCTGTGCTAGGCTGCCCTGGGGGTGGGTCAGGCTTTGCCTGGGGCTGCAGGGCTTTGGCACCATTGGCCTCACGTGGCTGTGCTGATGCCATGTGGGAGCAGGGCCAGGGGTGGTGGGGAGGCAGCTGAGCCTGTTCCAGATGGTCTATAAGGAATGCCATATTTCTGAGGAACACTGACTCAGACTGTCAGCTGCCCCCTAAAATCCTGCTTGGCCTTTCCCAGCCCTCTGAGCTGAGGAGCTCTGCTGTGTGTCTGTGTTAGGGGACAGCAAGGCAGCATGTGTTTCTGGTGAGACTTGGCAGCTTCTGTGTCACTTGGGCATGGCATGGGGCTGTTGCTGGTCACCATGTGTGACCCTCTACTCCTGAGGTGCTGCTTTTGCCTGCTGCCCTTCTCTTGGGCTCACAGGAAGCTCCAGGCAGGTGAGAATCAAACACACCTTTAGCCACATTTCCTGCACCACCCTGTGTGCGTGCTGACAGCTCACACATGTGCAAAGTTAACAGATCTGTTTCTTGTCTTTATTAGTCGAATCACACAGTGGTTTGGGTGGGAGGGACCTTTAGAGGCTACCCGGTTGGGTACCTGACATTGGCAGGGAACCTTCCATGGCACCAGGTTCCTGCTGCTGCAGTGCTCATGGAGTGCTGCTGCTCCCACCAGCACAGCCTTTCCAAGCACCTTGACATGTCCAGCCTGGCACCTGCATCACCACAGAGCCATGAGCCAGGGTTCTTATCCCTCCTTTTCCTGTCTGGGCTTTCCCAGTGCAGCTCTCCAGGATGCAGACAGTCGATCCTGGCATGCCAGCCAGCACCATTCCCTGTTGTTCCACACCAGAGGCTGCTCATGCTCCCCCCGTCTGTCTGCTGGGAGGGTGTTGATGGCAGCAGATGAGCATCTCTGTGGCACACCCAGGCTGGCATCTGGGGGAGGAGAATTCTGGGGCAGTTTGCTGCTGTTGTGGGGAGACAGAAACTGAAAAGGAGTCCCACGCTGGAATAGCTGCACAGTTTGAGTCATGAGGCTGAGAATAGATGGGGTATGAAGGATGCAGTGTCAGGATGACGAGGAATGGCATCCCATTGCCTGAGGGCACGTTATATGAGATGCTGGGAAGTTCTTCCATGAGGGTGGTGAGGCTCTGCCACAAGTTTCCCAGGAAAGCTGGCTGCCCCAAGGTCAGGCTGGACAGCGTTTGGAGGAACCTGGTCTAAAAGATGGTGCCGCTGCCCATGGCAGGGGACAAGATGACCTTTAAGGTCCCTCCCAACACAAACCATGCTGGGATTCTGTAACCCATTCATGCCCGGATTCCCTGGTGCCTGGCTGTACCAGGTGACTCAGCTGCAGACAGTCCAGTTCATGCACGGAGCTGATACCGTGACCAGGCCCCCAGGCAGATCCTCCTGGTCCCTCTGTCATCTCCTGAGCATGCTAGGGAAGCCTGAGCTCATCAGGAGTGCCAGCTGTGGTGCTGGCATGCCCAGCTGTGGGCTCCCAGTGTGCTGCAGTGTGCTGAGGTTCATCTGCCTCCTCTATGGATAGGAGCAGTGTGTTTCCTCAGGCTTCACCCAGGCAGTGATGCCGTGGGGGCTGCTGTGGGGACAGCGATGGCCCCTTTGGCAGTGCTCTGCCAGCTGAGGAGGTGGGATGGTGGCACTGATGGATCCTGGTAATCTGCTGCTGCCGAGCCTGTCCGGGCTGCACTCCCTGGCACAGCCCTTCCCCCTGCCCTTCTTGTGCCCTGGGCAAGGAGAAGTTTCATGGTTGTGTCTCTGCTCTGGGGCCAGGCGTGCTTCCCTTGCCTCTGTGGGAGCAGTGTGGGGCCCATCCCACCCAGCCAGGGCCCAGCACAGCTGGCTGTGGGTCTCAGTGGGGACAGGACAGGCTGCCATGGAGGCAGGGAGGCTGCCGTGCTCGTGCTGCTGCCAGGCTGCTGTGGGTGGATGTGTGGGTGCAGCCCACCCTGTGTGCGTGCTGACAGCTCACACTGGGAGCCGTAGCCTGGGTGCCTGTTCCTTCCAGACCAGAACTGATTTTTTGCCTTCCCCGGGGGTGCTGGCTATGCCCAGGGATTTGGGAATGTCCTTATGTCATGGTCACTGCAGGTGCTCAGCTGTGAGCGACCCTGGAATGGCTGCAGGCACACACAAGGACAGCAGTGACTGTTCATCCTTCTCTGAGTGCTTCAGTGGGGCTGTCTGTCATCCAGTGAGGTGTAAGAAATGGCAGATGATGTCTTAAAATACTGAGTACAAATATTCAATATCCTTCTGCCTCTTCAGGAGTGTTGCCAGCTCCACCTCTTCCATCTGGGCTGGGCAGGTGTCTGTGGGACTTCTTTGTCCTCATGTTCACCCACGAGGCTGGTGGTGGCTCCCAGTAGGAAAAGGTGTCCAATTTCCCTCTGCTCTGGGGTTAGTGCCCTGCGTGCAGGGCTGGCTTTACCCCTCCTGGAGGAGGGGAGAGGTTTCGTGGGAGTTGCAGCCCCATGGCAGCTTTGTTCTGGTCTTTGTTTTACATCTTTCTGCCTTCGGTACCTCAGAGCTGTGAAAAGGGCACGGTGGGTATTTCAGTCACCTGGTTCTTGGCAGTGCTTTATCTCTGGCTTGGTACGTAGAGGGGAGAGCTGGGGATATGTTCAACTGCTTCCTGTCACCCAGCATGCTCAGCCATGGTGCACTATGTCCCCTTCCACAGTGGGGTCCTAGTTTGTCCTGGCTCTGCTCCTGTTCCCCCCCCCGGGCTCCACAACACTCACCCATTGCTCCTGAGACTGCCCCAGGGCTGATGGTCCTGCCTGACCTGTTCCTACTCCCCGTTCTCTCTGACATGTTGCATCTCCCTCCCAGGGTAGCTAAACCATTGTCTTGCCTCTGTGGTCCTGTCTAAGACAAAAGCTGAGGTCTCAGTGAGCCCCACAGTGCTGGTGATCACTGACTCTGTCACTCCAGGAGTGCTCTGGTTCCTGCAGACTGGGTCTGCTGTCCATGCTGGTTGACCTCTGGAGCCCCATGTGTGGTCTGCAGGGAATGGCAAGGGTTCTGTTCCCACCTCACACGTGTCATCCCTCCCAGGAACAAGGACACAACCAGGGATGAATTTATCTTCTACTCCAAGCGCCTGATGCGGCTGCTGATCGAACATGCCTTGTCCTTCCTGCCACTGAAGGTGAGTGACCACTCTTGTGTGTAGCCACAGCCCCATCCCCACCTTCCCTCCTGGGTGCCCCCATCACTCGGGGTCTGGCTCCCCCCACACTCCCTGTGCTCCCCTTTCTGCAGTCGGTCACTGTGGAGACGCCGCAGGGCACGATGTACGAGGGGAAGCGGTTCCACAGGCAGCGGGTGAGACACGATCCCTGCTCCCCATGAGAGCACAGCTCCTGCACTTAGGAGCACCCAGCACGTGTCCCTGCCCCTTTCCCAGATCACCGGTGTGTCCATCCTGCGAGCAGGCGAGACCATGGAGCAGGCCCTGACCGCTGTCTGCAAGGACATCCGCCTGGGCAAGATCCTCATCCAGACCAACCTGGACACAGGGGAGCCTGAGGTGAGGGCAGCTGCAGCCTGGCACGCTGCCATGCACCACTGGCACATCACCAACCACCCTCCCTTCCCTCCCCAGCTCCACTACCTGCGCCTGCCCAAGGAGATCAGCGAGGACTACGTCATCCTCATGGACAGCACCGTGTCCACAGGGGCCGCGGCCATGATGGCTGTGCGCGTCCTGCTGGTGAGGGCCGGGTCAGAGGGGGGGCACGACATCCTCTGAGCCCAGCGGGGCTCTCATCTCTCCATGTGCCACAGGACCACGATGTGCAGGAGGACAGGATCTTCCTGCTGTCGCTGCTGATGGCGGAGATGGGGGTGCACTCCGTGGCCTACGCCTTTCCCCGTGTCCACATCATCACCACCGCCGTGGACAAGCGGGTCAATGAGGAGTTCCACATCATCCCGGGCATCGGTGAGGGGGACCAGGGTGTGCTATACCTGGGGCCAGCAACCCTAGGGGTAGCCTTGTGGCCACACTAAAGGGGCTGGTGACGCTGGTGCTGCTGTCCCTTCACTTTGTCCCTTTCTCTGCCAGGTAACTTTGGAGACAGATACTTTGGCACCGATGGCCCCTCGGCCTGGTGTGAGAGCGACAGCGTGGACTGCTGAGCTGGCTGGCCACAGGAGCACGGGCCAGGCTGGCTGCAGGCCTGGCCCCCATCCCTGCCCCCAGGAGAGGCCCTGAGCTGCCAGCTGTGCCCACCTGCCAGCCCCTGGCTCTCCGGACCTGCACAACAAGCTCCTGCTGCTGGTCTCCCTCTGCTCCAAAGGACCAATCCTCCACAGGGAGGAGGAGGAGAGGAGAGGGATGGCCTCTCCTGTGGACCACGGAGAGGGGACATTTTAGGGACATTCCTTGCTCCCAGAGCCGTGCCTCCGAAGGGAGGGGTGTTCTCCCTGCGGCTGTGCCTGAGGGGTTGCTCACCTTCCACCCAGGGGAAGAGGGGGATGCGGTCCACTCCAGGCAAGCTCCGTGCCTGGAATCCGTATTTATTTATATTTATTGTGGGCAGCCCCTGCCTCCAGTGGGACCTTCTGACATCAGGGACTGGACCTCATGGATCCACCCTGTCCCGGCCAATCCACACTCCATCCCTGGTCCCGGGAGTTGGGGGGTTGGCATCGGGCTGCCTTCCCGGTGCTGTCCCATCCCCGGTGTGCAGAGTGGTGCTGGTGCCCAGGGAGCGGTGAGGTGTCTCCGGTGCTGCCCTTGTTGCTCAGGTTCTTTTTCCAAAGGGCAGCGGCAGCCTTGCCCCCCTCGCCCCCGCCACCGGCGGCAGCAGGAGGTTCCGGGCCCGGGGCTCTGCTCCCGCAGCCCGTGCTGTACCGGGGCCCGGCCCTGCCGCCACCATCCCCTCGCCGCCGTTTTGTACCAATAAAGGAGCAGCGCGATCCCCGTGTGCCGCCTGCTGCTGCCGGACCGGGGTCGGGCTGTCCGTGGGACCGGCGATGGG
>CM031861.1:60991476-61015947 GCA_018697195.1 Certhia americana
CCGGGATGGGCCGTGCCCTGTACCGGGGCGCGGGCAGCGCCTGCGCAGAGCGGCGGCGGCGCGGGCGGAAGCGGCGGCGGGCGCGGGCAGGGCCGTGTCGCTCGGTGCTGTGTCCGTCCGACCCTCGGCGCGGCCATGGCGGAGCCCCCGCGGCCGCAGCGGAAGCTGTCCCGGGTCGGGGAGAGCCTGTACCGCGTCCTGGGGCTGCAGAAGGGCAGCTCCCCCGAGGAGATCAAGAAGGCCTATCGGTACGGGGGGGGTCCGGCGGGGACCGCGGGGCCGTCCGGGGAGATCAGCGTGAGGGTCCGGCCCGCCAACGCGGCCGGGATCTCGTCCGGATGGTGCTGGTCCCATGCCGGCGGTCCGGGTTCGGTTCCGGGAAATGAGGCTGTAACACCGTGCCGGGGGTCCTTGGTTCCGTCCCGGGGGTCGGGGTCTGTCCCGGGAGGTGAGGCTGTGTCCCCATGCTGGGGGTCCCCCCGCTGCACCCCACAGGAAGCTGGCTCTCAAGTACCATCCAGACAAGAACCCCGATGACCCGGCGGCCGCCGAGCGGTTCAAGGAGATCAACAGCGCCCACGCCACTCTGAGCGACGCCGACAAGCGCCGCCTGTACGACCAGTACGGCTCCCTCGGCCTCTACGTGGCCGAGCAGTTCGGCGATGATGCTGTCCGGCACTACTTCCTCATGTCCAAGTGGTGGTTCCAGGTGAGCCCGGCGTCCGTGGGGCTGCTGTGGTGGGGCTGGCGGGTCAGGTGAGCTCAGTGGTTTGCCATCCTGGCAGGTGGTCACGGGACTGGTGTGATGGGTCAGGGACTTGGGTGAGCTCACGGTGTGTCTGTCCCTGATGCAGGCGCTGGTTCTGTGCTGTGGTGCCCTCACCTGCTGCTGCTGCTGCTGCTGCTGCTTCTTCTGCTGTGGGACGTGCTGCCCACCCAAGGAGGACGAGTCCTACAAGTATGTGGACCCCAAGGACCTGGAGGCACAGATGCGTGCAGAGGACAGCGGTAAGTCAGGCTGGAGCCCAGCAGCTGGGAGTGCCCATGCTTGCTTTGTGGGGGCTCTGGGGTCTCCCCATGTCCCATCTCGTGTGGGGGACAGAGTTCTGACACAGGCCTTGGGTTGGTTTCAGTCACAGTTCTTACTTCCAGCCAGCCCTCTGTGTTTGGTGTGTGGGCCAGGGCTGGTGACAATGACAGGGGGAGTCACTACACCTTCTCCTTCCTTCTGGACAAAGCCCCGCTGAACAGGCCTGAAGCTTAGTGACCCTTTGTGGCACAGAGCACAGGAGGAGTGGAGGTGCTCCAGGCTGGCACTGTTCCCTGGCACTGGCCATACTGGTGTTCAGTGAGGCTGTGTGACTCCTGCAGATTTCCGTGGGGTCAGGGCACCCCACACAGCTCTGTGCAGGCCAGGGGTGGGGGAGCTTTGGGCTATGTGAGATTCCTGCTCACTGGCACCACAGTCTGGGGCTGAGCCACTGATCTGCAGCTTTTCTTTTCCAGATCCTCAGATCCCTGTTGTAGCACAGCCCCCGCCAGCCAGCACGGAGCCACTGCCAGCCAGCACCAGGAGCGATGCCTGAGGCTGGCCCCGTCCTGCCGGCTCCCCCAGGACTCGGGGCAGGGATTCTCCTTTGGGACTGTCACTTTCTGGGACCATGGTCCCGCCCCCCCCCCCGACTGGCTCATCAGCCTCGGGAGGGATAGAATCTCAGGTTAATTCGGCCAGCATCAATGCACAAGCTCCTGGGCCCCTGCTCGAGCTCCAGGGCAATGCCCCTGTGTCCCAGCACTGTTGGTGGCAGTGGCCTGGAGCCCGTGCTGCTGTGGCCCCCTTCAGTGCCTTGCCTGTGCCCACGTCGGGCACCGGGCACCAGGCACGAACAGAGATGCTCCAGGCTGAGCTCCATAGCTCAGGCAAGAGAGCTGAGCACGTCCAAGACCATTAGCACTGTAACCTCTGGGGCTGGGCTGAGCCCGCTGCCCCTCGTGCAACCCTCCCGGTGAGTGCTGGGTGCCAAATGCTGCTGTGAGGTTGGGGTGCTTCTCTCTATGCCCCTTTCCTCTGCCCTCTGGGTTTGTCTGGGTTTTTGTGGGCACCATTAAAGGCTGACGGGAGGGGAATACGTGTGTGTGCCTGGGCTCTGTGGCAGCAGGATGTACCTCTGCCTGGTGTTATCCATGCTGGGGGCTGTGCCCCTGGATCCTGCAGGGTGGTGAACTGGGGTGTGGAGTAGGCAGGTCATGTCCCGTGTGGAGTGGTCCTGTCCCGTGGAGTGAATGTCACTTGTCTCCTGTCACCCACCTGGTTCCACTCTCTGTCCCCTGCTGCTGGCTCCCACGGGCTCTGCTCTTCCCACTCCTTGATGCTGCAGTCCTGGAGCCCTGCTCCCCACGGCCCGGTGCCACCCCTCTGCTGTCTGGGGAGCCGTGGCCCAGCGGAGGGATGCGACCGAGGGGGACGCAGTGAGCCACTTGCCCTTTCTTCCCATCTCGTCACCGCTTCTGCCCGCAGCTGCATGGGCTCTGCCTCACTCCCTAAATATAGACAGGGTGGCAGGGTGAGTGAGGATGGGGGGGTCCTGGCACCAGCCCCTCCACCCTGCTGTTCGGGGGGGCTGGCACTGGGCCAGGGCTGTGGGATCTGGGGGACCCCCACCTCCCTTAGCCCTGCTGCCTGCAGAGGGGGGCACATCCTCCTCAACATGACTGCCAGCCCTGCAGCAGCCAGCCCGGGTCCCCCGGAACCTCGGCCGCTCCTCCTTCTCCTCCCGGGCAGGGGGATCGGCGAGTCCCGAACCTCAGTCGGTCCCAGGGAATCAGCGGGTCCCGAGGGGTGGGCAGGAACGGTGACTCAGTGTCACCCGACGCCGCCGACAGCTGCGGCCCCGGCGGGGCGGGGGCGACTAAAATTAGCGCCGGGGGCCGGGGCCGGGGCCGAAACAAAGCGGGCACCGGGAGGCCTGAGCGGAGCCGCGGGACAGAGCCGGGTCGGGCCGGGCCGGGCCGGGACCGCGGCCATGAACTTCGCGGTAGGGCTGAAGCCGCTTCTGGCGGAGGCGCGGAGCATGGAGAGCCTGGAGAAGCAGCTCATCTGCCCCATCTGCCTGGAGATGTTCTCCAAGCCCGTGGTCATCCTGCCGTGCCAGCACAACCTCTGTCGCAAGTGCGCCAACGACGTCTTCCAGGTGGGACCCGCCGGTGGTGCGGAGGGAGATACCGGGACCTCCGCGATCCCGGGATCCCCGGCCAGCGAGGCGGAGGGGAGGGCGGCACCAGGAGCACCGGGATCCTCTTCACGGGGTGGAACTGGCACCGGGGATCCCGGCTCCGGGACCAGCCGCTGGGAGCCGTCTGGGCTGCGCTCGGTGCCACTCCCGGCTGGCGGGGGCGGAGAACGGGAGGTTGGGGCCGTGGATGTTTCCTTGTTCCTGTCCCACCTGTGTCCGTGCTCTCGCCCGTCTCCAACTCTGTCTCCGTGCCCGGGTCCGTGCCGGGGGGTTGTGAGGCGCAGATCCGTGGGGGCGGGAGTTACCGGGGGTGCCCGGGGTGCGGGGTGCCGCCGCCGTGACCCCTCGCGTACCCCCCCAGGCCTCCAACCCGCTGTGGCAGTCGCGGGGCTCCAGCGCGGTGCCGTCGGGCGGGCGGTTCCGGTGCCCGTCGTGCCGGCACGAGGTGGTGCTGGACCGGCACGGGGTGTACGGATTGCAGCGGAACCTGCTCGTGGAGAACATCATCGACATCTACAAACAGGAGTCGGCCCGGTCCGGAGGCGCGGGGACCCCGGGGAGGGGGAGGCGATACCTGCGGGTGACAGCGAGCCCACCGAGAGGGCTGGGGGTGGGATCACAACAGGAACTGGGGAGTCCTGGGGCCCCTACAGGGCCAGGGAATATCCCTGGGGCTGGGAGTGTCTCCAGGACCAGAGGAATTTCTGGTGCCAGGAGTGTCCCTGGGGGTTGGGGGGTCCCTGTGTGCCAGAGGTGTCTCCAGGGCTGGGCAGGTCCTGTTGCTGGTGCTGTCTCTGAAGCTGGGGAGTCTCTCTGACACCCCCAACCCCCCTTGCAGGCCCCTTCATGCCAAGGCTGAGCAGCACCTCATGTGTGAGGAGCACGAGGATGAGCGGATCAACATCTACTGCCTGCGCTGCGAGGCGCCCACCTGCTCCCTCTGCAAGGTGTTTGGGGCACACAAGGACTGCGAGGTGGCCCCGCTGCCGGCTGTCTACCAGCGCCAGAAGGTAGGGGGGCTCCTGGGGTCTTGGGGGGCCGAGGATACCCACACAGCCACCCTCATGCCCATGCCCTCTACTGCCAGAGCGAGCTCAGCGATGGCATCGCCATGCTGGTGGCAGGGAACGACCGGATCCAGGCCATCATCACACAGATGGAGGAGATCTGCCACACCATCGAGGTTGGGACTGCGGGGTCGGGCCCTGGGGCTGTGCCAGTGGAGGGATGAGGTGGTGCTGGGAGAGTCCAGCCCTGGGGCTGTGCTGGGGGCACACGGAGCAGCCCCTGACTCCTGCCCCGCAGGAGAACGGCCGGCGGCAGAAGCAGCACGTGGGGCTGCGGTTCGACGCGCTGTACGGCATCCTGGAGGAGCGCAAGAAGGAGCTGCTGCAGAGCATTGCAGCCGAGCAGGAGGCCAAGCTGCAGCGTGTCCGTGGGCTCATCCGCCAGTACGGAGACCACCTGGAGGCCTCCTCCAAACTGGTGGAGTCAGCCATCCAGGCCATGGAGGAGCCCCAGATGGCACTGTACCTGCAGGTCCTGTCAGGGGAACAGCGAGGGAAGGGGACGGGGGGGCTGGGACTGCTCTGGGGATGTGTGGCAGTGCCGTGGTTCCCTGGGGGGCGTGGGGCTGCCTCACAGGTCTAAACAAGGGGGCTGTGCTTACCCAAAAGGATCTGTGGATGCCCCTGGGATGTGCAGGGGTGGACCTGTGGTGGGGGTGATGTTTGAGAGACACTGATCCCCCCTCGCTTTCCTTCGCAGCACTCCAAGGAACTCCTGAAAAAGTGAGTGGGGAGTATGGGGGGAAAAGGCCTTTGGCTGGTGGCCCTCTGGGGGCTGGACCCTGCAGCTCACAGGGTGTCTCTGCCCTGCAGGATCACAGACATGTCCAAGGCATCAATGAGCAGCCGCCCTGAGCCCGGCTATGAGAATATGGACCACTTCTCCATCAATGTGGACTACGTGGCTGAGATGCTGAGGACCATCGAGTTCCAGACAGGTGCCTGCACTGGGGAAGTTGCTGCTGTCCCGAGGGGGCCCTGTGACTGCCTGGGGTGCTCAGCCCCCAGATAAGCAGAGCTCCCCTCACCACATGCCCTGCAGGGGGATCCCACGCAGGATTGGGGATGTGACCCCCACCTATAATACCACCCAGGGACCCTGAAGGGTCAGTCTTGCCCCAGGCTCTCCCTGCTTCCCACACTGGGCTGGCTGTGTTTCTCCTGGGAACATCCTGGAGTGTCCTGCTTGGTCACCTCCCTCCTGGTGTGTCCTGGTATCCCCATAATGTGGGAGGGAGGGAGGGAAGGTCCCACCTGAGCTGTCCCGTGCCCGCAGAGCCACTGGGTGAGGATGAGGGTGATGGACCTGGGGACGGCAGTGAGGCTGCAACAGATGAGGACAGGCTGGACAGCCTGGAGGTGCCTGAAGCTGCTGAAGGTGAGTGCCTGCCACGACTGCCCAGCGCTCTGCCAGGCCCAGTGCCATGTCCAGTGCCCAGTGCCAGCCCTGCTTGCCTGTGCCATGGTCCACGTGTGGCACACGGGGCCTTCAGGGTGCCAGGGTACCCCTGTCTCGATCTTGTTCCCTTGTTCCCTCTGCAGATGTGGGGCCGAGGCAGAAGCCGGCGAGTTCTCCCCATGGTGAGACCCTCATGGGGAATGAGATGGGCACGGCCGTGGGGCAGAGGAGACACCTCCTGGGAATGGGGATGAGGATGAGGATGGGACAGTCCCACCTCAGGCTCCTCCCAGGCCATCCCTGTCTCCCTGCTGCAGGGAGTGGGAAGGGGCTGAGGGTCACAGGGCTGAGGCTGCTTTTCTGCACAGGTCAGCACTGAAGTGAAGCCGCGGGGTAGTGGTGGCATGCCCTCCGCTGTGGCTGTCCCTGTCACCCCCGCCCCGGCTGTGGCCATCGCTGGCATTCTCAGGCGAGTTCCGTCCTTGCTGCTGGAATCCCCCAAACGGGCGCTGCCCCTCTACAACATTAAAAGCGTGTGAGGACACATTCTCCCGTGTGGTGTGTGGGGGTAGAGGCGGGGGTTGTCCCATCACCCCAGCAGAACCCCCAGGCCTCAGGCAAGGGGCTGAGACCCCAGAGCCCCAGTTCGGTGTCTGTGAGTGGGGCTCCGCCCGCCCCCCATCCTCAGGTGGCCCAGCCTGTCCCCCCGTCTGGGTGTCACTGTCCCCTGGGTGCTCGGAGCAGACACTGTCGTGCCGAGCCGGCTGAGTACACACACGGCCACACCGGCCCCGAGCCCGGCGGGGTCCCCCGGGAGCGGCGGCTGCGTCACGGCCCGGTGCGGTCTCCATGGCAGCCGGTGATGCGCTGGCCCGGGGCCCTGGGGCCGGACGGGTCCCCTGGGTCCGCTGGGGACGTCCCCGCTGCCACTCCCTGCCCAGGCAGGGCACAGCCAGCGGGAGCCCGGGGGACCCTCTGGCAGGCGCTGGCTGGGGGCTGCGGTGCCGGGCCCCGGTGACAATGGGGACATCTCCGCTCTCCCGGGTCCCCGAGCTGCCACTCCAAGCAGAGGCGATGCGGCTGCCAGCAGAACAACCCCCGGGCCCAGCCCAGCTGCTGCTGACCGCATTCTGCTCCTTCACACGCCAGGAAGGTGCCTGGGAGGGTTTGGATGATCCCTGGGGAGCACCAGGGGCTGTGGCTTCCCTGTGCCTGCGCCAGACATTCGTGGATGCCGCATTTGCCTTTCCTCCCCCTCCTCAGGAATGTTCCCTTGTCGCAGTCAGCCTCCAGAGCTGACTGAGAGGGACTCTCAACTCTCAGCAGCCCCTCAGCTGGGTGCCTTGGGTGCCACCCCAGTGCTTGAGATGCTTCAGCAGAGCCACACCTGAGTTCTCTTCTGTTTTGGGCAATTTTCTTCCTTGTGCTTTGTGTCTGGTTGCTCATCACCTGTCACTGCCCTCCCAAACCAGCCTGTCCCCTGGGCAGCCCCCTGGAATTTGCTGATTTCTCTGCTTGTCCAGTTAAATTGTACCCACACCTGAGATTTCAGGAACAGGTGATGTGTGCACTGAGCATGGATTCCAACACTCATTCTGCTCCAGTTGCTGTCCAAGGGTGTCTCCATTATTTCTCTTTATTCTTCTCCATCACTCTGCTTCCAAAGGCCTTTTTCTCCATAATGTTAACATTCCTAGAGAATGTCTTTTCACTTTCCCCCTCAAAGGCAGGTGGGTTGTCCTCCTACCATCATCACTTACCCAACCACATGTCCCATTGGTGGAATTTTGTCCATTCTATTTGGTTTGTGTTGGGTTTGTGTGGCAAGGTTTTGGTAGTGGGGAGATTACAGGGGCAGCCTCTGTGAGAAGCTGACAGAAGCTTCCCTCATGTCCAAGAGAGCCAAAACCAGCTGGTCCCAGGATGGACCTGCTGCTGGCCAAGGCAGAGTCCATCAGTGACAGCAGTAACAGCTCAGGGATAATGTGTTTAAGGAGGAAAAAAGGCTCTTGTGCAGAGATAATTTCAAGCAGATGGGTGCCCTAAGGAGTCTGTCGCCCTCTGGGAAGCCAGTGCTGGAACAGGGTCCTGGCAGGGACCTCTGGACCCATGGGAAGCCCATGCTGGACTGGAGAAGGTCCTGGCAGGACCTGTGACCCTGTGAGGGATGCAGGCTGGAACAGCTCCCGAGGGACTGTCCCCATGGAAGTGCCACACATTGGAGCAGTCTGTGAAGAGCCACAGCCCATGGAAGGACTCTGCAGGCTGGAGGAGTCTGCAGAGAGAGGATTTCTCCCTCCCACACTGGAGCAGGGCAAGGACTCCTCTCCCTGGGAAGGAAGTGGCAGCAGAAACCACGTGGTGAACTGACTGTAACCCTCATTCTTGTCTCACTGCACCCGTGGAAGGGAAGAGGTGGAAAATCAAGAATAAAGCAAGGCCTGGGATGGAGGGAGGAGTAAGGGGAAGATGTTTTTAGAATTTGTTTTAGTTCTTGTTACCCTGCTCTGATTTGATTGGTAATAAATTAATTTTCCCAATTCTGCTCTGCTCAAGTAAGTGGTGAGCTTTCTCTGTCCTTATCCTGAGACATGAGCTTTTCTTATAATTTCTCTTCCCTGTCCAAGGGGGGAGTGATGGAGTCTTGGGTTTATAAAAAATATTTTTGCGTGTCTCTGATGACCGGCCATTTTCCTGACCCCGAGAATGTACAATTTTGTTTTCCTCAGCCAGAGATCTTGAAAAGGAAAGGCTATGAGTTGCCTCTTCTTATGTTTTCTTCATATTTATTATTTCTTATCATTACATTCTGTCCCTGACCTGCTGAGCTCTTCGTTGCAGGTCAGTTCAAGGCATAAAACCCCAAATCCCAAATCCTCAATACCAAATACTCCCACCCTCAGGGTGGCATGGGTATTTATACTACAATCCACATAATCAGTATTTAGAATACTTCTCCAATAACTATTATCTATGTTAGAAGGTTAGACTCTATTTTAAGCCAACTCTAATGTGCCACATCACAGCAGAACATGGAGCAGATGAGGAAGAAGGAGGAAACCCAAAAGCCATGCGGTCCCTCCATCTTGTCTTCACCTGTCTGCCATCCTAAAACAACCATAAATCTAAAATTCTCACCCTGTGATAAAACTACACACTGGTCTACTATTTAATACACATTCTTGAAAACTCTGCTTCATTCCAGAGCTTAAAAGCCCTTTTTTCCATAAACAAAGTTAAAAACACTGTTTATCAGAGATCTTAAAATCTCTTAAACATGTGAAGAAATATTTCTCATAATTCCAGTCTCTGACTATGGAGCAGCTTTGGTGGGCACCTGAAGTCCAGCCGTGGTCAATCCATCACACATATAATGCCAATTACCTTCCTCTTGGCTTATGTTAAACCCCATGGAAAATCCTCACAGCATTTTGGGACTTAAGGAGCAGTATCAGATTTAAATCTAAGATTAAAATTCCCCAATCAAGGAGCAATATCAGATTTAAATCTAAGATTAAAATTCCCCAATCCAAAGGGTCCTTCACTGATTGTGACACTGGGAAGCCCTGAAGTTTTACTGCTGGAGTCTGAATTTTCCCAATCGATTGGACAAGCTGTAAAGTAACAATATATTATATCATGGTTCACCATAAAGTAACAACATATTACATAAGTATTTCATTTGCAAAATTAATTTACATAAACAGATTAAAAAATTGAAGAACACGCTTCTATGTTCTCAGTCAGCTGGAATCCAGATTTCCAGTTTGGTGTGAATTCCATGTTTTTTGTCCAGACTCAGGGCCCCTTTTCACACCTGCAATGGATCCAGGAGTTGATCCTTGTTCTTTTCACTGCAGCGTATCCTTAACACTGCTGGGAAAGCATCTTCCCACCTTTCTTAGAGTCTCACCCTTTCATATTCCAACAGGGGCCACTTCTCCAAAAAAGGACTGTCCAGGGGTACCCAAGGGGCCTCCCATTCAAACCCTGTGAATGAGGATAAAGGCTGTGAAAGAGAAATTAAATATTTTTTTGGCTCTGCTCTTCGCCTTGCACACACCTGATCTCTGTGTGTGGGTACAAGGTTATTCCATCCAGTGTGGCATTTCCAAAGTGCTCACTCCTGCTGTGACACGTTCCTGCACTGACACAAACTCCTGTAAGAGCCAAAGGTGATGCTCCACTCGAGCCTTTTGTTGTAACTTGGATATTTGCCTTTTCTCTATTCATCCTTTCTGTCTTCCCGCTGGACTGTGGGATCCTTGAGGTGTGTGCTTCCCAAACAGACTGTGAAATTTTGGACACTTCCTGCACCATTTCTGCTAAAAAGTAGAGCTCATTATCTGTAGAAATTCCATCTGGGACACCCAATGTTGGTATCGTTTAAGAGACCCCAACCACTTCTTTGCTCTGCTTGGTGCAACAGGGGAAAGCCATGCCACGGAAAACTGGGGAATAAACTCTCCCACCAATTTGCTAGGTTAGAAAGTTAACATTATTTCATTAGGAGTGCTGGATGCGTGGGAAATTCTCTTCAAAGCATGCATGCCCAGTAACCTAACAGACCAGGCTATATTCCTGAAACAAATCACATTCCATCACATTTCCTGAATGCAAGCATGTATGCTAATAGTTTCTGAGGACTTATTTTGGTATGGTTCCAGATCTTCTGATGAATCTTTCCCCCCTTGAGCATATTTTAAATATGTGCTCGGGTCATTAAGGTACTTCTCTTATCATTCTTTGTTCTGACACACAATCCTTGTTCTCAAAACTAAAATATTGGCTAGTGATATCAATCACTAATATCAGTAAATAAAGAAACATCAGCTGGCACATTTCCAGACAACTGCCCTTCCTAACAGCCCTGGGTGTGTGCCCTCTGAACTGATGTGCATTGTTCTTTAAACAGGTTTGGCACTTTTTAATGATGCTTTTAATGATACCAGTTATTTTTATGCTCAAAACTTGAGGCTTCAATGCTCCTGCCAGAGACTCTATTTCCCAGTGAGTTCCCCTCTGTTTTTCCTCTGCCATCTTCCTCATAAGGAGTTTGTTGGTCTAATCCACCATCCTTCAGGATTTAACAAATTTGCCACTTTCTCTCTTTGCCAGCCAGGCCATTTCCAACACTCTCCAGGGTTTCTCTGAATGGATGAGCTTTGCAATGCATTTTTTGCACCTTTTGAAGTTGCTGCACGCCCTCTAACAATCTCTGTATTCCTTGTCCATGTTTCCTGCGGGATCCCTTGAAGGTTCACAGCCCTGTCTCTTTTTCCAAATGGCTCCAAGGGCAGGGACCACTCCCACAGCAAATTCTGAGTCAGTCCATATATTTACAATCTTCTCGTGTGGGAGCTCAATGCTCTGCCAGCATGATCAGCTCTGATTTCTGAGCTGGGAGTCAGAGCTTTGGTTTCCCTTACCTGGTGCTGGGCTAGCACTGCATTCCTGGCTTTCCAGGTTCCATCTTTCACAAAGCTGCTCCCATCCATGGAGAGTTTGCAATCAGCTTTTTCCAGAGGAGTGTCCTGTGGGTCTTATTTACTGGAGTTCACCTGTCCAAGGGTGGATTCTGCATTCCAAGCCCATCCTGCATTGGCCATTTCCTCTGTTCTTTCTGCTTCAGATTCAGGATTCTGTCACAGGTAGACTTGGGCCTCCAAGGACTTTTCTTCAAGAATATGAACTGCTTGGTAACATCAGCTAACCAGAAAAGTGGTTGATAAATACCAATAAATGCTTGCATTAATTACAGCTGGATGATTCTGTCAAATCCATTTGCCAATGTTTTCCAGGGATTATTCCTTGCTTTGTGCTTCCTCCCTGTATTTTTTCTTCTTTTTGGATGACTAACACAGCAAAGGATAAATTTTTAACAACTCTATCTGCAAAACTTTGCATCTTGCATCCAAAGAATTTTTTGCTGAAAGCAGCAATGCAGCTGCTCCTGTGTGTGTCTCTTGATGCAGCCTTTTAAGCTGGATTTCCATTATCTCCAGGAGCTGCTTTCCACCACCCTTCTTTATTTTTAGTACAGTTAAGCTCTTCCACTCATTGTTTCTCTCCTTTGCTATAACTTGGAGATGAATCTACACAGGTTTGTGGAATCAAAGCTCCTTCACAACTTGGTTTCCTCAATGCAGCTTCTTCCACTGCTGGATCTGCTCCTCTATTTCCCTTTACAATACTTGAATTCTTTTTTATGGGGGGCTTTGCAATGTATTATTGTGATGTTCTTTGGTTGAAGAACTGCTTTCTGTATCTTTGGAATTTCAGCTACATATTTTTCTGAACTCCCCTGTGAGGTCAAAGCTCCTTGCTCTTCCCAAACCTCTCCATGAGCATGGGCTGTGTCCAAGCCATGCTTTGAGCTGGTATAAATATTGTCTTCCTTCCCTCAGCCCAGTGCCAGGGCCCAGGGGAAAGCTCCCAGTCTGGTTTTCTGGGAAGAGCTGTTCATGAGCAGTGGATTGTTTTCCAATCCCCTCATGGCAGTGACCACAGTGTGCCCAGATTTCCCATCTCCATGTCACCACTTCTGTCACCACGACCTGCACAGCTGGCACAGCAAATCCCTCCCCAGCAGTGCCAAAGGACACTCTGGCATGCAGAGAAAATGACGGGGTCATTTTGTGTTCCCAGTCGTGAATTCCATGGCATGTGAAATGGTCTGAGGGATTACCTGCTCCTGAGGAATTTCCTCCCTGTTTTTGCTTAAGGGTTCTTCACAGTAATTACAGAATTAACTGCGCCATCAGCCTCTAGTAAATCCATTTTCTTCATTCCCCAGTTTAACTGGAATTAAAGGATTGGTCAGGGAAATAGGAAATGCCTCTGTCCCCCTTCACTCCAGCCTAATTTCTGCATCTTCTGATTTTTCCTTCTGTCTATTTGCAAGTCAGGGACTCCTTTTCCCAGTGCCCTTCCTATCTGCAATGGGCATCCTGATACTTTTGGAGGGTGTTAATCCCCACCCTCACCCTGAAATTGTCTGACAATGGGTTCAGTAATTTCTCTTCTACCTCTTCCCTATCCTTTCAGACATCACTTGAGAAATAACCATCCCCTCCACTTCTTTCCTGTTCTGGGGTTTTTTTTTAATATCAGGTGCCAAGTGCCCAACAAAAAGCCTGCTGAACAGCATCCTGCTTCCTTCCCTTGCTGGATCTGAATCCATCCATTTGGGAGCCACTTCACACAATCTTTCATACAAAGCCAATGGAATCTCCTTTGTCCCCTCTTCCCTTCATACAACTTGGCAAGGTGTTTTCAGTTTCTTCACTTCCTCTTGGAATCCCAATAAATTAATTTTCTAATATAACTTCAGTGAATCTCACCAGCTCTCTGGTTGAGGTCCCACTCTGGGTCATTCTTAGGGTGAAATTTGTGAGGATTTGGGATGCCATGAACCTTTTGATCAAATCTTATTTTCCTAACTCCTTCTTCTGGAGCTTTTTCTAAACTGCCCTCCGCTCATGGGGAAACAAATATTCCAGGAGAACCTGAACATCCTCCTGGTTTGGATTATGAATTGACATCGTGGTTTTAATCTCACTACACATTCTATCAGGATTTCTGTGGTATGACCCTGCCCACTGCTTCTGGAGAGTGTCTGGCACCTGCACATCCACTGCCTCTCCCTCTGCTGCCCTAAATGTGCTCGTGATACCCACTAACCTTTCTCCCTGACCAAACTGGGAACAGGGAAAGCCTCAGAACCACCAGATACACCTCCAGCTTTCCTCCTTGTGTCAGAGGAGCTGCCAATAGCTGGACTTTAGCTTGTTGTCTCTTTCATCTTTTTGTCCCATACAAGTATCTTTCCCCTTATCCAATTTTCTTCATTCCCAAAGAATATCTTCCATTTTGATACTTTTGAATCTACTAAACCACATTTTTTCTTACTTTATTAATTAATTTTTAGAGTTAAAACGAGATCCACATCAGGGACTTCATCCCATTCATTTTGCCTCCTACAAAGTAACATCAACTGTAAAACGGTACTCTGTTTTAAAGACCTGTTACTTTCCAGCATTTTTTCACCATCATCTAACTCAGAATGAGGCAATCATTGATTACAGTATCTTTTCAATTTATCTTGAGTCACAGAGTCAACTTAACTGTTCAGGATGCATCCTAGAGGAGAGAAAAGTGGAATTTCTACAGAAGCAGAGGAACCCATTTCAGCTGTGGAATTTCCAGTGTTTCGTACACTATTCCAATGCACACATCCAAATCCCAAATCTCAGTTTTCACACCACCAGCTGTGTGTGTGAAAACATGTGTGCAAACATCAAAAAGACAAGACAGGCCTCACCAAACTGTAGAAACAAAATAATTTTTTTCTTCAGCTTATGCAGAGCCCAAACCCCAAATCCTGCTTCTTGGCAATTTCCAACCACGCCCTTTGCCGAGGAAATAGCTCAAGAATGTGTTGTGCCATTGGGTCACTGGCTGTCCCAGTGTCAGGGCTGGGCACCCAAAGTACCTGATCACGAGGTTGGTGTGTGTTGGAATTCCTGTCGAGCCCCTTTGCCTGACATGGCCAGTCAGGGCTGGGCACTCTGGGTTTCCCATCTGGATCATCAAAAGCAGCTGCAGGATTCCTGCTGTGCCCTGACAATCCCCAAATCAAGGCAAGGGATTTCTGGTTTTACTCCAGTTCCTGCAGAGCCAGGAGCTGAGGGTTTCCCCAAGGCTGCTCCCTGAGCATCAGAACTTTACACTATTTCTACATTTGAGCAAAGAAGCAGCATTCATTGGTTACCAATTACAGAACTCTGTTATTAATTAGGACTCAAGCTGCTCTTTGCTGGGTGTATCTCCCTCGTCATGCTGCTCACTCCACAGGTGCAGCCCTTTCCTCCATTTGAGCTGGGGTCCATTCTGAGTAGGTGGTCAATGAGTCAGTGATTGTGATCTCCTGTTGCCAGAATTACCTTTTCCCCTGGCTCTGTTCATCCTGCTGATGACACTCCTGGTGTCCCTCATCCAGACAGCCCATTGCTCTTGGGATGCTCTTCCCTTTCCCTCAGAGGATTAGCTGAGCCTGTCGAGGTTCACAATGGAATCACAATTGTCCACCTACAGCTACTGAGGGACACGGGGGACAACAAAATCCTCAGTGGTGAGGCAGGGAGGCAGCAGTGACATCCCTTCCCAGTGGATCCAGGTGGACAACAGCCCACTGGCTGGAGAGGATGAAGGGAGGAGGGGAGCCCTCCCCTCCATGGATGTGGAGAGCTGTGGATGAGCATCCTGGCCAGGCTGGGGCTTCCTGGAGCAAGAAGGATGTGACATCTGGAGTCCAGAAAAGGGTCAAAGCAATGCTAAAGGGACTGGAGGGTCTGTTGTATGAGGAGGCACTGGAATGTTTTGGGATTCCTACGTTTATACTTTCCTAATGGGAGGGAAGGAGGAGGGAGCCAGTGACAGGACCAGCAGCAACAGGCACAAACTGACCTCCAAAGACTGGGGGTTTTTGCAGCGAGGTTGATCACTCAGGGTGCCTGGAATGGGCTGCCCAGAGGGGTTGTGTTTCCTCCAGCCACCCACAGCTGTGTGAGGGGCAGGAGGCCCCTGGAGCCCCAGCAGCCCCAGCCCTGCTCATCAGGGTTGGCTGAAGCAGGCTGTCCAAGTCAGTGTCCAATCTGGTACAAATATCTCCTAGGAGGGATTGTCCCACTACAATCCTTCTTTCCAGCATGCCTTTCCAGCTCCAGGGTGCTCAGGCTCTGGTGGAATTTCCCTTTCAAGACCCAGTGGCCACAGCATGAGCAGCAGGAGCAGGACCTGGAGTGAGGAATCTCCATTCCCAAAGGCTGTGCTCCCCAGCTCCTTTGCCCCTTGGAGCAGCCTCCTACCAGAGCCACGGGTCACGGAAAGCAGCTCACACGAAATCTGAGGGCTGCACACCCTGCCAGTGCCATGGAGCTGCCTGCACTCCTGCCTGCCCACGCAGTCCTTCCCAGGAACACCATCAAAAACATTGCCTCCTGCTCCAGCCCTGCCATGCTGCCCTTCCAGCAGGTATTGGGATGTTATCACAGAAATTCTGGCTGGTTCAGGTGGGAAGGGACATCCGGTCCCATCGCTGCCACAGGGAGAGGGACACCTTCCACAGACCAAGCTGGAGGCCCCAGTGAGGACCAGGGCCACCCACGAGGAGGCTGAACCTTCTCCAGCTGCCTCAGGAGGCTTCATCCTTGTCCTCCTGGTCAGGGGTCTGAAACACGGCCCATCACAGTGCCCCCAAAACACAGCCCATCACAGTGCCCCCAAAACACAGCCCATCACAGTGCACCCCTCCCTGCCCACAATCCAGCCCTGACCCACTTGGCAGCACCACCTGTCCCACAGAGGTTTCCCCCCACTCCTGGTGCTCCCACACAGGTGGCCACATCTTCCCACGAAGGGCTTGTGTCATCCTCCCCCAGCTCCCAGCCTGGCCCCCCATCCTGGGGAGGGACTGCTTCCCTGCTCCACCCACGGGCAGGTGGGTGCAGCACCCCCGTGCCTGGCTCACAGGTGGTGAGGACCCACCATTCCCATCCCTCTGTCCCGTTTGCTTCCTACTGCTCCCACACGTGGGGGCTGTGAGCATCTCACCCCCCTGAAGAACATGGAGCGTCACCTCCTGACCCAGGACACACACAGAGCCTTGTTCCCAGTGCCAGGGGGGTTGTGCTGCTGGCCCAGCTGCTCCTACCCAGCCCTGGACCAGCTCATCCTATCTCCTGCTCCTGAGCCCTTTCTCCCTTTCCACTGAGCCCTTTCCCTATTCCCAGTGAGTCTGTTTGTCCCTTCCTGGTAAACCCATTGCACCACTCCCAATGAGTCTGTTTCCCCATCCCGGGTGAGCTCTTTCTTCATTCCTGATAAAGCCGTTCCGTGTTCCTGATAAGCCCATTCCCTGTTCCTGATAAGCCCATTCCCTGTTCCTGATAAGCCCATTCCCTGTTCCTGGTGAGCCTATTTCCCATTCCCACTGAGCCCATTCCCCCATTTCCCACTCCCGGTGAGCACGTTCCCAGTTTGCCCAGTCCCAGTCCCAGACCCTGCACAGCCCCGGCTGCCCCTACCCCGCACTCGCTCACGCCTCGGGTTTCCACCACGTTTTATTACAAAATCGGTGCGGACCGGTCCCGGGGCCGGTTCCGCTCCCACTCAGCGCTGGGGCTGAGGGGGGCTCAGCCCGTGCCGGTGTCGGTGCCGAGCGCTCTACAATGCAGAGGCCGAGGCGGTGGCTGGAGGCCGGCGCAGCTCCAGGGTTACAGGGGGTTCGGGGTATCCGGGAATTCGGGGGGGGATCAGCGCCCCACGGCGTCGAGGATGCGGCGGTTGGAATCGGCGCGGGCGCGCTGGCTCTGGGCGCGGGCGAGCAGCAAGAGGTGCCGCAGGAGGTGGAAGGTGAGGTCGATGGAGAGCGGCGGCTCGTCCCGCCGCCCTCGCCACGGCCCCGGGGGCGGCGGCGCCAGCGGCGGCCAGAGCGGGTGGTCCTGATCCCCGGTGCCGGCCGCCGGGATGGAGCCGTCGGTGGCGGCGGGGCGGGCGGCGGCGGGCGGCGGGCGGGCGAGCAGCAGCAGGAGGGTGAGCAGTGCCCGCCGCATCCTCGGTCCCTCTGCACCTGCGGGGCCAGGGGCTCAGCGCCGCAGCAGAGACCGGGGCGGCTGCGGGGACCCGACGGGAATCACGGGGACCGTCCCGAGCGCGGAGCCCCGTTCCGGCCCGGCCGCCCCTCTCCGGTCCCTCTGCGCGCCCCCGGCCCCGGTGCTGTCCCTGCCCGGCTCCCAAGCCCCGTCCCGTACCCGGTGCGCTGTGCCCGTGCCCTGTTCCTGCCGGTGCTGGCGGCGGAGCGAGCGCGATCCGTCCCGCGGGAGCCGATCCGGTGGCGCGGCGGGGTTATATCGGTCCGGGAGCCCGGGCTGACGTCAGCACCGGGCGGCGGGGGGGGCAGAGGGGGCACCGGGGCGGCGGGGAGCGGGCACCCGGCGGCGGGACGGGGCTGAGGGACACAGGGATGGAGCGGCAGAGCCCGCTCTCCCCGGTTTCGGGAGCCACGACTCCGGTTCTTTTCTGACGCCCACCAAAGAGACACGGCGGGACCGGGGCCGGTGACAGCAGGTGCCTTGGGCCCTCGCTTCCCCGGTCCCTCGGTTTTCCCGGTTTCCCCGGTCTCCCTCCCGGTTCTGCCGCATCTCCAGTCCCTTTCTCCGCCGCTGTCCGCGGTGCTGAACGGCAGGGACGCGCTGGGGCACCGGGACCGGTGACCGGGACTGGGCCGGTGAGTCATACAGGTGAGCTCTCGGTGAGCCCTCAGTGAGCTGTACCGGGTTGAACCGCGGCTTCTCGGCGTGGAACCCCCGCGCTCCCGAGCGGAACGGCCGCCTCGAGCAGCGGCGTCCAAGCAGGGACCGGGGCGGCGGGGGGGGATCCCTGGGAACACCCCGAGCACCGGCACCTCCGGGCGAGGACGGTCACGGGTGGGACCCCCAGCCTGGCTCAGTGTCCAGAGCGGGCGGTGCCGAGGTCAAACCGCGGGGCCGGGGCCGCAGACGCCCCGAGCGCAGCGGCAGCACCGGCCAAGTCCTGTGAGTCATAGAATGAAGGCACCGGAGCCGGCAGCGCCGTGCTGGATGCAGGGTGTTCCGTCGGGGCACCGGCACCGCTGCCAAATGGTGAGGTGGCTGCTGGGGCTCCACACTACTCTTGGCAGCCCCCCTGAGTGCACCACACTGCTGGCATTCCCCCCGAGTGCTCCACACCACTGCCACTGTCCCCGAATTGTCCTGCATGCTACCAGACCCCCCTCCCTCCAGTGTTCTGCACGCTGCCACAGTCCCCCAATTGTCCTGCATGCTACCAGAGCCCCCCCAAATTTTCTGCACGCTGCCAGCAGAGTGGCTGAGCTGGCACCCATCGCCGATTCTGGTGCAGGTGCCAGAGCAGGCTCCATCCACAGGCCCAGTGTGGGGCAGAGCCGGGCACAGAGGCTCAGCCTGGCCCCTCGCACGCCGTGTCCCACCCCAGGTGGCACAGGAGTGGTGGGGCACGGCCCTGCCCGCAGCCAGCAGCACACGGTGTCATGCCCCCATGACGTGATCCGGCATGAAGGCTGGCAGCTGGCACGGCTTCCTGCAGCGGCAGGGCACAGCCCTCAGCAGGGGCTGGGCTCAGCCCCCCGAGCCCTGGCAGCCCCATGCTGGGGCGGCTGCCCTTGGGGACAAGTGGCTCATTCCACGTGGCTCTTGCCACGCTTGCAGCTCACTCACTGCTGACAGCGAGAGCCTCCCGCACCCCCAGAGGGAGAGGCTCAGCACCTCAGAGCTGCAAATTCCTGCCATCCACAGCACCCACCCCACTGGCTGCAGAGAGCTTGAGCCCCACACAGAACCCGAGGCCCCCCAAGTACTGGTGCCATCCGTGCATGGTCCCATCACCTCGCTCCAGTCCTGTGCTGATCCTCTGAGCACTGCTGGGGGGGAAGGGGGCTGCAGCTGCCACCCCTCCTGTCCACTGCCTCACCTCTCAGGCCTGTGCAGGATTTGCCTCCTTTGTGTTTCAGGCTGTATCCATTTGGCTGAAGCAGCCCCAAAGCTGGGGTCAGCACAGAACCAGACCGTGGGGAGGGTGAGGGTGCAGGACAGACGGTGAATCCCCTCCATGAAGACTGCGCCGGCAGAGTCGAGGTGGTGCCGGCAGCATGGGGATGGCTCTGTCCAGCTGCGTGGGGCTGCAGGTGAGGTGGGCAGGGCTCAGGGCTCCACAGAGGTGAGGTGAGCCGCTGTGGTCCCACCAGCTCCACCTGGAGCCCCTGGTCGGGATGTGCTGTGCAGGGACACTGGGAGCCGGACTGTGTCTGCTCGCTGCCGGGTAGGGTGAGCATGGACACATCTCCCCAGGGACAGCAGCGCAGGCGGCGGCAGCTCCGCGGGGCTTCTCTGGCACGACAGGCAGGCTTGTCTCAGACACAGACAGATCGTGGCCCTGCCCCAGACTCAGCTCCAGCCCTACCCCCAAACCTTTCTGAACCCCCTCTGGATGCACAGCCCTGCATCAAGCATGCCCTGACCCTGGGGGGACTGCACACCCAGCATCAGGACTCTGGCTCCATCGACCTCATTTCACTGCTCTGCAGCTGTGGAGGCACCATCACAGCCCATGGAACAGCTGCAGTGGGATGTGATGACCCCCTAAGACACCATCCACCCTCTGTCAGAGTGCCCTCCACTCTTTAGCCAGTGGGGCAGGCCATCCCAGCAGATGAGGCAGAGTGGACCTGCTGATCCATAACAGAACTGCTGCACTGGAACAGCATCTTCAGGGCCTGATGGGCCACCAGCCCCAGGGCCATGGGAATCAAAAGTGAAGCCCTCCATTTATTGATGCTCTGACTGTCCACAGCAGAGCCACAGCAAACCCCATTTTCAGGGGGAGCATCCCCACCTGCAGTGACTCCAGTTCCGTGCCCATGGCAGAGCCAGCCCTGCTCCATTTCCGCTCCTCTTTTCCCTCAGGATGTGCCGCGGGGAAGGTCAGGGTGACACTCCGGGCAGAAGCACCGTGTGCAGGCAAGGGCTCAGAAATGGTTGAGCACAGATGGAGAAGAGCATTGTGGGCAGAGCTGCTGCACAGCACGGCTGGAACAGAACCAGGACTGTCCCAGCACCATCTCCCACCTGGGGCAGTAGGGGATGGGTGTTCCCCTGAGAGCAGAGCGGGGTGGTTCTGCCAGGACCCTGCAGGTCCCAGCCTGTCCCCAGCTGTGCCCACTCTGATGGCTCTGAGCTGTGCTGGGATCAAGCACAGCCTGGGGACAGGGATGGGACACGGCTTCTGCCTCACATCCGATTCGCTTTCCAGGACAGGTAGCAGTTCCAGACAATGGCAACACATTGGACAACAGCCAGCCTGGGGACAGAGGGAACAGGGTCTGCAGCTGCTGGCTCAGGGGGCAGGGAGGGGCTGGGCACCAGGGCCACAACGCTACCTGTGCTGCAGAGGCACAAAGTAGAAGTTCGCAATTTGCACGGGTGGCCAGATCTGGGCAGAGAAAGAGAGGAGCAGTGAGGAACCCTGCCAGGGTCCCCACCTCTGCCTGGCACTCAGGGTGTCCCACAGAGCCCATGGCAGCCCCATAGAGGACACGGGACAGGGGACACAGATCTGCCATCACTCACACAGTAATTGGTCATCAGGGCATCCTTGTAGTCCTGCAAGAAAAAGGAGGTATGAGCACTCAGAGAGCCCCCATCCCTGCCACTGGTGCCCCCAACTCCACACTGCTGGGCATGGAGCCCCTGCAGCCCTGCCCACAGCCAGGAGGGTGGCAGGGAGAGGGTAACCAGAACCATCCCCACTGAGAACCTTTAGTGCCACAGCCAGGGCACGTGGGCAGATGGCTTGTGTCCCCAGTGTAGGCTGTGAGCCCCTTTCCATCTCTCCCAGCCCTCCCCTGGGCACCATGTGGCAGAAACGGAGAAGGGCACTGAGCTGGGGCAACTGCTCTGGGAGCCCAAGGGGCTGCCTTGTCCTCGTGCCACAGCCACGGCCGTGTCGCATCCCTGTCCCATGGCAGCAGGACAAGTCCCTCATCCAGCTTGGCCGTGACTCAGCCAGGCCGGGCTCCTCCTGGCGCTGGCCAGCAGCCCAGGACGGGGTGAGCGGGTGCGGGGTGATGGATGCGCTGCTGACGCTTCCTCTGCGTGGGGAGAGGCGGATGCACCCCCGGCCAGGGGTGACAGTGCTGCCAGCGCTGCTGCCCAGCCCCCAGCACATCACCCCCTCCCAGGCCAGGGCTCGCCAGGAGCCACAGCTCGCACGAACCACCAACCATGGCAGGATTCCCTGGGGAGGGCAAAGCAAGGTCCATGGCATGAGCTGGTCAGGATGCAGCAGGGGAAGATGGATGGGAGTGCTCAGAGTGCTGCCTGTGTCCACGATCTGTTCACGTATGCCCTCAGGGTGCCTCAGAGCGCCCCATACCCCGGCTGTGGCTTGCATAGAGCCTGACAAAAGCAGAGGTGATGTGATCCTGCCCCAAGATCTGCTTCCTGCACCCTGGGGCAGGATGAGGAGCATGTACTGGCAGCTCAGTGTGCAGCAGGCTGGTGACTGGGTGTCCCCATGCAGAGGAATGAACCCTGGGTGGTGGCACTCAGGCAGCGCTCCAGCAAGGCTGGGGCCATTCACACACAGCTCCAGCAGCATCAGTGAGCGAGGCTGGTGTTGCCACTCCTGGCAGCCACACGACCACCCCAGAGTGCCTCATCCTGTGGCAGGTGGGCACCCCCTCCCCAGTGACTCACTCTGGACAGCTGACGCAGTGTTCACACCGGCTTCCAGCAATTACTGTTAATGGGAGTCATCTCAGTAATTGCTCTGGAGACCCAGCCAGGAGCAGGGCTGGACAGCATGCCCATGGCACCCGTGTCTGGCCCAAGTGGGACCCCAGTACTTGCCCACAGGAACTGGGCCTGGCA
The DNA here is from genome assembly GCA_018697195.1 of Certhia americana. NCBI lineage: Eukaryota > Metazoa > Chordata > Aves > Passeriformes > Certhiidae > Certhia > Certhia americana. The sequence continues at coordinate 61,013,663 of CM031861.1, forward strand.
CCAGTACTTGGACTGGCAGCACCGGGCACCCAGCACACCCAGGGCCCTGGGACCCAGAGCCTGGGCATGGGCTCAGACACAAACGGGAGCAGCTGTCAGGGACAGCACACAGGGAGGAGCTGCCCAGGGCAGAGCACATACCTGCTGGATCTTGGACCAGTTATCCTGCACCGACAGCCCGTTCACAGCCCCTGTGACAGCCAGGAAGCAGCCAAGGAAGCACGGAGCGAAACCCCCCTGTGAGAGAGGAGTCCCAGCCCGTGCTGAGGAGCTTGTGGTGCTTGGAGCCAGGCTGGCCATGGGCAGCCTCTGTGAAGATGCCCACCTCAGCCCTCCACTGCAGTGAGGCTGGGCACAGCTCAGGCACTGGGCTCTCAGAGCAGGTTGGATACCTGCCACAGGGACATGGCTGTCCCCACTGCCCCATCCCGCTGCTCCAGTCCCATGCAATGCCTCACCCATGTCACACCAACCTGGTCCAGGATCACCTTCTTCACAGCCACAACTTTTGTATTCCCTGGGATGAGCCAATCCAGGATCCTGTACCAGCTGCCCACAACAGGGCCCTGCAGGAGCCAGGGGGTGAGGAGCAGCATCTGCCCTCACTGGTCACAGGGCTGGGGGACTCCAGGTCTGGTTACATAGCCCTGCTCCAGCTCTTAACCACAAAGACAAGTTTTTCCTACGCTGCTCCTGCTCCATGGAACTGCCCCTGCCCATGGCTGCTGCAGGTGGCACCAGGATGGCCCAACTCAGACTGCACCACCATGGCCCCACCCTGCTGACAGATCCCATCCCATCCCATCCCATCCCATCCCACCCCACCCCACCCCACCCCATCCCACCCCATCCCATCCCATCCCATCCCATCCCATCCCATCCCATCCCATCCCATCCCATCCCATCCCATCCCATCCCATCCCATCCCACCCCACTGCCACTCACCACAAAGCAGAAGCCAATGGCCATCATTTTCAGGGTGCGGGGGCCGTGGTGCCCGTGCAGCCCCCGCTGCTCCACCAGCTGCTGTGCAACCACATCTCCAGCTCCCATGAGGGCCCCTGCAACCAGCAGAGCCCACTTAGGCAGGCGAGACCCCTGTGTGACCTGGGCACCCTGCCCCAGGGTGTCTGAGCCTGTTCCAGCCCTGCTGGCTCTGTCCCAGCTGTAGCTCCCCACCAAACCCCACGGCACAGGCATCTCACTCTGCCAAGAGCCTCAGGCCTCTCAGGACACCGCAGCATCTCTGGTCAAAACGCTGTCCAGCTGCACCACCTCCCCGTGACCCGGGGCTGACCCATCACCCAGGGTCCACGGTGCCCGAGGCTCTCAGAGCAGAGCCTGCCCAGCTGCTGCCCGGGATCTCCACTGCAGTCCTTCCCACAGCACCCCCAAACCTCTCCCTGGACACTGGGCAGGCTCTGCCGACTGTGACCCCCCTCCCTGGAGAGCAGCTCTCTGCCTGCGTCCCCCCACCCCACCAGCTGGGATGGGTAGAACGTGCTCCCTGCTGCCCAGGCTGTCCCAGCCCCTTGCCACAGCTGGCTGCTGGCACAGCTCCTGGCCCTGTTTCTAGATCAGTGTCCCCGGTGGGGTGCTGCCCGGCTGGGTCCCTGGCAGCTCCTGCTCCATCCTACACCCCTGACCCCTTCGACGCAACTCAGCTGGCCCAGTGCTGCCCCCTCCAGCTGCTCCCCCGGCCCTGGCGGCTCCTGCTCCCTCTCCCCTCTCCCCCTGGGACGGCTCCCTGGCAGGTCTCCAGCCCCGCTGCCACTCTGCTCCGTCCTTGGAAGCCCTGAGCCCAGCAAGCCCTCAGCCTGACGGGCGCCAGCCCCAGCAGCCCCAGCTCGGTACCAGCCCTGCCCCAGGGACTTTGTCAGTGGCTCCTCATGCATAAGGTCCCTGTCCCCACACCACGCCATGTGGTCCCTGACGCCCAGGGCCAGCCCAGGCTCTGCAGCCCCACAAAGCTGCTGCACTCTCAGCGGCACCACCTGCTGCTTCACAGGCTCCATCTCGCACCCCACACCAGCCCCGGGATCTGAGGGTCTGTCCCCCAGCCCTGAGAGACCCCACACCCCCCAGTGATGGCAGAGCAGCCCCACCAGCCCACGGGCCACAACGGCACCGGGCAAGGGGTGAAGGCAGGCGCTGGACTCCAGGCCAGCACAGCCAGAGCACCGGCTGCTTGTGTGGGCAGCATTCCCTAGAGCTGCACTCCCTGGAGCTGCATTCCCTGAAGCTGCACTCCCCGGAGCTGCATTCCCTGGAGCTGCACTCCCCGG
>CM031861.1:61015957-61038396 GCA_018697195.1 Certhia americana
CTGCACTCCCCGGAGCTGTACTCCCTGGAGCTGCACTCCCCGGAGCTGCATTCCCTGGAGCTGCACTCCCTGAAGCTGCACTCCCCGGAGCTGCACTCCCAGGAGCTGGGTGCAGGGACATGGCACTCAGGAGGAACACAGCAGGCACTGCTGTTACTGATCCAGTGCTGAAGGTTCTGGGTACAGTGTCCAGAAGTGAAGATGCTGTGCCAGGAGGGACAAACCTGTCTGTGCATCCCTTCCTGGGCCTGGGGATGCAGCCAGATCCAGACCCCTGCAGTGACTCTGGCATCAGTGCCTGCCTGCCTGCCCAGGGTGCCACAGCTCCTGTGCAGGGCTGGAACTTTCATCCCAACCAAACCTGGTGCCCAGGGTGCCTAGCCGACCCCCAGGTTGATGTTCTTGTGACCAGAGGACTCTGAATGGGACCCAAACCTAAGCAGGGCACCATCTTCATGCCCATGGCATTGCCATGGCAGGAGCAGGGGACTGCTCTCCACAGGCAGAGAGGGACAGGAGGGTCAAGGCTGCAGGCACGTGCTACTGCCCACTGTGTCCAGGCCCTGCTGGCAGCCTGGCCCAGGGCCCAGGATGCAAAGCCCTGCCTGACCCCAGAGCCCTCAGCCAGCAAGTGTGGCTGGACACAGTGGGCACAGCCAAGTGCCAGCAGCTCCCTGGCCTGGCCCCAGCTGGCAGCACTGGGGTCTCTGGGAGCAGTGAGAGAAGGCAGGGCTGGAGGTTGGGATGGAGCTGGAACATGGCACAGGACCCGTGAAGCTGCACAGAGCACTGCACAGCCAACAGGTGAGGGGCTGAGCCCGGCCACGGATGGGGACAACTTGTGGAAGCTCCGAGGAGAGCAGAAGCACTCATGGCCACCCAGCTGGAGCTGGGCACCTGCTGCAGCAGTGAGCCCAGCCCGAGGGCAGAAACTTCTGGGCTGGTGGAACCATACCCAGCACCAGCCCAGCATCCAGAGAGGCTCAGCCCTGCACCCCTGCAGGTGAACAGAGCGCAGGGGGCAGGGGGCAGGGTCACAGCAGCTCCAGAAGCAGCAACAGGCAGAGCAGAGCCGAGGCCAGGGCCACAGTGGGCAAGGGAGGTGGAGGGCCAGCCCTCCCAGCCCTACCCTGGCCACCAGCCAAGCACGGGGGCAGGCGCTGCCAGGAGCACCGGGTGCCGCAGGCGCCAGCAATAGACTCCATGACATCCGATAAAAATAACAGCAGGAACAGCAAAGCGCCCTGGCAGGGCCCCAGCAGCCAGGCAAGGGGGCATCGTGCCACCCCCCCGCAGCTATCAGGGCTGAGAGCCAGAGACTGCACAGCGAGGGGAGCCCCCAGCTCAGCAGGGCACCCCCAGACCCCGGGGTTGTGCTTTGCCAGCATCCTGGGCTGGTGGGAGCGGGAGGGCAGGGGCAGCAGTGACAGGGCAGGGTGGTGACAGGGCAGGGTGGTGACAGGGCAGGGTGGTGACAGGGCAGGAGGTGCAGCACGGAGGACACAGGGACACCCCCAGCTCCCAACCATCAGTGCAGCACACACAGCACCAGCAGGACACGCTCTCCCCCCACCCAGACTCGGCCGCAGGTGGGTCAGAGGGGAGGCAGCAGGGGAGGGGTGCAGAGCTGCCCCCCCTCAGGGCTGCAAATCCTTGGAGCAGCAGAGCCACGAGCCAACACCAGGGCAGACTTAGGGCAGCTCACAGCTCTGCAAGCAGCAGCAGCAGCGTTAGGGAGACTCCAACCCCCAGGAGCACCTCTATGCCTTCGCCACCGAGAGCTGGCAGAGCTGAGCCCTTGTGAGTTCCCAGGGTTACAGCTCAGCATCCATCCCCTCCCAGGGGAAGGGGGCCCCAGGACAGCGTCCTCCCGTGTCTGGGTGTGAGGGCTGTGCTTCCTTACAGTCCCCAGCGCTGCTCTGGCTGCAGCACAGACCCCTGCCACAGCCCCCCTGAGCCAGGGCCCCTCCCCTGGGTGACACACGAGGGTCCCTGCTGAGCCTGGGGCATGGCGGCACCCCAAACCCCTAAGGCAGACCCCTGAGGCCCTGGAGGTGTCCCAGCCTTGTCCTGTCCTGCCTCCCACGAGGGACAGTGCCCACACAGCAGGGCGAGGGGCTGGGGGGGCTGTGGCTGTGTGCCGGGGGGGCAGAGCAGGGGGCTGTGCTTCAGGGCGGGCTGTGCTCTGGGGGTCTGTGCTGTATGCCAGCAAGAGCAGGGCAGAGCAGGGGGCTGTACTCCGGGGAGGGCTGTACTCCGGGGGTCCGTGCTGTATGCCAGCAGAAGCAGGGCAGGGGGTCTGTGCTCCGGGGATGCTCTGCTCTGGGGGTGCTGTGCTCCGGGGATGCTCTGCTCCGGGGATGCTCTGCTCCGGGGATGCTCTGCTCTGGGGTGCTCTGCTCCGGGGATGCTCTGCTCTGGGGGGGCTGTGCTCTGGGGGTCTCGGGGCGCGGCCGCCGCAGGGGCCGGGCCCGTCCCTTACCGGCTGTGAGCGCCTGCACCGCCCCGGGCCGCCGCGCCAGCAGCCGCCCGCAGCCCCGCCACAGCGCCGCCATGGCCCCGCGTGTCGCGGCGCGGTGACGCGTGTCGCGCCGTGATGCGGTGTCGCGACCGAGAGCGTTTATTGGTCAGTACCGGCCGAGCACGGTGGCCAGCAGCGCCATGCGCATGTACATCCCGTTCTCCGCCTGCCGGAAGTACGCGGCGCGCGGGTCCGAGTCCACCTCCACGCTGCGGAGTGACGTCATCAGCGACACCGAACCTGCCCGGGACCCCCGAACCCGCCCGGGACCCCCGAACCTGCCCGGGACACCCGAACCCACCCGGGACCCCCGAACCCGCCCGGGACCCCCGAACCCACCCGGGACCCCGAACCCGCCCGGGATCCCGAACCCATACGGGACCCCCGAACCCGCCCGGGACCCCGAACCTGCCCGGGATCCCCGAACCCGCCCGGGACCCCGAACCCGCCCGGGACCTCTGAACCCACCAGAGATCCCCGAACCTGTCCGGAACCCCCGAACTCACCCAGGACTCCCCCGATCCAGCCTGGGACCCCCGATCCAGCCTGGGATCTCCCTATCCAGCCCGGGACCCCCAAACCCGCCCCAATCCCGGGATCTCTGGCACCCCCCGGAACCCTCAGGGCCCCCCTGGACCCTCGGACCCACGTGGGAGCCCTGACACCGCCCGGGACCCCCCGTTCATTGGAGCCTGTCCCCCCAAACCCAGCGAGTGCAGCCCCTGAGGCTCTGAGCTCTGCCCAGCCCTGCCCAACACATCTCTGTCCCCCTGTCCCGGACACCCGAGCACACCGCAGCCACCGTGCCCCTCCAGCCTGCCCGGCAACACCCCTGCCCCAGCTCCCCCACAGCCCCCATGCCCTGAGGACCCCCACTTCTGCCCTGTGCATTTCGTACCCCTTCTCCCAGACACTCCCTCCAAACCTCCCACCCCCCTGTACCCTGCAGCCGCCCTGCTCCTGTCCCCCCTCCCCACCTGATCTCGTTGACACGGGGCAGGGGGTGCATCACCACCATCCTCTCTTTGGCCCGGGTCATGATGTGGGGTGTGAGGATGAACTGCCCGAAGCACTGAGGGAACACGAGAGCCCTGAGCAGGGGCAGGGGAGTCCCCACGCCCCTGGAGAGCAGCAGGAGCCAGGCTCCCCTCACTCACAGCCTCATACTCCTCGGCCCGTTCGAAGCGCTCCTTCTGGATGCGGGTCATGTAGAGCACATCTGTGTCCGGCAGCGCTTCCTCGATGCTCCCAAACTCCTCCTGGGGCAGCACCGTAAGGTTGGGTGGGGGCACAGGGCCAGAGAGTGTGCGGGTGCCAGCACCCCACCCTGCTCCTCACCTGCTGGATGCCCCTGGAGGCCACAAAGCTGGTGATGTCGGGGGGCATGCGGAGGCCGGGAGGGGTCACGTAGCGCAGGTTGACGCGGTACTGGGTGAGCAGGCGGGCCAGGGAGTGCACCGTGCGCCCGTGCTTCAGGTCACCCACCATGGTGATCTGGGGAGAGAGGTCAGCCCAGCCTGGCCACGGCCCCTCAGGGCCCAGACAGGACCCCCTGACCACCCGGTCATGCCGTCCAGCCCCTGCACCTCACCGTCATCCCATTGACTGTGCCCAGCTCCTCACGGATGGTGAAGATGTCCAGCAGTGCCTGTGTGGGGTGTTCCCCCACGCCGTCCCCGGCGTTGATCACCGGCTTGCGGCAGTGCCTGGCAGCCAGCTGGGAGCACCAGCAAGGCAGGGCAGTGAGCGCAGGCAGGACACAAACCCCACCAGCACCAGGACCCAACCCCGGCCACATCGCTGCCCCACAGCGCGGGTGACCATCCCTGCCACTGGGGCAGAGTCCCCAAATCCTCCAGAAAAGGAGGCAGCTTCCCTCAGCCCCTCTCACCTCGACAGCGCCAGGCTGGGGGTGCCGCAGCACCAGCACGTCAGCGTAGCAGCACATGGTCTGCACAGAGTCAGCCAGCGACTCGCCCTTCTGCACTGAGGAGGTGGCCTCGGAGAAGGACAGCACAGAGCCACCCAGCCGGCTCATGGCTGCGGCAAAGGAGCTGCTGGTCCGCGTGCTCACCTCGTAGAACATGGTCGCCATCACCTTCCCCTGCAGGGCCAGGCTGTCACCTCGGGGAGCACACCCACCTGGCACAGGCTCCCTCAGGGGGGCCCAGGGGACAGGGATGGGCTCACCTTGAGGATATCCAGGCTCCGCTCCTTCTGCACCAGCATGCGCAGGGTGTGTGCCACGTTGAACAGGTGGGACAGCTGTGGGGACAGGTGGCACGAGAGGTGCCAGGGCTCAGCCAGTGCGCAGGCAGCACCACGGCACCCAGAGCCCCCACACCCGCCCGGCCGGGCACCTGCTCCTTGGAGAACTGCCGGACAGAGAGGACGTGCTGCCCGACCAGGGGGTGCAGCAGCGGGGAGGTCTGGAAGTGGGGGGCACGCTGAGGGGACGCCTGGCGTGGGACAGGGCCCAGTGGGTAGAAGGGGCCGTCCTGGACCACCGCTGAATCTGTGGCATTGAGAGCAGCCAGTCAGCCCACAAGGATGCCCTGAGGAGCCCAGCCACCAGCCATGGACCCCAGATCCCACTGCAGGCCCCTGCTGCACTCACCCAGTTCTGCTGCCTTCCTGCTGCCCTTCTCACGAGTGTCCTCGTCTGGGTGGGAGAGGGGAGCAGTGGTGTTAGTGGGGATGTGGGGAGAGGCAGCACCCCGCTATCCTACAATTGTGCTGCCAACGTGGCACAGCCCTCCTGGCACTTGGCAACACCAGGTGAAGTCAAGATGGGCCCGACGCCAGGGTGATGGTCGATCAGAGACAGGCAGTCCAAGCCCCACGTTGTGCTGTGACCCTCTCCCTGCACACCCCGCAATTCCCAATAGCCACCCTCCGGATCACACTGGCAGGTGAGGGGTCCCCGAGGTGCCATGCAGGCTGGGGCAGCAGGGGAGCAGGCAGCACGGCCATGCCCTGTCCTGCAGTGCCCAGTCCTGGTGCCGGCTGCTGGAAGGGGCCCTGGTGGGCAGCGCAGACAGCCCAGGGCCTGTATGGCACCTGGGGGAGGGGATGCACTCATGGGCTGCAGTTAGTGCCATTAGTGAGTCCCCCCCGACATTACCGGTGCCTCGGGTGCCCGGGCGGTGCGTGGCTCCCAGCCTCCGGAATGCTGAACGGGACACAAGGGCTGGTGTCAGCAGGGCCACCCAGCCACAGTCCCAGACCTGGCGCCCAGGCCGCCTGCCTGCTGCCCACCCACTGCACCGGCCGCCCCCCTACCTGGCAGCCCGGGGTCGGAGGCTCGGTGGATGCGGGGTGGGAGGTGAAAGCGTGTGTCACCCACGGGGCCAGGCCGGCGTGGGCTGGAGGCTCGTCCACGCAGCACGTCACCAGCCACGTGCCAGGACGGCTCAGGGGTCTGAAATGAGAGGCCAAGCTGGAGCCAGGGTGGAGAGGGATTCCCTGCCAGGTCCGTACACCCCAGTACCTTCACAGTCTCCTTGGTGGGCGCCCCATGTGGCAGCAGTGCAGCTGCTGAGGGCCACTTCTTCACATCCTGTCCATAGCCAGGGGGCACGAGCACCTGCAGCCATGAGAGAGATGGGATTAGGGAAATGGGGTCACCACTGGGGGACCCCTCTGTGATGGGGAACACCCTCAATACAGGAAGAAAAGGACCCAGGACCTTACCTGCCCATCAATGTAGGCAACCTCTCCACGCAGGACTACCCTCCGCACTGTCCCCTTCACTGGCATGCCCTCAAATGGGGTCCAGTGGGCCTTGGAGAAGACTGTGCTGCTGGGGATGATCCATTCGTGCTCCAGGTCCACCTGCCAGGACAGTGGGTCAGAGGGAGAAGGGTGGGAGCCAGACGTGGGGCGGGTGGGCAAGAACACACCTCCACATAGGTGTCCTCCTGCGCTGGTAGCCCAAAGATCTTGCGAGGGTTCTCATAGAGACGTTGGACAATGTCCTCCACGCTGAGTCGCCCCTCAGAGACGGCCGTCAGCAGCAATGGCAGCATCGTCTCCAGCCCAGGGTACCCAGGGGGTGGCTCCTGCCCCTCCTTCTCCTCCAGCGTGTGGGGTGCTGCAGGATGGGGCTGGTCACCCCAGGCTGTCCCCACCATGTTCCCCACCCCACAGCCACCATCCCTAGGGACTCACCGTGGTCAGTAGCAAAGCAGTCGATGATGTCCATGTTCTCCCAGAGCGCCTCCACGTCCTGGCGGGTGCCCAGCTCTGGCCTCACGGCCGCACGGCCCTTCCCGAGGCGCCCCAGGTCATCCCTGCTCAGGAAGAGGTGGTGCGGGGCCACCTCGCACGTCACCGGGATCCCCCTCTGCTTGGCCGCCTTGATGAGGAGGATCTGGGGAAGACACAGTTAGAGGGGAACCCAGAGGGCCCCGTGCCCCATCCCTGGATCCCACAGCTCGCCCTGCTCACCTCCTCCCTGCGGGCCACGTGACAGATGTGGACAGGACGCTGGTACAGCTGGGCCACCATCAGCACGGCGGCCACCGTCTGCCGCTCGGCGTGCGCCACGATGGGCAGGTGCCGCGGCCACTGCTCCAGGTGCTGGGGGGAACGGGGCCGGTGGGCACCGGTGCCAGCAGCAGATCTGCCCCGTGCCAGCCCCTGCCCTGCTGCTCACCTCCATCCACAGGGACACGTCGTCCATCCGCAGGCTGGAGAAGGTGTCGTTCAGGTACATCTTGAGCCCAGCGGCTGCCCCAGCCAGGGGGCCCAGAGTGCCAGCATTGTCCAAGGAAGCCCCAAGGAAGAGAGCAAAATCGCAGCGGGCCCCAGCCTCAGCCAGCTGCAGGACAAGAGGCAGTGGGTGCTGTGGTGGGACCAGTCCTGCCACCGGCAACGAGCCCGCCGTGGACAGTGAGCCCACCATGGCTGGCACGGGAGGGGAGGAGAGCATCAGGCTGGCAGCAGCTCCTCACCTTCTGTGCCAAAGCGAAAGAGGTGGCATCGGTGACAGCAGGGTTGGTGTTGGGCATGGCACACACCATAGTGACACCCCCGGCCAGGGCGGCTGCCGTGCCTGATGCAAAGTCCTCCTTGTGGGTGCCACCCGGCTCACGGAGGTGGACATGGACATCGATCAGGCCTGGGGAGTGTCAGCGTCAGCACTGGCAGCTGCTGGCCACAGGGGATGTGAGGGACGAGGGCCATCCTGCCAGCGCAGCACAGAAACATCTCCCTCTGCAGCACCTGCAGATGGGCCCAGCCCAGCTCCCAGCGCTGCCCCCCAGGACCACTGAACACCCACCTGGCAGACGGATGAGCTTCTGGGATGTCATGCAGTCCACATGTATCTTCAGTGGGGGGGCTGCCCCAATCTGGCCCAGTGCCTGCAGAAACAGCAGCCATCAGGCAGGATGGTCAGGAGCAGGGCCAGGGTGATGATACCTGTCCAAGCTGCACTCCAAAAAAACCCCAGTGACACCCACAACAGGACTTTACAACCCTACTTTGCTCCCTTTCCTCACACCCATGGCCCCCTGGTGCCCCAGCCCACCTCTACAAAGAGCTTTGTGCACTTGATGTCGATGATGAGGGGCACGGAGTAGTCGACGGCCAGGCGCCGGGTGCGGTACCCCTTGGTGACAAAGGAGGAGAGCCGGCGGCCCCCCGAGTTGCGCATGGAGAGGTTGATGACCATCTCAAAGTGGTTCTCAGCCAGGTAGTCCAGGATGCTGCGCTGGGTCTCCCTGGCACCAGCCTCGTTGCTGTCTGCCTCCTCGAAGTGCCAGTCCACGGCCTTCACCTGGAGGCAGTGACCCTGTCAGGTCACCCTGCAACCCCTCGGCAGTGACCCTGGCCCCTCAGGCCCCCAGCCCTGACCTTGATGCCATGCTCAGTGTAGAAGTCAGCGGTGCCAAGGCTGGCATACAGGTTGTAGCCGAGCGTCTCCAGCGTCCGCACCGTGGGCAGCAGCTCACTCTTGTTCTGAAACGAACCAGGAGCCAGTCAGAGGGCAGAGAGAGAAGCCCAGCCTCCCAGCATTTTTACCCCCACGTACCTTGTAGCTGCCGATGGTCAGCAGAATGTTCTTCTTGGGGATCTTGAAGCCGGTGCTGAGCATGGCCTTCAGGTACGCCTCGCAGCGGTTCTCCCCAAAGCAGGCAACCTCACCTGTGCTGGTCATCTCCACACCCAGCACCACATCAGCGCCCGCCAGGCGTGAGAAGGAGAACTGGGGCACCTGGGGACAAGGGGACACTCAGGGGCTGCCCGGCCCTGCACCCCAGCCCAGCCCCGTGACCCCCACTCACCTTGACACCAACGATGCCTGTGCCTGTCATCAGCCCCACGGGCTCCACATCCTCACCCATGATCACCTGGCTGGCTAGAGCCACCAAGTCCACGCCCAGGGTCTTGGAGACGAAGGGGAAGGAGCGGGAGACACGAACATTGCATTCTATCACTTTCAGCTGGTCATCCTAGGAGAGAGGGGACAGAGTGAGGCAGGGCTGGGGGTGTGGGGTGTCCTCCCCCGGCACTGTGCAGTCCTCAGTCCCAGCTACCTTGGCGATGAGCTGCAGGTTGAAGGGCCCTGTGACCTGCAGCTCCTGCCCGATGGCGTGGACAATGGCCTTGATGCGCTCCAGTGTCTTGGGGGTGATGTCCTGCGGGGGGGTCACCAGCGTGGCATCACCCGAGTGCACCCCAGCGTTCTCCACGTGCTCCGAGATGGCAATGGCCACCACCACACCGTCACAGGCCACCGCGTCCACGTCAATCTCCTGTGAGCGGGAACAAGGTCACAGCCTGTCCCTGGGGCTTTCAGGGGACATCCCCGGCCTGGCGCAGCCTCCTGGATGGACCTTGGCCTCCTGGATGAACTTGGAAATGACAACGGGCTGCTCCTTGGACACAGCCACGGCGTTGCTCAGGAACTTCTCCAAGTCGCTGTCCGAGTATGCCACGTTCATGGCAGCACCGCTCAGCACGTAGGAAGGGCGCACGACGCAGGGGTACCCCACCTTGCAGCAGAAGTGCTTGGCTGACTGCGGGAGAGATGCAACCTCAGCATGCACACGGAGTGCCACCCTGGGGCCCTCTCCTGCTCGCTGGGCCCCACCTCCATGTTGGAGAGCTCCTTCCAGAGGGGCTGGCTGATGCCGATGGAGTCGAGCAGGCGGGAGAACTTGAAGCGGTTCTCGGCCGAGTCTATGGCCTCCGGGGAGGTGCCCAGGATGCGGCACTGCTGCCGGTGCAGGGCCATGGCGATGTTATTGGGCAGCTGCCCGCCCATGGACAGGATCACACCCTCAGGGTTCTCCAGCTCGTAGATGTCCATCACCACCTGCAGCACCGTGCGGGGCAGGGGGATGGCTGGGACAGAGCTGTGGCAGCTCTCACCCAGCCCCACAGCTATCAGGGCCCCGGCCCCCTCACCTCAAAGGAGATCTCATCGAAGTAGAGGCGATCACACATGTCATAATCTGTGCTCACTGTCTCAGGGTTGTAGTTCACCATGATTGTCTTGAAGCCCATCTATTGGGGGGTGGGACAAAGTGAGTCCAGAGCCCCCAACCCAACCTCGTCCTCTGACCAGGGACACCCACCCCTCTCTCCACAGGGTGCTGGGGCCTGTCTGACCTTGCGGAGCTCCTGGATGCAGCCAACAGCACACCAGTCAAACTCGACGCTGCTGCCAATGCGGTAGACGCCGGAGCCAATGACCATGACGTGGGGCTCACGGAAGGCCAGGTCGTGCTCAGAGCCATTGTAGGTCAGGTACAGGTAGTTGGTTTGGGCTGGCCACTCTGCTGCCACAGTGTCGATCTGCTTCACCACCGGCAGAATCTTCAGGTCGCGCCGCATCTTCCGCACGGCCAGCTCGGTGCTGCACAGAGCTGGGTGAGCGCCAGGATGGAGGCAGGGAGCAGGACAGGGATGTTCCCTCCCCGCCTCACCTGAGCACGGCCAGGGCCACCTGCTTGTCGGAGAAGCCGAGCTGCTTGGCACGCCTGAGCACGGCGGGTGGCATGGTGCCCTGCTGGCCACGGTAGGACTCCAGCAGCACCGCGTGGTCCGTGATGTTCTTCATCTTGTGCAGGAACCAGCGGTCAATCTTGGTCAGCTCATAGAGACGCTCGATGGAGTACCCGGCCCGCAGCGCCGCCGCCAGCACGAAGATTCGCTTGTCTGTTGGTGTCTCCAGCTCCTGCCAGGCCAGGGGTTGAGTGTGGCCAAGGGAGGCAGGTGGCCACCTCTCCCCCCGCCAAGAATGGCACAGCCAGCACAGACACCCAGACCCCAGCACTCACCATGTCTGAGGCCGGCTTCACGGTGTGATCAAAGCCCACACAGTTCTCATCCACCATCCTCAGAGCCTTCTGGAACGCCTCCTCAAAGTTCCTCCCAATGGCCATGACCTCCCCTGCAGAAGGTGGGGTGAGCAGGCGGATCCTGTGCCTGCCACGTGCCCCACCAGCACTGCCCCCTGCACTCACCCACGCTCTTCATGGAGCTGCCAATCTTGGTGCTGACGCGCAGGAACTTGCTGAGGTCCCAGCGTGGGATCTTCACCACACAGTAGTCCAGGCTGGGCTCAAAGCTGGCTGTGGTGGAGTTGGTGACAGAGTTCCTGAGGAGGTGACGGGGGTCAGCAACTGGGGCCGTCCCACCGGGGCAGCACCTTGTCCTGCACTGTGATGGTACCTTACCTGAGATGGGGCAGGGGAATGCCCAGGGCAAGTTTGGCAGCCACATAGGCCAGCGGGTAACCAGTGGCCTTGCTGGCCAGGGCCGAGCTGCGGGAGAGCCGGGCATTCACCTCGATGATGTAGTACTGTGGGCAGCAGGCAGGCAGGGTCAGTGGGTGCCGTGGAACAGGCCCAGGTGGGGACACGGCCACACCCACTGCGTCCCAGAGATGCTGCAGGACAGCGTGGGGCAGGACCCAGACCCCGAGGGCAAGGCTGGCCAGGGATCAGGAGTGCGAGCCAGAACCCGCAGGGAGCTGCAAGTACCTGCTCTGACTCGGGGTTGAGGGCAAACTGGATGTTGCACTCGCCCACGATGCCCAGGTGCTGCACCACCTTGATGGCTGTGCGCCTCAGCATGAAGTACTCGGTGTCATTGAGGGTCTGACTGGGCGCCACCACAATGGACTCGCCCGTGTGGATCCCCAGCGGGTCCAGGTTCTCCATGTTGCACACCTGCCAGTGCAGGGGGGGTCACTGCAGGCTTGGGGTTTCCCCACTGCTCTACGACCCTCCCAGCTCCCACCACAACCTCCCCTGCCCAGTCAGGACTGGAATACACAGGGTGTTCCACTGGGTGGACAGCTGGGGTGAACACCCCAGCACAGGGGTGCAGGGCTCTGGTTCAGAGGGTGCATGCAGCTCCCAGTGGCACACAGAAGCTGTCCCAGCACCATCGAGGCACTGGGGAGCTCTCCCTGGGGACAAGGTGCAGTGCAAGCCCCCAGCCCTCAGCCCCTGCCCCACATCTATCCCTCTGCAGCAGCCCACAGCCTCCCTCCAGCCCGTACCGTGACGCAGTTGTTGTAGGCATCTCGCACCACCTCGTACTCAATCTCCTTCCAGCCTTTCAGGGACTTGTCCACCAGCACCTGGGAGGTGTGGGTGAAGGCCTGGCTCACCAGAGCCACCAGCTCCTCCCGGCTGTTGGCAAAGCCAGAACCCAGCCCCCCGAGGGCGTAGGCAGAGCGCACCAGCACCGGGTACCCCAACCGCTCAGCTGCAGCCTGTGCCTGCAGGGAGCAATGGGGTCACAGTGGGAACAGGCAGGACAGGACCCTGCCCTGCCCCACAGCCCACCCCAGACCTGCTCCAGGGAGGCAGCAGCCTCGCTGGGTGCCACGTGCTCCCCGATCTCTTCCATCTTCTCCACGAAGACCTTGCGATCCTCTGTCATCTCAATGGAGGCCACGGGGGTGCCCAGCACCCGCACGTGGTAACGCTCCAGAACACCCGCCTTGGTCAGCTCCACGCCACAGTTGAGGGCTGTCTGTCCCCCGAAGGTCAGCAGCACCCCATCAGGCCGCTCGTTCCGGATCACCTGGGGGGCACGGGGCAGTGGGACAGAAACCACGGTGGGTCTGGTGTATTCCAGCTGTCCCTTCACCTGCGCTGCCCCTCCAGCCCCACTCAGCCCTACACCAGGCCATCCCCACCATCATCCCCCAACACTGCCATCCCTGCATTCCCAAATCTCCCCCTCCCAGCCAGCATCCTGGGGTGCTCACCTGGGTGACATACTCAGGGGTGATGGGCAGGAAGTACACCTTGTCTGCCAGGCCCTTGGAGGTCTGGACTGTGGCGATGTTGGGGTTGATCAGCACCGTCTGGATGTTCTCCTCCTTCAGTGCTTTGATGGCCTCATGGGGAACAGAGGGGTCACAGCTGGTGGCCCTGGGATCCTGCCATCCCTGTGGCCCCTCCCCTTTCCCTGGGGTGGGCACTCACCTGTGACCCTGAGTAGTCAAACTCGCCTGCCTGCCCGATGGAAAGGCCACCAGAGCCCAGGATCAGCACCTTGCGGGGCCGGGCTGCATCCAAGTCCCCCGCTGGCGCCCTGGTGTAGGTCAGCCACTCCTGCAGGCGCTGCCGCACTGGGGGGGGATGTGGCACACTGGGGACAGGGCACCCACACGCACAGCCCCATCCTGCAGCCCTTGGCCCACGGTCCCAGCCATCCCTCAGGCTCACACCCACCTGTCCAGCCGTTGCCGTGCCCGTCCCGCAGGTCCCGCGCCACCTCCACAAAGACATCAAAGAGACCCTCCAGGTCCGTGGGGCCGGCGCAGTGCTCGGGGTGAAACTGGACACTGTGCAGGGCGTCAGGCAGGGCACACCCTGATGACCTGCCACCCCACAGCCACAGCCCTCCCAGCCCCACGCACACCTGAAGAAGGGTTTGTGCTGGTGGACGAGGCCCTCGTTGGAGCCGTCGTTGGCGTTGGTGAAGAGCGGTGCCCAGCCGGGCGGGAGGCTGCCTGCCTGCACCGCAAAGCCGTGGTTCTGTGCCGTGATGAAGCAGCGCTGCGTGTCCTCGTGCAGGCAGGGCTGGTTGTGCCCACGGTTCCCGTACCTGGGTGGCAGGACAGGTGTCAGGCAGCCCCGGCAGCCAGGACTCCCACGGTGACTCTCCAAACCCCCACTCACTTCATCTTGTAGGTACGGGCACCGAGGGCCAGGGCAAGCAGTTGGTGTCCCAGGCAGATCCCAAAAATGGGCTTGGGCTGGGGTGCATCCAGAACCTGGCATAGGTTGGACACTGTCTCCTGGCAGAGCTGTGGGTCCCCAGGGCCATTGCTGATGAACAGCCCGTCAAAGTCTGGGTCAAGAGAGCAGCAGGGTCAGAGTGGGGCTCCCCAGCCCCTCAACATTGCAGTAGGGCCCCCAAGGTTCCCACAGGCTTACAGTGGGCACTCCTGGCTACCAGCAGAGAAGCACCCCGAGCCTGCAGCTCCCCCGACACCCCAGCAGCGTTGCAACCAAGGTGTTCTGACCCCACAACATCCATTCAAGTGGCAGCAAGGCCCTGCCAGTCCCCCATGGCATCTCCCACCCTGAGCCACGCCAACACTACAGTCCAGAGTCCCCTGTGCCAATCACAGCAAGGCATCCCAAGCCCATAGCCCTGCTCCTGTGATGCCACACCAAAGCCCTCAGGAATGACACCAAGGCTCCCCACCCCGAGGCACTGAGCAGGACACAGGTGCCTGCTGTCCCCAGCACCAACCCTGCAGACAGTCCCTATGCCAGACCCCATGCCCCCCACCCCCCTTTGGTGGGGGCCCAGATTGTCCCCAACCACTGCCATCTGACCTGCAGGGTCCAGCGGGTGGTCCCAGGGCACCACAGTGACAGTGGCCCCCCGCTTGCACAGGCACCGGATCTGGTTGTTCTTCAGGCCGCAGTCGAGGGCCGTGACTCGCAGGGACCCGCCCGGGTTGAACACTCGTGGTGCCTGTGGGAAGGGCAGTGGTCCTGTGGGGGCCAGCCTCCCGCACTGAGGGGCTCCACAGCCCCCTCCCCAACTGCCCCCAGCCCTGCTCAGACTCCCCACCGCACCTTCACTGACACCTCCTGCACCAGGTGCTTCTTGTTGGGGTCCTCAAAGGAGAGGCTCTCCTCAGGGGTCCCGTCCGGCACCAGCTTCCCCAGGAGCGTCCCCTTCTCACGGATCTTCTTTGTCAGCGCCCGGGTATCCACCCCTGCAAGTGGGCTGTGAGACACAATTCCATGGTCCCGGCCCACCCCAGCAGGACCCTGTGCCCCAGCAGCATCATCACCCCAAATGCCAGCAGAGGGTCAAACCCCAGGTGGGCAAATTGCAACAGAGACGGGTCTGGCTTCGGAGCCATAGCGCCCACCCCCACCCCCCTCTGCTGCCTCCCCAGACCCACCTTCTAGCCCAGGGATGTTCTGCTCCTTGAGCCACTGGTCCAGGGAGTGGGATGCGCTCCAGTGGCTGGGGGTCTCTGAGCACTCGCCCACCACCAGCGCGGCCACGTGGATCTTGCTGGACTCAAACCACTGGGGGGGACAGAGGGTGAGCAGGGCAAGGCAGAGAGTCACCAGCCCAGGAGAAACCCCACAGAACACCGACCCCATTCCCGCAGCACAGGACCAGCCCTCCCAGTGCTGGGCCATCACTTGCCCCCACCTCGTCCCACACCTATCACAGTGAGGCCAAGCCTTAGTCCAGCAAAGTCCCAGGGAGCCCCGGGATGGGGTGTCCAGGCCCCCACAGTGCTGCTGGACTGCAGCCCACTGCCCACATGGCACGGGACCCCTCAGCTTGGCACAGCTGCAGCACAAACCAAGCTGACAGGAAAGCACCACTGCCACGGACCACAGCCTCACCAGTGAGGCCCAGACACGCCGGGATGTCCTGTCCCGTGGGATCAGGGCTCTGGTTCCTGGAAGCACAGGACACAGCAGAGACTCCCACACACCACAGAGCTGCTAACAGCGAGACCCCCAGGGTCGGTGTGGGAGGCCGGCACAGCACGGCCACAGCAGGACTGGACTCTGCCCCGGGATGGGCAGCGTGGAGGCCAAGGGGCTGGGAGGGGGCTGGGGCCTCGAGCAGCCCCTCTGCCCAGCCCCAGCCCTGCCCTGTCCCAGGGGATCGAGACCTTACAACAGAGCCCTGGTCAGGAAACACACGGCCCCACACCCCACGTGCTGCGAGCGCACCCCAATCCCAACTGGGGTCTCCCCCCAGTCCTGGCCATGTCAGAGCACACCCGGTCCCACTGCAGGGTGGGAGTCAAACCTCCTCCTGCCACCACTCGCCGTGCCCTGGCACCCTGCACGTCCTGCCCTGGCACCCCGTGCCACCCTGGCACCCTGCAGCATCCCGTTCTGCCACCGCCACAGCGCGGTCCCTCGGGGCCCCTGCTCACCCTGCTGAGCCCGAAGCCGTCGGGCTCGTCCCGGGGCACTCCGTAGTTACCGACCAACGGGTAGGTAAGCACCAGGATCTGCGCCTTGTAGGAGGGGTCGGTGAGGGCCTCGGGGTACCCCACCATGCCAGTCTGGAACACTGCAGGGGATCGGGATGGGGGTGATGGGGGGGGCAGCCCGGCCCCGCATCCCGCCGGGGGCACCGAGCCGAGCACGGCCGGGCCGATCCCAACCCCGGACAGGCCCCACGTTGGGGCCCCGAGCGGGGGGAGTCCCGTTCCTTCTCCATCCCGCGCCTGTCTCGGGCCGCCCCACGACATCCCGGTACTGGCCCGGCCCCGCGGATGCACTCACCGACTTCCCCCGCGGCGGCGGCACCGACGGCCCCGAAGGGGCGGCCGGGCAGCACCGACCCGTCCTGCAGCACCAGGCGGGCCATGGCGTCGCCACGTGCGCTCCGGAGACTCGGCGGCGGCGGCAGAGCGGGGTGCGCTGCTCGGCGGCAGCGGCGGCGGCGGGAGGATCCGGGGCGGGGCCGAGCCGGGACCGCCCCCGGGGCGGGGCAGCGGCACCTGGAGCACCGGCAGCGGGGCTTCCCGGGGCGATAGGAAAGCACCGAGCCGGGGCCCGGCTGCCCACCCGCGGGGCACGGCCGGAGATGCTGGAGCAGGGAAGCACCGGAGCCCGGGCGGAGTCGAAACGGCCGCCAGGGTGGACATGGTGATCGGAGGGGTGGGCACGGTGACGGGAGACAAGACCAGTGCAAAACGGTGGAGATAGAGCTACGAGAGCTCATAAGTCATCAAAGTCAGTGACTTCGTAAGTATAACCATTCTGTCTTTGAACGGAATGAATCAGGGGAGAGCGCGAACGCAGTCCCCCACTACCACAAATTATGCAGTCGAGTTTCCCGCATTTGGGGAAATCGCAGGGGTCAGCACACCCGGAGTGCAAGGGATGAGCCTCGCCCTGGGAAAACCACCTGCCTGATCATGGTGTCTCCCCTGCCAGGTAAGTATGAAACAACAACCACACCGCCCTCCTACACACCCCAACACACTCCTACACAACACACGCACACCCCGAGCCCGCACCGCCCCCGAACCGGCCCCGCGCTGCGGCTCGGCCCGCACGGCCCGGCCCGCGCAGCGCCCGCGGACACGCGAGGGCAGCGCCGGCTTTGGCTGCGCTTTGTCCCGTCATGCACAGCGGGGACGCCTCATTTGCATGGACACGCCCATACCATCCCAAGGTACCGCCCCCACCCCAGGTTTATTTGCATGGCCCCGCCCACACTCAAACCCCGCCTCGTGCTGAGCCCTCGCGGCAGCGCCCCCTGGCGGCGCGGCGGAGCGTCCGGATCCTCCCAAAGGGATTCACATCCCAAAAGGGATTCAGATCCCAGAAGGATTCAGATCCTAAAGGGATTCAGGTCCCCCAGAGATTCAGATCCCAAAGGCATCAGGACCAAGCAAGGGAAGGACGTTCCTCGCTGTTTAACACGATGCTCGTCAGCACTCCGGGCAGGTACAGGAAAGAAATTCCGGAAAAGACAAGGAGCAGAGGGGATGGTTATTTCCCAAATGATGCCTGTAATGACGGGAAGGAGGAGCAGAGAAGAGCCGAAAGAAATGACCAAATCTGTTGTCAGGGGCAGCAAAGAGGCTGAAGGTATTTCAGGGACAATGTCGTGAGTTGGGATTAACGTCCCTCCAAAGGATCAGGGTGTGAGCTGGGGGCACGATGGGCCGAGCATGGACAGAATTAAAAATCAGAAGAGGAAGGAATTGGGCTGGGCTGAACGGGGCCGGAGCCATCTCCTATTTCCCTGGGCAATCCTTGGGTTCCAGTTAAGCCAGGGAATGGAACCGTGCCTTTTCTAGTGGATCCTGGAATATCTTGCTCCATACTTACTGGCTGTTAGGGACCTTGGAGGGAAAGATCATTGCTGTTGCTGCAGTGGGAGGAAACTCCTCAGGGCAGGAAATTCCTGAGGGCAGGAAATCCCTGGGACAGCCCATGGAATTCAGGGCTGGGAATGCAGAATGATCCCATGGCTTTCTGCACCTGCCCCAGTGTCCTTGCAGGGGCTGCCGTGCAACTTAAATGCACAATTAACTTTTCCAAAGGACTCTGTCCAGTTTGCATATTCCTCTGGAAATGCAAATTTTCCATGGAAAGTGCAGCTCTGCCCCCAAATCCATCCAGGGAAACCTGGGTGAGGAAGAGGAGACGCCCGGGGAAGTTTTAGGGGCACTCAAAGCACCGGTTTGGGCTTTGGGAATCCTGGGGCAAGAGAGAAGTGTGAGTCCGTGAAAAGCTGAACCGAAACCGGGAGTCCAAGCGGTGAGAAAAGAGCAACCCCGATAAAATGAGAGGCCCAGGGAGGACTGGAAATGTTAACAGGCTCTTTATTAGAGTCTGGGTTATTGCCAGTTGGAATTCACCACTCTAATCCCCCCGGAGAAGAGGCCAAAATCCTCGGGATACACCGGTGCAGGGGATACGGGAACACAACGCCCAGGCTGCTGATGTTCATCGGGCTGTCCCAAAACCCGAGCCCCTTTTCCCCTCCTCCCGGAGACCAGGACGCGTTTGCGGGGTTGGAGGTGACAGACGGCTTCTCTCGTACCCCTGTGGGGGAGCAGAGCCACCTTGTCCTTGCCTTCCAGTGGGAAAATCCGGCTCAAAGGGGGGAAAGGATCCCTGGAGACTCGAGTGAAACTTTGCAGTTTTGTTCAGCTGTGCGTCCGTACCTGCAGACAGAGACTTGTGACCGACCAATGCCCCGTGAGCGCCGCACGCTCGGCTGATCTTCTGTCTCGGGGCAAGAGAAGCCCAAGAGGAACGGACAGAACGGGCCAGAGGCAGCGGGAGGGTCCGCGGCAGGACCGGGCAGGACCCGGGGAAAAGGAAATTCCGTCAGCGGGAGATCGCCGAGCGACCGGCCACCGGCTCGGGGCAGAACCGGAACGGAGAGCAGAGCTGCGGCGGGGGCGGGGGGCGGGGCTGGGGGCGTGTCCATGCAAATGAGGTGTCCCCGCTGTGCATGACGGGACAAAGCGCAGCCAAAGCCGGCGCTGCCCTCGCGTGTCCGCGGGCGCTGCGCGGGCCGGGCCGTGCGGGCCGAGCCGCAGCGCGGGGCCGGTTCGGGGGCGGTGCGGGCTCGGGGTGTGCGTGTGTTGTGTAGGAGTGTGTTGGGGTGTGTAGGAGGGCGGTGTGGTTGTTGTTTCATACTTACCTGGCAGGGGAGACACCATGATCAGGCAGGTGGTTTTCCCAGGGCGAGGCTCATCCCTTGCACTCCGGGTGTGCTGACCCCTGCGATTTCCCCAAATGCGGGAAACTCGACTGCATAATTTGTGGTAGTGGGGGACTGCGTTCGCGCTCTCCCCTGATTTCTTTGGTTCAATGAAAGAGCAAAGTAACTGAAGAAATTTCTGATTATTTTAGTCTGCTACAACCCGACCCCGGAGATGCTGAAGCCTTCCTTCGTGGTTCCCGGTCGGACGCTGCTCCCCCGGTCCAGATCGCTGGCGGTGTGCAGGCAGGCTGGTCGCTGTGTGGGTGTTGGTCCTGCTCTCCCCCGCCAGCGCGGGGGGAATTTGCAGGGCTCCACTCCCGTGGATCCCACCGAGCCCCCGCCCTTCCCCCGGGAAGGCACCAGACGGACACACAGTGAGGACCTGCATCTTTATTGATCCCGAGAGCCTCCCAAGCCACAGAGCTTCCAGCCCAAGCATGGCACCCTGCCCTGCTCAGGGGGTCTTGGCCTTCCTCCGCTGGGTGCCCCAGAGCAGCAGGGACAGGGATACAGTGGCAGTGCCCAGGATTCCTCCAAAGAGAAGCATCGGGAACGTGCCCTGCCCGGGATCAGGAGTGAGCATCACTGCTCCCTGCAGCCCCTGCTGATCTGTCCAGGGCACAGCCAGGGACACAGGCAGGTCAGTCCCACAGGCACTCACCTCACGAAGACACTTGTAGCCGTGGAAAGGATTGTCACAGAGGCACTGGATGAGGCCGGGGCCATCGGGGGCACACACAGAGTTTTCAGGACATGGCCAGGCTGGCAGAGCAGAGCAGGGGGTCAGGGGCCAAGGCCAGACCCCACTGCCAGCCCCTTGTACCCACTGCCAGGGTCACAGTCCCCCGCCATACCGAGTTCCACAGAGCTGTTGCAGGGGTTCCTCTGTCCCTGGCACAGCCGGCTGCTCTTGTCCACTGTCACATCCTGCCAGGCGTCACTCCCACCCGGACACTCCAGTGCCAGTGGCACCGCGCTGGGGGCAGAGCTCAGCACTGGCACTGCAATGACACCCCCCCAGCCCCTGACTCCCCCCAGCACTCACAGGCTCTGCAGGTGGACGAAGCCCAGGAAGGAACCGTTGGGGAGAGTTGTCAGGGGGTTCTCAGTCAAGTCCCTGTGAGCATACAGACTGTCAGTCCCATCCAGCACCCCCAGCCTGGCAGGCACCAGGGGTACCCCTGGCACCTCACTGAATCTCAGGCAGTTCCCATGAACCCACAACACCCCCGGGAGGGCTGCCCTACAGCCAGGGCTCAAAGGTCTCTGTGGGGCTGCTGAGGGACCGCTTGGTCATTAACAAAAACACTAATGAGATGAGGTGTCATGGTGCCCTGAGGGCCACCACGGCTCACTGGGCTCACAGACGTGGCATCTCCCTGACTCCTGTCTCTCCAGCCTGGGGACAAGGACACTGTGGGACTGTGACAAAAGCCAAGATGTGACCATATGGCTCATCTCTCACCTGACAGCACAGGCCCCCACTGGAGTGCTATCCTGTGACAGTGTGTACCATGACAGAACTCCAGAAGGATCTGTCCCATGCTCCCACCGGGAAAAGGGATGATAGGGTGATATCTGCCTGGGCAGATAGGTCCCCGGGCTCCCTGTTTAAAAATGGGGTGGTTTCTGTTTGTTCGGACCCTGTGGATTGTTACCGACAGCCACGAGGGCAGAGAACTGTCCCTGGGACCACGGACACCATGGCTGGGCTGGCCTGGGCCCATGGGAATGTCCCACCAAACCTGCCCCAACCCCAGCTCCTTGCAGGGGGAACTCACAGGACGATGGCAGTGGTGGCCTCGGCCAGTCCCGGGGGGACACTGTGCAGGGAGCAGTTGCTCAGGTCCAGCCTGGGAAGGGACAGTGGTTGGGGGAGACAGTAGCATGCCTGTCCTCCACACTTTCCCCTGACGCCCTGGTGACCCCCCAGCACCCATCTTGGCCCCTGCCCGTACCTGGTCCCCCACATCACCACCACCACCCAGGATGCTCCATCCAGGCATTCCCCAGCCCCGCCATTCCCCTGACACCACTGTGAACCCAAAACCCCATCCCGGCACCCTCCATCCCCCCCATCACATGGCCCCCCGATGCCCCCAGCACCCCAGATTCGCCCCCAGCCTGTGCATCCATGCCCACCCCGGGGCCCCCCGTACCCCAGAAGCCGCCCTGGGGATGGGCCCCGCTGCCGGCAGCAGCGCCCGTCACTCTCAGCATCGCCCCGGGATTCACAGAACCGGGACACGATGGAGCCGTTCCGCGGCGGCCCCGGGCACAGCCCGCACACCTGGAGGGGTCGAGGGGGCAAGGGCAGCGTTGGCACGGGGGCAGCCCCCGACTCCAGTGCATCCCGCGACCCCCGGGTATCGCCGACCCCCGGGTATCCCCGACCCCCGGAAAAGGACAAAACCTCCTCAGGGCAATCCACGACTTCCCTGACGCCTGGGCACCCCCAAGCCGGGCACCCCGAGGTCAGGACACCCCTGAACGGGGATGCACCGACCCTCGGTTGCCCTCCCGGCACCTCCCGATCCGGGCATCCCCGTTCGGGGCACTCCCTGACCTCTCGGCACCTCTGATCCGTGACACCCTCTGCCCACCGGAGCGCCCCGTTCCCGGCCCTCCCCTCGTTTCCCTGACCAGGCCCTGTCCCCCCGTTGCTCACCGCGACCCCGCGGGCGGCCCGGGGCAGCAGCACCGGCAGCAGCAGCAGCGCCAGCCCGGCCATGGCCCCGCCAGCCCCGAGCATCCCCGCGCCACCGGGGCCGCACGAGCGGGCGGGGGCCGGTCCGTGCCCGTTCTCCCCCCCTCCTCCCGCCTGCACGGGCCGGGAGCCCTCTGGACCCGAACGAGGCCACGGAGGGTCCCCCGCAGCGCGGGCACCGGGGCGCGGTGACCGCCCGAGGGGGCGGAGCGCGGCGGGGCCGGGGCTCGGGACCGGAGCCCCAGGCGGTGATGCCGGTGGCGGCGGCCGTGCGGAAGCGGCAGCGGGAGCGGCCCCGCCTGCTCACGGCGTCATCCCGGCGCGCCCCGGCTGCCGGCGGCACATGGGGTGAGCGCTGCCGCCGCCGGTGAGTGTCGCACCGGGGCCGGCGGGACAAGGTCACCGCCGGCACCCGACACCGGGACCGGGTGCACTGCGGGCTCCTGGGATGGGGGCACCGGGGACACCGGGGACGGGGAGCAGAACCCCGGGTTGGGA
>CM031861.1:61053899-61072696 GCA_018697195.1 Certhia americana
CACACGGACAGACACACGGACGCACGGACACGCGGACACACGGACACACGGACAGACACACGGACACACAGGCACACGGGCATACGGATATACAGACACACGGACACGCGGACACGGCTGCTGAGCGCGTTCAGTGCCGGCAGCTCCGGGCTGAGCCGTCGGTTTGAGGGCCCGGAGCCGCCGACCCTCCGCACAGCAGCCCGGGGACTGCGGCCAGGTAAGGAAGGGACACTCGGAGACCCCGGAGCCGAGGACTGCTGACCTTCCTGTGCCCGGACTGGGAGGGGGTAAAGCCCGGAGAGTTTTCTTTGGGTCCCTCCTTGGAGGCACCAGCTCGGGCTGTTCATTTGTTATTCAATGAATGAGCCATGATTAAATTGTTTTAAGGACTGCGATGGGAACGCCGTGGCCAGGCGGGTGAGGGCGGCGGTTCTGGCTGCGGAGGGTGGGACCTGCAGGGGCTTCGGTCCCAGCTCAGCTGTGGCTGCCGGAGCAGCTGCGGGACGCTCAGACAGGAAAGGAAAGGTTCCTTCCCAGTTTGGTGACGCAGGTGTCACCCTGGGCCACCCCCTTCAGACCCTCCCTGCTCCAAACACCCACCTGGCAGCGCCGGGAGAGCTCCCCCGGCTCTTTGGAGCAAGGAGGAGCCGAGAGCGAGTGTTAAAATTCCTGGAGTTGGTTCAATCCCGCCGATCGGGATCGGAGACTCCAAATTGCTCCAAATCTCTGGGTCTGTCCGCTGGTGCAGTTTTTTGTACCCTGCGGGAAATTCCTGCCTTGGTTTGGGTGGGAACGCGCGGCCGAGCAGCCTGAGGGGGGATTGGGACATCTGGGGTCTCATCCCCGGTGTGCGGGACACCGAGGGCGCCCGTGAAGGGGCACGGGAGGGGCCGGAGTCTCGGCAGGCACCTGGAGCCCCTCGGAAGGGGTTGGGGGGCTGAAATTAAAGGGGATTTTTTTTTTTTTTTTTTTTTTTAACTATTTCTGGCGCATCCAGCACAGCAAGGGGACACTCTTGGCCGAAATTATGCAATTGGGAACATTCAGGGTGGTTTGAGGTTTCACCGACCTCGGAGAGAGGGAAAAGGTTGGTGGCAGAGTTGTTGAAGCATTTTGGAAGATTAAGAGAGAAATTGTGTAAAATCCTGGGATCCATGATGTGCTACAGACAGTGTTTAATGTCTGGTAATTCCCTCAAGGCTCTTTAAGAGGTTTTTTTTTTGCAGCTACCAGAGGCAGTCGGTGCCCAGACAGAAGCAGGTGATCGCTCTAGGTTGTTGCTTTGTGCACATGGGATCTCCTCAAAAAGAGGAATTTGGGGAGGTCTGCATCCAGAGGGACCTCACCCCCAACCTGTGCTGTTTGTCTGAAGGGGCTGTTGGGGTGTAAAACTGAAATCCTACACCAGGAGCAGGTTCTCCAGAGGGCAAGCGTCAGCTGAAATACTGCTTTATTTTTGTATCTGTTTTTGTGTTCTTGTAGTTTTGTAATCTGTAAGATTCCAGTGCAGTGGTGCTCGTAATTGTGGTTATTCTGTGCGTGTTTCCCAAAACTGTTTCTAAAAGTACATTTTCTTAGGTGTTAATTTCTGTTAGGTGGGAGGACAGCAAATGTGCACATAACATTTAAAGACTTTTTTTCAGAATGAGGAGAACTTGTGGTTCTTGAGGAATTGCTGCGTTCTGTCCATAAGTGAAGACATCACCTGTGCCTGGTTTGCTGCACTGGCACAGCAACAGGAAACTGTTTGAAATTTAAAATTAATGTTATTTATATTAATTTGGAGGAAACTCATTTCCCTCCAGGAGGATGACCCACAGAGTCCTCCCCGAGCAGGAAAGGGGCTCTGGTGCCTGATGATTTGTGTGGCCCCGTCATGGAGCACGGAAGGAAGCCTGGTGGTACTTAAAAAAACAAAGTAAATGAAAAAATGCTCATTAAAGTTCTGCTGTGTTTTTTTGATGGTTGAAGGCACAACCCCTTGAATCTGCAGAGATTTTTGGCTCTCAGTAGAGTGGTACAAAAGGTACCAAGGTACAAAATTCCTGTGCCAGTCGGCTCTGAGGAGCTGGCTCCTGTTTCTCCTCGGCAGGGAGGGCTGGGGTGCCAGTGCCTGGCTGTGCCACCCTGGGAACAGGGAACAGCTGCCTCTCCATCCAGCCCTCAGCTGGGAAAAAAGGAAAGGGAAATATTTAGGCTTCATTTTGGGGAAGGAGCAACGAAGGACAGGCACAGAGAGAAGATAATTAAGCTCCCATGTGCGGTCACAAACAGCGTGTACAGGGTGTACATATTAAAAAAAAAAAAAAATTAAAATCCCTAAAATAAAAAAAAAAAATCCCAAAAAAATCCCTAAAAAAATCCAAAAAAATCCTCCAAAAACCCACTAAAAATTCCCCCAAAACCCTGAAAAATTCCCCAAAATTTCCCAAAAAAATCCCCCCAAAAATCCAAGAAAATACAAAAAAAAACCCCAAAATCCCTAAAAAAATCAAAAAAAAATCCCCAAAAAATTCCTAAAAATTTAAAAAAAAATATTCCCAAAAAAGTCTTCAAAAGATTCCCCCAAAATCTAAAAAAAACCCTTAAAAATTCCAAAAAAATCCCCCAAAAATCACTAAAAATTAAAAATAAATCCCAAAAAAAGTAAAAAAAAATCCCCGCAAATTTTCAAAAAATCCTTAAAAAAAATCGCTACAAATCCCCCCAGAAATTGTGTTGGGCATGGATTCCTGGGCTGGAAGAACTGACTGAACCTCTGGCTGAGGCAGCTGAGGACTAAGAGACAGAATCACTTGTGGAGAGGCAGCCCAGGAATGAGGGCCCGGGGGTCCCAGGTGGCTTCAGGTGCAGCAGCAGCAGCAGCCCAAGCTCCAGTGCCAGGCAAGAGGCCCCTGGGAGGGACTGGAAAGGAAGGAAAACCTGGAATCCAGCCGGGCTGATGCCACTGATGGTGGGGAAGAGCATCACCAGTGTGAGCAAGGGATGCACGTTGCAGCTGGCCCCTGGAGTGATGCAGCTGCTGCTCCCAAACACAGCTCAGCCCCGGGGTTCTCACCCTGCTCGGGCATTCCAGGGGTGCTGTGGGGAGCAGGACAGAATCCCAAACCCCTCCCGGCACGGAGCAGACGTGTGGAGCAGAGCTGGGGGCTCTGACATGTGCAGCCCAGCTGGGGAGAGGAAAATCCCTCAACACCAGTCCGGATGCTCGGGAGGCTTTTAGCAGGGAGGGCGTGCAAGGGGGATGTTCTGGGGAGAGCAGGATTGTCACATCCAGGGGGACAATGTTCTGTGGGGGCTCTGATGGTGGGCCAGAGTAAAGGCCAGATCTGACAGTCCCGACTCTGAGAGGGATAGCTCAGCAGGAGAAAGGAGATGAGGGGAAAGGTTGGAGACAACTCAAAATGGTGATGGGCTGTGGACAACTGGGGGAAAAACAATTCTGCCAAGGAAAATTTAGTCATTTATATTGACCCCCTCAAAAAAAACCCCAAACAACAAAAAAACAAAACACAAAGGGCTGCCCAACTTGCCAGGAGTTGTCAATTTTCAGACTGATCTTGGAGTCAGAGGGAAGCCTTGGGGTTGTTTCCCTTTCCAGGGGTGTAGCAGGATGCTCTGCTCTGCTCTGGTGAGCTGCTAAGCTGACCTGTGACTGGCAGTGATATCACTGTACACTGTAAAAGTCCAGTCCACCCTCAGAGGGCGGGTTCTCCTTACATATTCCTTCTTGGAGTGTGTGAAGTTTTCTCCCTTGAGAAGCAGACGCCCTCCAAGGAAACTCCTTGGGTATTTTAAGAGAAAGAGTCCTGCCCTCCTGGTGTGGTGAGTTACACCAATCTCTGCTTAATAATTGTTTCTTTTTGCTTGCTTTCGTGTAATTGCTTTAATATAATTATGTAGTGCACTCCACCATACTATACACTATTAAGCAGTTTTGGCTTTTATGCTGTGTAGTAGATAATTGTGATTAAGATCTTTCATCTAATCATTTGTCCTAATAAATAATTCCTTTTACAGAAATACAGCTGCTTTGCAATCTTTAATCCTAGGGAAGAAACACCCTTTTACACCCTTTTACACCCTTGGGAATCCGAGGCTAAGACTGGATCCAGCCTCGCCAGGGCTCCTCTCAGGAGTTTAGAAGGCTGAGGGTCCTCTCTGCACCCTGTGACTCAACAACTGGGCTCCTCGAGTAAACTTTGCCTGACGCTCCCACTCCCACCCGTGACCAGCTGTGCAGAGACTCTGGGAAATGCTGGAAACATTTCCTGGTGGCAGTAGAGCAGTGCCCGATGGGGCAGAGCCTTTCCGTCCAGAGGGGCTGACACAGGAGCAGGGAAAGCCTGGCTAAAGGAAGCCCCACCTAGAGATGGGGTTCCCCGGTCAGTGGAATCAGTCAGAGGTGTCATTTTACAGGGATTGAGCTGGTGTGTAAGTCTTTGGGGACAGGGAGGCTCTTCAGGAAGCACCTGGGCTGTGCCAGGACCTTTTATCCCAACTGGGAGCAGCCTGCAGGATGGAGACAGCCTGGCCCGGCGTGTTAACCAGCAGTGAATGATCAAGTTGTTGATATTAAACAACTTTTGAGAATCCTTTGTCACTTAAAATAGATAATCATTTCTGTCCTATCACAATCTTTAGCTCTGTTCTGTTCGGGATTTGCAATAATTCTACGGAGACCCAGCAGAAGCCAACGGCCCCCAGACTTCCCCGAGCTCAGGTTGGGAGAGGGGAAGAGCCCAGGGCTTCCTTGGTTCTGGTTCTGGAAGCAGCTCGGGCTATTACTTTGTTACGGTTATTGCACCAATATTAAATTATTTTAAAGGCTGGGACATCTGGGACATCTGTGATGGGAAAGCCGTGACTGAGCCGGTGGGGGGAACTGGTTGGACTGGGGGAAGGTGGAGGATGCAGCTGCAGCTCAGGGGGTGCAAGTGTGACTGCCAGAGTGGCTCCAGGAAACTCAGAGAGGGAAGTTTCTCTGACATGGACAGACAGACATGCACACACAGGATGGATCACTTCAGGTGCCTGTCCTAGTGGAAAGTGTCCCTGCCCATGGCAAGATGAGCTTTAAGGTCCCTTCCAACCCCAATCATTCTGTGATTCCATGAAATCCCCAGGGGTTTCTTTGTCTGGGTCCCTCTTTGGAGGCACGAGATGCTGTGATTGATCTGTGCCAATCAATTTGATGGAGAGCAGAGCCAAGTGCCAAAGCTTCCTTCAACACTCCCCCAGGACAGGACTCCCTGTGCGGCTGTCCAGGCACCAGTCGTGTGTTAATCTCAATTTAGAGGTGGGAAAAAGCTGTTCCCTCTCTTGGAACCGTGGTGGTGTCAGTGTTTGGGGTATTTTCTCTGCAGTTGCCATCCAGGTGCCTCTGTACCGCAGGATTGAGACTCTGGATGTTTTGGGATTCCAGCTCTGGAAATGCCCAACGCCAACACTGATCCCATGGCTCCCTGCATTCCCCAGCCCTGAGGGACTTAGTTCTGGAGGTCAGGGGGTGCAGATCCCTGTGCTGGGGGTGGCTGCTTCCTGGGGATGCCTGGGAGTGAGTGACACGTCCGACATCCCAACCTGTGGTTTTAGTTTCCCTCGATCACTCCGTTCCAATTCTCCCCCAGGAATGACAATGTCGGGTGTTAGTGACACCTGGGTGGGACATCCCTGCACAGCTGGCCTCCCTCCCATCCTCAGGCACACCTTATCCCCGACTAATTATCAGGGATAATTAGAACCCCTCTCCCTTCCCAGGTACTCTGCAGATGCAGCAGATCCAGGGCAGCAAATCTTCCCCTCCTCACTGGGGTCATTGTCCATCTCACTTTCTGGAAAGCATTCATGGATAAAGAGGGTTAATGGATAATGAATAATGGATAATGGATAATGGATAATCTTCCTCAGCTGCCTCAGCCCCATCTTGCTCTGCCTGCAGCACCCCCAGAGCTGCTCTGACCAGCCCCAGACCCTGGAGGGGGATTAACCCTCCAGGAACCATGAAAATGATCCAGCTTAGAACAAGCAGGTCAGAACAGTCCCATGGGGCTGGAAGGGCACAGAGTCCAGAGCCCCAGGAGGGGCTGAGGGAGCTGGAAAGGGGCTGAGCCTGGAGAAAAGGAGGCTCTGGGGGGCCCTTGTGGCTCTGCACAACTCCCTGCCAGCAGGGGACAGCCAGGGGGGGTCGGGCTGTGCTGCCAGGGGACAGGGACAGGACAAGGGGCAATGGGCTCAGGCTGGGCCAGGGCAGGCTCAGGTTGGATATTGGGAACAATTCCTGCCTGGAAAGGGATTCCTGCCCAGCCCTGGCACAGCTGCTCAGGCAGGGATGGATTCTCCAGCCCTGGAAGGATTTAGAAGCCCTGTGGCTGTGACACTTGGGGACAGGGATCAGGGGTGGCCTGGGCAGTGCTGGGTCAGGAATACTCAGTGGTCAGGAGCTTTTCCAATCTTCATGATTCCATGATTGTAGGAGTTGTAGGAAGACTCTCACACCCATTTTCCTTATAAAAAACCTCTTTCTTCTCATGGTTAGGAGGACAATGATCCTTCTAAGACTGGTAAATCCTGGGAAGTGACCAGCAGGAATTTCTCCTTCCCTTTGCACCCCATGGGCAGTGAGGAGCCAGAGCTGACACCACCCAGGGGTCATCCCAGGATGGGACACAGAACCTTCCAGGTGGACACAGTGGAGGGACAATACAGAAAGACTGAGCCCTTCCTAGTTTTCAATTCTCTCCTCTCCAAGAATTAGTCATGGCTCTGGATCTCCACCTTCTGCTGACAATGGGAATGCCATCCCAGAGAAACAATTTCCCAAAGGTTGCTCACGTTGCGGTTTGCTGCCCCAGGGCAGGAAAGAGTGAGAGGCCGGCTGTGCAATGCCAGAACTCTGGCTGTGAGCAGGGATCCCACTGATCCTAAAGTTGAACTGATGAAAATGGGTCCAGAGGAGGCCATGGAGATGCTCCAAGGGCTGGAGCCCTTCTGCTCTGGAGCCAGGCTGGGAGAGCTGGGAATGTCCAGCCTAGAGAAGGATCCAGGGAGAGCTCAAGCCCCTCCAGTGTCTAAAGGGGCTCCAGGAGAGCTGGAGAGGGACTGGGGACAAGGCTGGAGGGACAGGAGCCAGGAAATGGCTTCCCAGTGGCAGAGGGCAGGGCTGGGGGGGAGATTGGTCAGGAATTGTTCCCTGTGAGGGTGGGCAGGCCCTGGCACAGGGTGCCCAGAGCAGCTGGGGCTGCCCCTGGATCCCTGGCAGTGCCCAAGGCCAGGCTGGACACTGGGCTTGGAGCCCCCTGGCACAGTGGGAGGGGTCCCTGCCATGGCAGGGGTGGCACTGGGTGGCCTTGAAGATCTCTTTTCACTGAAACCATCCTGGAATTTGATATTTTCCAGACAATGCCACTGGTGCTCACCTGACTGATGGCACTGAAGATGCCAAGAGCACCTGGGGACAAAAGGCTCCGTCCCAACCTCCCCATTACCCAACAGCTTCCACCAGCTGGGGCACAGGCTGGGGCTGCACATTCCCCTCTGCCTGGCCCCAAATCCTGATCTTTCTGCACCAAAATATCTGCAAAGGAACTACGACCAAACCCCCCTAAATCTCCAAAGAGGTGCCAGAGCCCCAGACCCACCCTGGAGCCTGTTCTGCCATCGGTGCCCCTGGGACCCCCCTCATGCCACCCCTTCCAGGGACAGTGGTGGGCACAGTACCCTGATGCCCTGGCAGGCCAGGAAACAGCCCTGAAGAGGAAAAATGGGGTTACCCATGGCCGAGCTGATGGTTGGGGTTGGAAGCACCCCAGAGTGGATTTGGCTGCGATGTGGAACCGTGGGCCCCCCCCCTGGGCACCCCCAGCAGCTCCAGCCCCCCTCCAACCATCACCTGGGGGACAGGGTGTGCTGCAGGGTGCCCCAGCACACCAGGATGTGACTCTGGAAGGTTCCAGCACCTCCAGTTCTCCTTGGCACCTGAATCCATGGCAGTCACACCACAGCCAAACCAGCTGGCAATCCCTTTCCCCCCCAGCCAACCTCCCACCCTGCTGTGCACAGGGATGACACCGCTGGGGCCACGCTGGAGCTCGGTGACACTTGGTGCCACTTGGCAGCCGCCAGCCCCCTCCCCACCACGTCCCCCTGTGGGCGAGGGACGGACCCGGAGCCGCGGGTACAAAACCCGGTGCCGCATCTTTATTGTGGGGGGCAGTGGGGGGCCGGGGGCGGCGCGGGAGGCCAGGGCATCCCGGGTGGGCGGTGTGGGGCAGGAGTGTGTGACGGTGGGACAGCGAGGGCTGGGGGGTGCTGATAAATAACGGGGTGGGGGGGGTGGGGGTCCCGGCAGGGCTTGGGGACCCCCCGGCCTGGCTGTGCCCCCGCGGGGGCCCCGGCAGCTCTAGGGCTCGTCGGAATCGTAGAGCAGGGCGGCGCTGAAGATGGTGAGGGGCTCGTCGGGGGCGTGGGCCAGGCGGCCGGACACCAGGTCCACGCACAGCGTCTCGCCGGCCGCCAGCGGCAGCAGGAGGCTGAACACGCCAAGGGCACCGGGGCTGGGGGCCTGCGCCGCCACCGGCCCCTTCTCCAGCCCCTCGGGTTGGAACCCGGCCGAGTCCAGGCGGGCGATGCCGTGGCCGGAGCGGGACAGGACGGCCTCCAGCGCCTCGCCCCGGTGCCCCGTCAGCACCGCGCTCACCAGGTACCGCCCGGGCACCGGCACCGTGAACGTGCCTGCGACAGGAACGGGGGATCAGGGACCAGAGGCAGGCCTGGTGCTCCCAGAGCCGGGTCTCCTGCAGCACCCGGGACATCCCGGGACAGGCACGACACCATCCGAGAACGCCTGGCCACCATCACACGTGGCATCATGCTCCCCCCGTGACTCTGCAGCCCCCGCCTACCCCTACAGCATCACCCATCACCACAAACCCAGCCCCCAGCCCCCAGCCGTGGGCTCTCACCTGTCTCGGGATCGTAGGCACCGCCGTCGTTGAGCAGCACCTGGTCGAAGGGGACGGTGCCCGGCTCCGTGCGCTGGGTGCTCAGGGCAGCCGAGAAAGCCACGCGGGGCACCGAACCCGGCTCCCCGACCTCGCCTGGGCACGGTGTGTCAGGATGTGGCACCCCTGTGCCCCGCCTCTGCAGCCCCCGGTGCCCCAAGCCCAGCAGCCGCACCCATGACCCCTCCATCCCCACCCCTTCAGGGTCCCTGCCCCTCCCTGATCACATCCCCACCGTGTCCCCAGCCCCCACCGTGTCCCCAGGCCCCCCCGTGTCATGTGCCTGCTCCCATTGCAGCCCCCAGTCCACAGCCCCTCCCAGCTCCCCCCAGCCCTCCATGGTCCTCCCTGCACCCCAAATCCCCTACGCCCAGCCCTACCTCTCTCTCCAGGCAGCCCTGCAGGAAAGATGAGGAGGGGGCTGCTGTAGGGCCAGCCTGGGACAGGACCCCCGGGGACGGGGTCCAGCCACACCTGCATGGTCTGGGCACATGGGAGGGGGGGGGGTTGAGCCTTACCAGGGGGGCCCATGGGACCCTGCTCTCCATCCTTGCCAGGGGGCCCAGTGGGGCCAGGAGGGCCTGTCTCGCCCATGGGGCCAGCAGGTCCAGGGGGGCCAGGGGGGCCTGGAGGGAGGAGGGTGTTAGAGCCACCTTGTCCGCACGGCTGGTGCCCCCACAGTTGATGTCCCTTGGTCCCCACACACTGCAGCCCCACAGCTGGGACCCTCCTGTGGTCCTGTGCCCCCACACCACAGCATCACGCAGTAAAGGAGCCCCTGCCTCCCCACACCCCACTGCAGCACTCCCTGGTGAGTGACCCCGTGTCCTCACATCCCCGTGTCCCCACATCCCCGTGTCCCCACATCCCCGTGTGCCACCACCATTCCCACAGCCCCACGTCCCCACAGACCCGCGATGCCCTGTCCCCCCGCAGCCCCCACGGTGCCCCACATGCCCCCAGCCCCTTCCCCCCACAGTTCTCCGTATCCCTCCAGCCCCACGCACCCTGCAATGCCCCACGTCCCCCCACATCCCCGCAGCCCCCCGTGCCCCCGCACCGTGTCTCTCCCGCTGTGCCAGGCGCTGCAGCTCCCCGCGCAGGTGCCCCAGGCTGGCGTTGAGGGCGCCGAGCCGGGGCGGCAGCTCCAGCGCCTTGTCCAGCAGGGCTGCCTGGCCTCGGGCCGTGGCGTTCAGGTCCCGCACGGCGCCCCACAGCCCAGCAACGTGCCGGCCCAGCCCCTCGCGGACGCCCCGCAGCCCCCCGGCCACCGCCTCCAGCTGCTCGCAGACCCCCTCCAGCTTGGCCACGCGTGGCTCCAGCCCTGCCGGGCAGCCCCCAGGGCTGGCCCGTGACAGCTCCCGTGCCAGCGCCTCCAGCCGCTCCTCGCTCTCGGCCTGTCGCGCCGCCGCCGCCGCCGCTGCCTGGTCCAGCTCGGTCACCACGCGGTCGGTGACGGCGCTCAGCTGGCGCTGCCGGGCGTCCTGCTCCTCCAGCGTGTCCTGCAGCCCCTCCACCGTGGCATTGAGCCCGCTCAGGGCTACTAGCGCTGCTGTCAGCTCCCCCCGCAGCACCCGCAGCTCCGAGGGTGACGTGCCCCCAAAGACGTCGAACCCCTCCAGCGGTGCATCCGGCTCCTCTGGCTCTGTGGGGCCGGGCGGGAGCTGCTCCGGCTCCCGGGAGGGCAGCGAGGCGCAGGGCCGGGAGCAGGGGTCACCGCTCAGGTCCTCCAGAGCCGCCTCCAGCCGCCCTGTCCTGTTGCGGAGCTGCTCCAGCTCCTCGGCCAGCGCCTCCCCCCGCGCCCCCAGCAGTCCCCCCAGGGTCCCGGTTAGCCCGTCCTCCCAGACACTTTCGGGGTCCTCTGGCTGCCGGAGGTGGGGGCCGAGCACCCCGTCCTGCCCCGGGCACGGGTGGCCGCAGCGGGCCAGCAGCCCCTCGAGCTGGTCCAGGCGGGCACCGCGCTGTGCCCCGCTGGCCGCCAGCCCCTCCACCGCTCGGCTGAGGTTGGCCAGGCGCCCCGGCAGCCCGCCCGGCCGCCCCTCGGGCTCGGAGGGCCAGGGGCCGGCGTGCGAAGCGTTCAGCCGCCCCTCCAGCTCGGCCAGCCGCCGCGCCAGCACCGGGCCCTGCCCCGGCCCCGCTGCCGGCACCGGCAGCCCCTCCAGCCGCCGCTCTAGCTCGGCCAGGCGACGGAGCAGATCCGGGGACGGGGGAGCAGCCGGGGCGGGGGCGAGGCGGCTGCTCAGGCTGCTGATGTGCCGCTGCACCGATTCCACCGCATCCTTGTTGCGCTGGTCCACCGAGGTCACCAGCTTCTCCAGCGCCCGCATACGCTCCCGGTCCTCGGCCGCCTGCCGCCGCAGCCCCTCGGTGCCGGTCGTGCAGGCAGCGCACAGCTCCTGCAGCCGCTGCTCCAGCTCGTACAGCGCCGCCGTCCCTGGGCCCCCCGGACCCCCTGGGCCATCCCGGCCGCCCTCGGTGCGGCGCAGGCGGGTCTCCAGCTCATCCAGGCGCCGCTGAAGGAGGCTCAGCGCCTCCCGCACTTCGGCGGGGGCGGCCGCATCAGCCGGCTGCTCGCCCCCGGGCTGCCCCTCCACCGCCGCCCGGGGCGGCTCCTGCCCGGCCCGCAGCTCCTCCAGCTGCTCGCTCAGCCGCCGCACCTGCTCCTCCAGCCGTCGCACCTTCTCCGTGTCTCCGCCGCCTGCCATGCACCGTCAGGGTCAGGCCACAGCGCGTTCCCCCACCGGCGCGTTCCCCCCCATGGCATCCCCGCCCCAGCACTACCTTCACCCCCCAGGCCACTGAGGGGGTTGCCGAAGCCGGAGAGTGTGGGGCGGCCCGGCCGCGGCTGGGGCCGGCCGGTGGGCTGTGGGGATGCTGGAGAAGGCCCCTCGCTGCAGTCCGGACCCGAGTACCCCTGGCAGCAGCGCCAGGCCAGCTCCGACACCGTTCGCTGGGACACCTTGTAGCGGGGCCGCAGGAAGCTGCGGTACCTGCAGGAGGAGGGGACGGGGGGTCGGGTGATGCCAGGAGGGGCGTGGGGCTGCCCCAGAGAACCAAAGCCAGCACAGGCTGCAGCTTGACCCAGCAGCGCCGGTGTCTTGCTCAAAGGCCGGTGACCGGGGGGGCTGCCCCTGCCCAGCCCTGTCACCAGTATCACTCCAACACCAGTCGTCCTGTCACCAGTATCACCCCAACCCCACCCCAGCACTGGTCCAGAGAGCGGCGGGGTGCCCCCGGGGTTTGGCTGCACGTGATAGGGGGGACAGTGGCCGGTCACTCTTGAGGCCAGCACCACTTGAGGCCACTGACTCTTGCGCAAAAGTAAACATAACCCCAGGGTGGGTAAACAGCAGCGGCCGCGGCTCGTCCGGGCTCTGTGCTGGGCCCCCCACCCCCTGAACGCCCCGAACCCCTGCAGAGCCCTCTGGCTCCGTCCCGGCCCCACTCACGCCAGGACACGGGGGCACTGGAGCTGTCCCCAGGGGCAGGGCTGATAGTCTGGCTTGATGAAGCTCTCGACGCCATCCTCCACCACACAGCTCACGCTGCGTGTCACCACATAGGCACACCAGTTCCTGCCGGAGGGAAAGGGGTCAGGGCACGCACCCGGAATGTTCGGGCACAGGGCATCACCCCCGCACACACCAGGCACTGTCCTGCTATGAACCGGGCGTGGCACAGGCTGGGCATCACCTGGGCACACACTGAGCATTGTCCCGGCATACACGAGGCATCATCCCGGCACAGAGCAGCCACTGGCGTTGCCCTAGCATGGACCTAGCATCGTTCCAGCACGCAGCAGGCATTGTCCCGGCACACAGCATGCACAGCATCCCGTCACACGCCAGGCATTGTCCCGGCGTAGAGTAGGCACCAGGCATCACCCCGGCGGAGACACCTCAACACCCCCCGCCCCAGGCCTTCCCCCACACACACCAGCTCCCCAGGCATCCCCCGCATCCCCCAGCACACCCCGGCCCCTCTGGCCACACCCCGGATCCCCCGGCGCGCTCCTGTGCTTGCCCAACCAGCCCCACCGGTAGCACCGTCACGGCCCGATGCTGCGGGTTAATGGGCCGGATCCTGCCCCACCGCAGCCTCTCGACCATGCCTGACGACCCTGCAGGAACGGCTGCAGCCCTCAGCCATGCGGCTGCCCTCGGGAGCCCTGCAGGGATGGGGCTCTGCCAGGAGCGGGGTGCTCACACCCCATCACACCGTGCTGTGCATCCTGCGCTGCCTGGCCCAGGGACGGCCACCCTGCGTGCTGCCCCGTCACTGACCCCGTGTTCCCTGCCCCCTCTGTGCCGCTGGCGCAGGAGCAGCTGGGGCAGCCGCACACTGGGTCCCCAGCCCAGCGCCACCGGCTCTGGGGACCCCAGCGCTCCCCCCGCGTGGGACTCCAGCCTGGCCCCGTTGCAGGGACCCCGTCGCAGCCTTATATGGTCCGGACCCGGAGCCCGGGCCCCGCTTGGGCCCCCCAGCCTCACCGAGCAGCCCCCCGGGGAGCGGCCCCCTGCCCTGGGTCCCCGCCGCGGGGCCCCGGTGCTGCGGCCGGTTCCCGTCAGCCCGGCTGGTTCCCCTCAGGCCCCGGCTGGATTCCAGCTCCTCCCCGGGGGCCGCCGGGAATTCCTGCGCCGACCGACGGCCCCCCTCGTCTCCCCCCCCCATTCCCAGCCCTGCACCCGCGAGGCTCTGGGACCCCCGGGCTGCCCTGGGGTCCCAGCGCCCCGCACCGGGGGTGTCCCCATCCCAGGCGTGGGATGGGACCAGAGCTCCCCTGAAAGGGCGAGATCTGGGGACACCCCCCGTGCTCTGCGAGCGGCGGGGATGGAGCTGCACACCCCGACCCGCGGGGAGCCCCCTCTGAGCCCCCAAAACCGCAGGTGAAGGCTCCACCGTGGCCGTGCCCCACGGCGGCTGCCCTTCCCCAGGGACCCCCACGCTGTGGCCAGGTCCTGCCGTGGCCCCGGGGCCACCGTGGGGCCGGGGTAGCCCCAGCCCTGCGGCTGCGCTGCTACAGCCCTGATGTGTCCGCGGTGAATATACTGTGACCCCAATCCAGCGTGGGGCCGACCCCAGCCCTGCGCCCCCGCAACGCCCCGACCCACAGGCAGGGGCTGCCCCACGGTACGAGGCAGGAGGGGATGGGGACAGGGCAGATCCGGGCCCCTCTCCCCCTCTCCGGCAGCGCTGACCCACGCCGCGGATGCCGAGGAAAGACCGGCCCGAAATCCTCGGCCCCGCTGCACCGGCGGCCCCGACCCTCCACGTGCGCCCACTGCCCACCCGTCCCGGGCCCGGGGGTGACGCCCCCGCTTCAGGGACCCCCCGTCCCTCCCGCCGCCCCCCCGGGCTGGACGTGGCACGTGCCGGTGCCTGCCCGGCGCCGGGGCTCCCGTGGCACCGGGCTGCGGGCTGGCTGCAGCCCGTGTCCCCCCTGCCGCCTGGGTGGCCCCGGTGCGTCCCGGTGCTCTTGGCTCCTACCTGTGCCGGCTGGCGGCCCGGGCACCGCTGTGGGCCGCGGCCGGGCCGGGGGCGAGCGGGGCGGCCCCGCCGGTGTAGAGGCTATACCGGGGGGGAAAGTTGGCGGCCAGGGCCTGTGCGGCCAGAAGGCACGGCCAGAGCCAGGGTGCCATGCTGGGCTGGGGCGGCTCCGCTCGGCTCGGTCAGCCCGGTCCGGCGCGGCTCAGGACCGCATGTGGTGTCCCGTCGCGGATCCGCGGCTCTGGGCGGCTCGGCAACGGCTCGGCTCGGCTTGCCCTCCCCCGGCCGGGCCCTCGGCCAGCCCATCGCCACACAGAGCCGCCCCGCGGCCGCTGCCCGCCGGCGGGGTCCGGGGTCCCCGCTTCCTGCCACGCCGCGGGCCCCCGCCCCAGCCGCGCGGGGAACCGCGGCCCCCGGCCGGACCCGCAGCCGCCAATCTGCTCCTCGTTAGGCGGGCCGGGGATGGGGGCAGCCAGAGTGTGTGGCCGGGCAGGGGGCCAGGGCGCCGGGCGGACACGGAGGCGGCCGGGGCTACCGCTGCGGGAAAAGCACGCCACGGCATCGGGTCCCCCACGGCCACCGCTCCGCCCTAGCACGGCACCGGCTTGGCACGGTGCCCCAGAGGTATACCGAGACCAGCCGGTGACCTCGATCCTCACCCCCGCAAATGGGAACGCAGAACAGGTCCCAGCACCGGCACCGCATCAGCAGTGCCACGTCCCTGCGTGCCCGTGGACCCTGGCCAGGTGAAACGTCGCGGTGCCAGTAGCGAATTCGGGAGCTGTCCCGCGCCCCCAGGGCCCCCAACCCCAGACAACCACCCCCCCGTGATGGGACTGGGGACACTGGAACTCAGCGGCACCCGCGGCCACCACGGGGCAGCCGTGGCACTGAGCCCCACGGTGATGCCATGGGTCCGGACGGGCCGGTGACGTCACGGCCTCCACCGGTGGGACAATTCAAGCCTTGGCCACGGCCCCCCGGTGACGTCAGGGCTCGGGAAAACACCCAGCCTCGGGGAGCAGCGAGTGTGGGTTGAGCACAAACAGCTGCCGGCAGCTGGTGAGCAGGGGGGAAGGGTGGATGCGTGGAGGGAGACACCGGGGAAGCTCTTTGGGGACGCGAGCTGAGGGGCCCGGGCTGGGATTGGCGGGTCCCAGCCGTGGCTTGTCCCCAAGGGGGGATGGTGTCCCTACTGCGGCTCGCTCAGAGGATGTGGTAGCGGTGGGGGGTCAGTGGGGGGCTGCCTGGCTTTGCAAGTGTCCCAGGGACTTTTTTTTTTTTTCCCAGATCGTGCTGGGGCTCTGCGCCGAGCGAGGGGAACAGTGCGGGGAGCAGGGATGGGGGGAATCGCTGCTGGAGCCCTGACTTGGACACATCAAATACATCCAGCCCCAACCCAGACGTTCCCGGACATCCCAGTATATGCAGCTCAGCGCAGACAAGAGCGCCTCCAGACGCACCAATACACCCCAGCACCGCCCCAGTCCGCCGCAGCAAAGCCGGTGCAGACCGTCCCGCTAAAGCCCGCGGTGCCGCCGCTGTCATCAGCTGTAATGAGCTGTCACTAGTGTTATTAGCGCTAAATTAGCTGCGGCCGCCCCCGGGCCGCTCGGCCCCGGGGCGGCCGCAGCTAATAGCGCTTAATGCCACTATGTGAAGAAGTAGTAAAGCTGATGGACAGCGGGGCGGCACCGCAGGGGTATTAGCGGGCCGGGTCTGCACCGGGCTGTGCGGCGGACATGGCGGTGCTGGGGTGTTTATTGGGGCGTCTGGAGGGGCCGATGGGGCTGCGCTGAGATGAGATCTGTTGATGTGCCTGGGACGTACTGGGTGGTGGTGTGTATTGCTAATGGTTCCGTATAGGGGTTCCACAGAGCGAGCCCCCATCCCCGAGCCCGCACTGTTCCCCAAGCTCGGCCGCACGGAGCCCCAGCACGATCTGGAGTCCCATGGGGAACGGCAAAGCCAGGCAGCCCAACCCAACGGCACACAAAAGCTCCCCACCAGCCTCTTTTTTTTGAGAGAGCCAGCAGGAGGTGGGAAACCATCCCCCCTTGGGGACAGCCACGGGGGGACCCGGCCAAGCCCAGCCCCGGGCCTCCGTCCGCGTCCACTTTCCCGGTTGGTCTCATAACCGAATCACCATTCCCCCTGCTCCAGCTGCCGGCAGCTGTTTGTGCTCAACCCACACTTGTGATCCCCGAGGGCGGGGGGTTCCGCGCTACTGACGTCACGTGGGGCCGTGGCCAAGGCGGTGAGTGAACCGTGAGGCCGTGACGTCAACCGCCGGTTCACGGGGAAGCCATGGAATCACCGTGGGCTCAGGGCCACGGCGGCCAGGGGTGGCGGCGGGGTGGCCGCTGGAGTTCCAGTGTCCCCAGTGTCCCCCGGCACGGATTTGTAGGGGTGGGCTGGGGGCGCGGGGACAGCTCCCGACTCGTACTGCACCGGCGACGTGTCACCTGGCACGAGGGTCACGGGCACGCAGGGACGTTGGGGCACTGCTGGGAGCGGTGCGGTGCTGGGACGTTACTGCTGTCACAGTGCGGGGGTGAGGAGGATGGGCACCGGGGTCGGGTGAGACGAGGGGGCACCGGCCAAGCCGGTTGCCGTGCTAGTGGCGGAGCGGTGGCCGTGGGGGGACCAGTGGGCCGTTGGGCGTGCCGGTGCCGCAGCGGTAGCCCGGCCCGGCCTCGCTGGCCGCCCGCGCCCTGGCCACCATGACCGGATGCTGGCTGCCACAGACACGGCACGGGCCCTAACGAGCGAGCCGAGTGGCGGCGGGCGGGGGCGGCCGGGGGCCGCGGTGCCCCGGCGCGGTGCGGGCGGGTGGCCGCGGCGGGCAGGAGCGGGGGCACCGGGGGACCGCCGGAGCGCAGCGGCGGCGGGGCGGCTCTGTGACGAGGGGTGGACGAGGGACCGGCCGGGGGCGGAGGGCAGAGCGTTCGAGCGGGCGTGCCGAGCCGCCCAGAGCCGCGGAGCCGCGACGGGACGCCCCCCCCCATGCGGTACTGAGCCGCGCCGGACAGGGCTGACCGGCCGAGCGGAGCCGACCCCAAGACCCAGGCATGCACACTGGATTCTGGCCGTGCCTTCGAGCGCACAGGCCCTGGCCGACCACTTTCCCCCCGGTGTAGCTTCTACACGGGGGGCCGCCCCGCTCGCCCCCGGCCCGGCCGCGGCCCACAGCGGGTGCCAGGGCCGCCAGCCGGCACAGGTAGGAGGCAAGAGACCGGGACGCCCACCGGGGCACAGGCGGCAGGGGGGACACGGGCTGCAGCAGCCCGAAGCCGGTGCAACGGGAAGCCACCCCGTGCCGGGGCAGCAACGGCACGTGCCCACGTCCAGCCCCGGGGGGTGCGGCGGAGGGACGGGGTGGTCCTTGAAGCGGGGGCGCATCCCCGGGCCCGGGACGGTCGTGGGAGTGGCGCGCACGTGGAGGGTCGGGGCCGCCGGTGCACGCGGGGCCGAGGATTCGGGGCCGGTCTTTCCTCCGGCATCCGCGGCGTGGTCAGCGTGCCGGAGAGGGGGCGAGGGGCCCGATCTGCCCATGTCACCCAATCCCCTCTGCCTCGTTACCTGGGGAAGCCCCCTGCCTGTGGGTCGGGGCGTTGCGGGGCGCAGGGCTTGGGTCGGCCCCACGTGGATTGGGGTCACCCAGTATATTCACCGCAGACCCATAGGGCTGTAGCAGCTCAGCCGCAGGGGATGGGGCTAACCCGGCCCACTGTGGGCCCCGGGGCCAACGGGCAGGGAACCTGGACACAGCGGGGGGGTCACCTGGGGAGCGCAGCCGCAGGGGGCAACGGCCACGGTGGGCCTTTACCTGCGGCCCTTGGGGGGTCAGGGGCGGCTCACCGCGGGTGGGGGTGTGCAGCTTCCATACCCGCCGCTCGCAGAGCACGGGGGCGTGTACCCGATCCGCCTTTCAGGGGAGCTTGCGTCCCATCCCACGCATGGGATAGGGGACAACCCCGGTTGCGGGGAGAGGGGACCAGGGAAGCCGGGGGTCCAGAAGCCTCGCGGGTGCAGGGTGGGATCTGCGGGGGGTGAGACGAGGGGGGCCGGTCGGTCGGCGCAGGACATTCCGGGCGGACCCCGGGGAGGAGCTGGATCCAGCCGGGGCCTGAGGGGAACAAGCCGGGATGAGGGGAAAACGGCGCCAGCACC
Source organism: Certhia americana (assembly GCA_018697195.1). Taxonomy (NCBI): domain Eukaryota; kingdom Metazoa; phylum Chordata; class Aves; order Passeriformes; family Certhiidae; genus Certhia; species Certhia americana. Next base: position 61,072,562 of record CM031861.1, read on the forward strand.
GGGTGGCCCCCGGCGGGGACCCAGGGGCAGGGGGCCGTCCCCGGGGGGATGCTCGGTGAGGCCTGGGGGGCCCAAGCGGGGGCCCGGGTCCGGGTCGGACATATAAGGCTGCGACGGGTCCCTGCACGTGGGCCA
>CM031861.1:61088608-61111420 GCA_018697195.1 Certhia americana
TACCACTACGTGGCCGTCAACAACCCCAAGAAGCAGGAGTGAGGGAGCCCCGGTGCGGGCCCGCCATGCCGCCGCTCCCGCCGCCCCTCCCGCCGGGCCCCGGGAGGCGCGGGGCCGAGCTTCTTGCAAACCGACTTTAACGGAAACACGATGATCCACGACAAAACCGTGTGACGTCATAACCCACCCCCCCCGGTCGGCCCGGGCGCCTCCTCCGGGCCCGCGGGGAGGAACGGGGCTGGGCGGGAGCACGGGGGTCGCTCAGCGCAGGAGCAGAGGGGCGGTGGGCAGGAATTGGGCAAGGGGGGATCGGTGCTCGGGGGCTGCGGGAGGGGACAGCGGCGTGGGCAGGGACAGCGGGGCCACCAGGACAGAGCCCTTGCCCAGGTGCTGCCGGCACGGGGCAGAGCAGGGCCGGAGGAGCTGTGCCGGGGCTCCCCGGTACGGCGGGGCTGTAGCTGAGGGTACAGGTCTCTGCCCCAGCACAGGAAGGATCCCTCGGTGCTCAGCACCCTCGTGGGAGGCACGGGGGCCTCTGGGCAGAGCCCTGTGGGACAGAGACTGGTGTCAGTGGGGCACAATGCTTGTGGCAGCCCCAGCTCCTCTCGTGCCCCCTTCCCTGGGGGTGTCAGGTCACCCAGCTGTCCCTGCCTGGGGGTGTCAGGTCACCCAGCTGTCCCTGCCTGGGGGTGTCTGGTCACCCCGCTGTCCCTGTCTGGGGCTGTCAGGTCACTCAGCTGTCCCTGTCTGGGGGTGTCTGGTCACTCAGCTGTCCCTGCCTGGGGCTGTCAGGTCACCCAGCTGTCCCTGTCTGGGGGTGTCAGGTCACCCCGCTGTCCCTGTCTGGGGGTGTCAGGTCACCCAGCTGTCCCTGTCTGGGGGTGTCAGGTCACTCAGCTGTCCCTGCCTGGGGCTGTAGCTGTCCCTGCATAGGGCTGTCAGGTCACTCAGCTGTCCCTGCCTGGCAGGGGCTTTGCTCCCAGCCAGGCTCCCACCGCAGGGGCTCTGAGATGACCCCACACCACAGCTGGCAGCAGCACCTACCCAGGGCTTTCTAGGGCTCTGCGGGCATGCAGCCTCACTGGGAACACCTGTGGGAGAGAGGGGAAGAGGATCAGTGCCAAGGCTTTGTCCTTAGTGTTTCCCCATGTCTTGGGGAAAGGTACATGGGACAGAAATATCAGGCAGGGCCCCACAGGTGGGGAGGCTCCCAACCCCCTGAGGGGCTCAGAGTCTTTGGGGCAGCCCCCCAAACATGTCCCCCCCAGATTGCCCACCCAGCAGAGCCATGGGGCAGCCCCCTCCCTGGGCACAGGCCCTGCTGCACCCCCAGGTCCCCTCCCTGCCGGTGCCTCTGATACCTGCAGAGGTGCCATGTCCTGGGGCTCTGCCACGCCTCGCTGGGCCTCCCGTGGTCTGTGGCCAGTGCTCAGCGCTGCCCGGGTGCCCTTGGGCAGGGTCCCTGTGTGACAGAGGAGACAGAGCTCAGCTCCTGTTGGCGAGGGGCTCAGTGCCATGGTGGTGGCACCAGCTGGGCACATTGTCACAGCCTGGTGACACGGTACCCTGCAGTGGCCACACGCCAAGTGCCCCTCCCAGTGGCCAGCTTTGCCAGGGCCAGGCCCCTCTGCACAGCCCAGCACCCGGGGGTGGCCCTGGGAGTGGCTGAAGCTGTGATGGGCACAGAGCTCAACCCCAGCCCTGCACTGACCCCAGCTCCAGCCAAGTTCCTGGCTTGGCTTCCCGTGGCACTGGTGTGACCATGCTGGCCAGGCTTAGCCAGGAGTGAGGAGCTGGGAGCACAGCCATGCCCTCTGAACCAGGGTATGTCCTGGAGCACGGGACATCTGCTCAGCCAGAGGAGCTGTGGAAGAAAAGGAAGGTGTTTGGGGGCCTGGCTGCAGTCCTGTCTGGACAGACAAAGGAACACACCTGAGTTGCCTCAGTTTCTGCTCACCTGGTTAAAGTCTTTATCCCAACCCACTTTTCTCCCCATCCCAGTGAAGAAGTGAGGTGTGGGGGGCACACTGTGCTCTGGGGTGAAGCCAGGGACCCCGCAGCAAATGGGACCCTGCAAGCAGGAGCCTGTGCTGGGTAGGATGGGCCACAGCCCCTGCTGCCAGTGGAGGTAAAGTGGCAGCTGGCTTCACCTGGACTAAAACAGCACAACCTGGTGTCCAACCTCAGCCAGCAAAGGCCAACAGCTGCTGAAGGTGGCACTGGGGGTCTGGCAGAGACCCCCTCATCCTAGCAGGAGTACAGGTCTGGGCTCCCCAGGGTGTGGCCAGGCTGGAGTGGGACATAGGGAACAAGGGGGAGGGTGGGACAAGACCAGGGCAACAGCATCTTCACCTTGTGCCATCCACCCTATCACACCTCCAGGAACACTCAGCTCCTTCCCCACTGCCTGGGGAGGGCAGAGGCTGGTGTGGCACAGCCAGTGTGAAGGCACCAGCACGGGGCTTGGAAGGCAAAGCCAGGGGTCAGAGCATCCCTGATCCCCATGTAGACACAGCAGTGCTGGGCTCCTTGTGGCAGGGGAGTGGTAGCACTGTGGGAAAAGGTGGTGGGAGAGGTGGCAGCACCTGGAGCAGGAGGGGTCTGGAGTGGCCAGGCAGGAAGCAGGTCCTGATGATGCCAGGGCAGGGGAGAAAGAGCCGGGTCCTGGTCCCACTGCATGCAGCATGAGGGTACAGTGTCCCACGGGGACACTGTGCTGGAGGAGGCCGTGCCAGTGGGGACCACGGGCCAGGGCGACAGGACACCCCACCCAATCCATGCTGGGGACACCACGGACCAGGCTCTGCCCCTCCAGCTCACACGGTCTGTTCCTGCTCACACCCCCAGCCCCTTCAGCCAGGGATGGGGTCAGGGGTCTCTCCAGGTGGGCCCGGCCAAAGGAACAGACGGAACAACGTGCCCATGAGAACATCAGCCTTTTATTTCCTCCCCACCATGTTCTCATGGCAGACAAGACACAATCATGACAGAGGGCTGGGCAGCAAACCCCGAGGACAACGGACGGACACCAGAGGAATGCAGAGGTCAACACAAGCACAGCTTCAGGCACACAGGCAGGCATCCAGCCCTGGCTCACACCCCCAGCCCTGGGCACTGGGAGGCTTTGGAGCACAGTGGATGGGAGCACAGGGCTGCAGGGCTTCCCCTGCCACTGCCTGCCCCCCACAGCCCTGAGCCCCTGCCCCACGGTGGTGCAGTGTCTTGCCTGACTTTGGCACCCCACTGCAGCACATCAACCCCCACCAGAGGGGACTCTGCATGTTGGAAAGCCCCTGGTGCCCCCCTGCCAGCTCACCTCACCACAGCCACAGGTCACAACCCACTGTTGCCCAGCCAGTGCCTAAAGAGGGGAAAGGCACTTTGGTGTGTCCCTGCTGGCCTCAGGAATGCTTGGGAACAGCGGGAAGTTGAGCAAAGGTTTTCTGTGCTGGCTTCTCCAGAAGGCCCTTGGCCTTGCCACTGGAGGGGGGCATTTCCCAGTGCCCAAGGTCCCCCACATCCCAGTGGAGCAGCAGCAGCTCCTGCCCAGCCAGGGCTGAAGGGCCATGGAGCAGGAGCTCAGCTGGGCTGTAAAACTGCAGGTCCTGCTGTGCAGTGCCAGCCCTGACCCCGCTCAGGACCCTCCTGTGGGGCCCTCACTCTCACTGTCCCACACAAACACACTGTCACTGTATCTGAGCCCAGCACACGCCCGTGCCAGCCTCCCTCAGGGCCGTGGTCCTGCACAGCAGCTCGGCAGGCGCCGCAGCAGGCGTGACAGGGGTTCCCAGCCTGGCTTACCTCTGCCCAGGGCTGGGGTGCTGCCGCCACTCAGGAGGCTCTGGGAGGCCAGGGCCGCAGCCGGGGGCCTGGGGCTGCCGAAGGTGAAGCTGGGGGAGGCTCGGATCCGTGGGGAGTCCTGCTGGCTGCCCCCGCTCCCACTGGTGCCGTTGCTGAAGCTCCTGGCACGGGCCAGCGTGTTGTCAGAGGCTGAGGTGGGCAGCCCGCTGGAGGGGTGAGAGATGGGGGTCAGCACACCATGGTGAGGGGGCTCCCCTCTGCAGCCTCCACCCACCAGCACAGCACAGCACCGAGTGCTGAGTGGCAGTGGCACCACCTCTGCCAGAGCCCTGGACTTCTCCACAGGAGCTGGTCCACAGCTGGGGACAAGGATGTCACCAGGACTCCCTGAGAGCTGCAGCCCCAGTACCCTGTGCTGTACATCACTGTCCCAGGGTTCCCACTTCCTCACCCCCCTGTCCCAAATCATGGAATTACTGAGTTTGGAAAAGGCCTCAGAGGCCATCGTGTCCAACCCTTCCCCAGCACTGCCAAGGCCACCACTAACCCACGTCCCCAAGTGCCACATCACAGGGCTGTTAAATCCCTCTAGAAATGGAGGCTCCACCCTTGCCTGTACTGGACAGCCCTTTCCATGAAGGAATTCTTCCCAATATCCAACCTAAACTTCCCCTGGCACAACTTTAGGCCGTTTCCCCTTGTCCTGTCCCTTGTTCCCTGGGACCAGAGCCCAACTCCCACCTGGCTCCACCCTGCTGCCAGGGAGCTGTGGAGAGGAAGAAGGAACCCCAGACCTTCCTGCTCTTCAGGATGGGTCTCCCAGCTCCCTCAGCCTCTCCCAACCCAGTCTAGTGCTGGAGGTGATGCAGGAGAGACCTCCCAGATTACTGGGGCAGGTAAATCCCAACCAGTTCACTCTCTGCCCTTCTGTGCTGATGGCTCGGAGCAGAGGGACTGACAACTGCAGTTCCCAGAGCTTGGGAGAGCTAGGGCCAGGGCAGGTGACCCTGGCAGGTGACTCACTTGGGGACATTTATCATCTCTAAGTGCCGTTATCCTGCAGCTCCCACGCTCGCCCCAGCCAGCCCTTACGTGGAGCTCCTGGGGGGGGTCCTGGCACCTCCTCTCCTCCGTGGGCCCCCGCTGGCGCTGCGCAGCCCCCGCACATACTTCAGCATCCAGGCACGCAGGTTACCCAGGCAGGTGTGCTCTGAGAGCACGATCCGTGGCCAGGGGTTGCAGTCGGCCATGTCCAGGGCTGCCACTGCCACCGCCCGGCCCACCTGCCCGGGAGAGGGCACAGGTGAGGGGGGCACGAGGAGACAGAACGGGAGAGCGTGGGGTGGGAGAGAAAGGTGCACTGGTGAGCACGAGAGGGTAGGGCACAGTCAGAAGGGGAGCACAGGAAGAGGGGAAGCATGGGGGAAGAAAAGGGGACACAGGGAAGGAGCAGTAGTGAGGGGGGGTCACAGGGAGAGGAGGCCACCAGCAGAAGGGAGATGAGGGCACCAGGAAAAGGGGGATTCCAGGGAGTGGGGGCACTGGTGAGAGGGGCGGCTCCCTAGAGCCTGGGACAGCAAAGCAAGTGGAGGAAGGAAATCCCAGCCCCAAACCCCAGCCCACCTTCTGGCTCTTTCCCCACACAGCTGCCCCAGGCCCCCTGTACCTGCTCGAAGAGCTCCACGGTGTAGCGGGAGGGGAAGGCGGGCGGTGGCGGGGGGCTGGCACGGCCGTTGTCATGGCAGGCCCCCGGGATGCTGTTCACCGAGCGCCCCGTGTTGTAGTTGCACTCCAGGGTGTAGCTGTGGGGCACAGGGAGCCCCTGTTACCCCACAAACCCGCAGCAGGGTTGGAGTTATCCCACATTATTCCCCTGGGAGAGACACTTCAGCAGATTCAGGGCACTGGGAAGGGGGTCCTGCTCCAAAGGACAGTGCAGGGAACGTGGCAGGGTTTTGAGGAGAGCACACTCCAATGGCAGGAACGGCCCACGCCCTGTGTGGGGATGCATGGATGTACCAGAGATCAGCATGATGGGAATTTGGGATGGACGTCTGGGGCCCTGAGGGTGACATCCCAAGTGCCAAGGTCCCTGTGAGGAGACCTCTTGGTCACCTCTGGAAGGTGATGGGGAATGGTGGGGGTCCCTGATGGGTAGAGAAAGGGAATTATCTGATGGCAACACCAACAATCCAGGGAGTGGGCAGCTACAGCCTTCTCCCCACCCTCAAGGTGCCTTGGAGCACATCCTCCTGGAGGAGGAGGGATGGAGAAGTGTGGGCTATGAGCTGCCAGTTGGGATGGCTCCCAGAGGCAGTTGCAGGGCCAGCAGAAAACCTGAGCAGCTCTGTCCCAGTCTGCCAGAGGGACCACACGTGCACTGTGAGCACTCCCAGCACTTTTTGGGATGTCGCTGTTGGATCAACCACCTGGGCTGCTCCAGGTCAGTCACAGAGCAAAGTACCCCAGTGATCCAAGCCCACAGCCCGTGTGTGTGTGTGTGTGTGTTCCTGTGGGGCTGGACTGGTGCTGGGCACAAAGCAGCAGCTGAGTACACAGCAAGCACTGAGGAAACTGAGAGAATCTCCAGTCTGTGGGTCTGGTTGCCTCACCCCGTGGTATGTTCCCATACACAGGAACAGGCCAGGAATATCCCAGCCCATGTGGGAGAGGGGTGGATCACAGATATCCCCAGCTCAAGGGATCACTGATGGGCTGAAGCTGGAATCTCACACACAGCCTTGGGGATGCTGTACCCACCACAACTCTACTTAATTACAGCTCAATATACACAGCAACACCCAGGAAAGAGGAGAATTCCCCTCAGAAAGCTGTGCAAGAGCAGGGAGAAGAAGCCAGAGCAGCTGCAGGAGGGACGGAGAGGAACAGGAAGGAAAGGAGCCTGGCAGCACCTGGCACAAGCAGGCCCAGCCTCTGCTGACCTGCCCTGGGGCCAGCAGGACCTGTCTGTCCCACAGAACTGGCTCCCTTTTTGTCCAACATCCCCCTCCCCAGCACAAGCCCTACCTGTGGATGATGCCCAGGGCCTTGTAGATGGCCACACGCCCACTGCCCTCCTTGGACTGCCCGTCCCTCTTGTCCCGGGCGTACATGTTCTTCTCCGAGAAGTTGCAGCCCGTGAAGTCAAAGTAAGGGGAGTTCAGGGAGATGAGTTTGGGGAACAGCATGTTCTCCACCTGCAGAGTGCAGGGAGCAACAGGGGTGACTGGGGGCCCTTGGCAGCTCATCCTGCTCCAACAGGGTCAGTGCCCAGCACAGGGCTGCACCAGGGCCCACTCTGCCCACAGCTCCAGGGCCTCATGAGCTGTGCCCAGGGCATGCTGCCCACCCCCTGAGAGGTTCTGACAGCCAGCTGGGAGGACACCCTGCTAACCCACACCAGCTCCCGGGGGGAATCTGAGACCTCCTGGTCACCAGACTGGGGGAGGAGAGAGAGGAGGATGACAAAGAGAGGAGAAAGGAAGGAAAAGTGAAGGAAGGAGAAGGAAAAGGAAGGAACTGTGACAGGGATGCCATGCCCCTCTCCCAGTAGTGGGAGCACTGGGTTCCCTGGGTAGCAGGCAGAGCAGCAGGAGGGTCCTGGCAGCCACAGCAGCCCAATTTTGGCTGTGCCCTCACCTGGTCGTTCTCATCACTGAAGTTGTTGCCGTACATGAAGCAGCCACGCTTGGATGCGTGGCCGTGCAGGTCCACGTAGTAAGCCAGGCCACTGTCCCGGGGTGCAATGGGCTCCAGGGGCTCAGCAGCTTCGGGGACAGGGGCTGGGGGAGGCACCCACGGCCCCTCCTCACAGTGCTGGGTGCTGTGGCTCGATGGGAGGATCCAGGTGGCTCGCTCTGTGCTGTCTGACAGCTGGGCACCCTGGGTCAGGCAGGAGCGGGTGCTGGCACGCCAGGGGCCGGGGCAGTTGCGGGGATTGTTGGTTTTGTCCAGCTCTGATAACGTGGCCTCCACAGCTGGGACAGGACAGTTGGGAGATTTTATGCTCAGCGAGCTGAGTGGGGAGACAAACGTCCTCCAGTCTGGAGAGCCTGGCAGGACACGGCTGTGGATGTGGTGGTAGAGCAGGATGGCTTTGGCCCCGTACACTGCGGGGTGCAGCTCGGCATCGGGGTGCAGGTACTGCCGGTTCAGGTTCACCCCACGCGAGTCAGTTCTGCAGAGAGAGCAGAGAGATGTGAGCACCTTTCAGGGAGCCCCAGCAGAGCTGGGCTCACCTGGAGATGCCGAGGGCTTTGAGCTCTGTCCTGGAGCCAAACCAACGGCCAGAAGCTGTCAGAGTATCGATGCTGCACAGCACGGCAGAGCCCTGCACGATCCTCCCCAGAGACAGGAATGGGGCTGGGGAAGGGACTGGAGCACCAGGAGTGGCTGAGGGAGCTGCAAGGGCTCAGCCTGGAGAAGAGGAGGCTCAGGGGGGACCTTGCTACACCCTGAGAGGAGGATGGAGCCATGTGGGTGGGGTTCAAGGTCTGCTCCCAGAGAACAAGGGACAGGACTTTTGGGAACAGCCTTGAGCTGAACCAGGGAAGGTTTAGGATGAATACTGAGAACAATTTTTTCATGGAAAGGGCTGTCCATCCCTGGCACAGATACCTAGGCAGGGCTGGATTCTCCAGCCCTGGAAGGATTCAAAGCCCTGTGGCTGTGACACTTGGGGACAGGGGTCAGGGGTGGCCTTGGCAGTGCTGGGGGGTGGTTGGACTCAATGGTCTCACAGGGTTTCTACAACCCAAGTGAATTCAGGATTCTCTGATTTTCATAAATTTAACAAAAATCATAGGATCAGCTTCCTGAGATCCCTTCCTCAGCAAACACAGCTTTCCAACATCTACACCCATCACTGAAGGACACTCACCTTTTGCTCACATTTACCAACCAAGATTCAAATAAACGGTTTCTGCTTCATTTTCTTGGGGAAACGGCTGGACCCAATGGTCTCGGGAGGACTTTTCCAACCCAAACGATTCCATGAAACACAGAGCAGGCTCCCAGGCAGCCTGCACTCACCGGTAGTGTCCCCGTGCCACCCCGTCGGGGTTCAGCATGGGGATGAGTTTGAAGACAAACATCCGCCGCAGCATCTGGGCACGGGGATCCTCCTCCCGCAGGATGAAGTCCAGGAAACCGTTGAAGACAAAGCTGGAGGGGGTTTCTCCTGGATGGACTCTGCTGCTGAGGAAAAACACCTGGAGACCAACAGATGGGGTGAGGGGGGTGTCCTGCCTGCCCCAGGATACAAAAGGGAAGGGTCTCCCAGACTTTGCTCCATAAACTCTGCCCAAATGCTCCAGCCCCTGGGGACATGATGCCACTCTGGTCACTGACATGGGGGCTGCAGTAAGGTGCCAATACAAAGGCCACCACGGGGGCTGCTGGCCCCCAGCCCTGACGCTGGTGTGGTCTCTCACCCTCTTTCCAGTGAAGCAGCGAGGCCGGGGTGTGCTGGTGTCTGGGAAAAGCTTGTCCAGCCGGGGCTCCCGCTTCTCCTGCATGCCATGGCATGAGGTGATGGTCAGCAGGTCCACACGCAGCTTGTCCAGAGAGTGGCAGAGCAGCTCCCGGTGGTAATAGACTGAGTCGAGGGGGCTGTGGGGTGAGAAGGGATCTCAGCCAGCCCCTGGAGCAAGGGGGTTCCCAGCTGGCTCGGGAATGCTGCTCGTGCTTGCAGCCCTGGGAGCTGAGCAGCCCCAGCCCCACAGGGACCACCTCCCATCTGGGCTGTTTGGTGCTAGGTACCCTCAGAGCCTGCTGGGAACACCAGCAGCCATTCCTTCAGGGTAAGGAGAGGAGGATCAGCACTGGAGTCTGCTCTGCCCAGCCCCCCCCAGGTGTGGGAGTGGTGGGGGATCAGCTCATGCACAGACAGACCCAGCACAGGTGGTCAGGTCATCCCACTGGGAATTAATGCATCCCAGCAGGAAGGACAGGGCACTGAGGGATTCATCCCACCAGGAAGGTAACATATTCTGACAGAAGGGACTGGGCTCCAGAACAATAAGGAATCCCCTGGGTAGATCAGAGGAGCTGCTGGAACTGCTGGAGCAGAGCTGGGGCACAGAGGAACATGGGCCAGGTAGCTTTGGGGAGGGCACAAAGACACTCCTGCTGCAGGCAGAGCTTCCTCAGGGGAAAAAAAAAACCCAAGCAGGAACAGACCAGGAAAAGTGTGAGACCAGGAGAGGTGTGAGGGCCAGGAGAGGTGGGACAAAAGCCAGGAAAGAGGGGACAAAAGCCAGGAAAGAGGGGACAAAAGCCAGGAAAGGAGAAAGCAGGGGGCACACCTGCTGGGGGACATGTGCCTGCAGTCCTGGAAGCGGCCATCCAGCTGTGCCAGCATGTCCTGGCAGTCAGTGTAGGAGAAGGGGTAACAGAAGGCAAAGTAGGTGGTGGCCCCGCGGTGCTCCAGGAAGCGGTGCACGAAGGACAGCACGAACTGTGTCTCCACCACCTGCCACGGACATGGAGAGGGCTGGGCACAGCTCAGGGGCAGAGCCACCCCAGCACAGCCCCTCCTGCTCTCTTCTGGCCCCTGTCAGGCACTGGGTGTGCCCACGGCCACTGGCCCTTGGCTATCCCCGTGGCACAGCAGCTGTTGCTGCTCCTGTCCCTGCCTCGGAAATGCCAGAAACAAACCAACAGCAGAACCTGGGGGTCACCAAAGCAGAAGGGTGGCTGTTCCCCCAGAGCTGCCCTCACCCCGAGCACAGTGTCCCTGCCCGGCTGTCCCCACCCTGGCACACGGGGAGCACCCCAGGCTCTCACCTGGAAGCGGGCGCTGCCAGGATGCGCTCCAGCGCGGACCTGCCGCACGGGCAGGGTGCGGACAAAGGCGGGGTCATGCCCTGCGCGTACAGCCGGCTCTGTTGTCATGTTTCAGGATGGCAGCGTGATCGCGTCCCCGGCTCCCCCCCGCACGGCTGAAGTAGAAACCAGGACCCTGCGGAGGGCGGAGCGGCACCGCATCAGCCCCTGCCGGGCATGCCGCGCCTCTCCGCTGTCCATTCCACCCACCGGGAGCCGTCAGCGCCCCGGCGGGGGCGGAAACCAAGAACCAGCCCGAACCGAACCCGACGCTCCCGCCCCCGAACCCCCATCCCAGGGAACTCTGACCCCCAAACCCCTTCCCGCAGCCCCTTCCCTCAGCCAACAGCCCCTTCCCTCAGATCCAGCCCCTTCCTAATCAGCCCCCCAGCCCCGCCGCTATCTCTTCCGAGGCAACCCAACCCTACCGGTACCCCCGTCCCGCCAGAGCACCCTGGGGGAGGGCACAGAACCCCCGAACTCTCCCACAGCACCTCGGACCCACCCAGGCCCCCCAAACCCTTCATACAGAAGCCACTCAGACCCCTTCCCCCAGCACCTCAGCCCCCACCCTGCCCTTACGCCCCTTACCAAATTCCCTCAACCAGTTAAGACCCTTCCCTCAGACCCCCCTAACCCCTTCCCCCAACCCCTTCCCTCAGCCCTCCCAGCCCCTTCCCTCAGACCCCCACCCCTTCCTCAGCCACTTACTCAGCCCCCCCAGCCCCCACCTCACCAGCATGCCACGGCTCCCGACAGAACCTTTCCGAGGGAAATCCATCCGTCCCCCCCCGCCCGCCCGCTACAGTCGCCCTCTGTCGGGGTTCCCCCGACCCCCGGGTACCTGTTGCCGTCTCATACTCGGTGTGGGCGCAGTCGGGCCGCGTCCACACGTGAACTAGTAATCGGCGGCGGGGAGAGCGTTGGCGCGGGGGCCGGTGGCGACGCCCCCCCGCTCTGTAGGCTCCGCACCTGTTCTACGTGTGCCAGGTTCCCCGAGTCGAAGCGGGAGCTGAAGAGGAGACCCCCGCAGCGGATCTCCATGGCCCGGCAGAGCCGGGACCGGCATCGCCCCGGGACGGCCCCGGGACGGCCGGTACGGGCCGCCCGGCAACAGCAACGCGCGCGGCCATTGGCTGGCGCCTCCCAGCAACGAGCCCGCCTATTGGCTGGCGCCTCGGCAACGGCCGCAGCGGCGCTGGGGCCGCGGCTCCTCTCGACCACGCCCCTTTTAGTGCTCTGGCCACGCCCCTTCATTGCGCTGGCCACGCCCCCCGGTTCAGCACAGACCACGCCCCTTTTATTGCCTTAGCCACGCCCATTCACTGCACTGGCCACGCCCCTCGCTGGGCTCCGCGCCCGCAGCGTCCCCAGAGGGGTGACAGGGGACAGGGAGGGTGACAGGGGAGTGTGACAGGGGACGGGGGGTGACAGGGGAGTGTGACAAGGGACGGGGGTGACAGGGGACGGGGAGGGTGACAGGGGACGGGGAGGGTGACGGGACGGGGAGGGTGACAGGGGACGGGGAGGGTGACAGGGGACGAGGGGTGACAGGGGACAGCGGGGTGTGAATGGGGACAGGGGGGTGACAGGGGAGTGACAGGGGACAGGGAGGGTGACAGGGGACAGGGAGGGTGACAGGGGACGGGGGAGGGTGACAGGGGACGGGGGAGGGTGACAGGGGACGGGGAGGGTGACAGGGGACGGGGAGGGTGACAGGGGACGGGGAGGGTGACAGGGGAGTGACAAGGGACGGCGGAGTGACAGGGGACGGCGGGGTGACAGGGGACGGCGGGGTGACAGGGGACGGCGGGGTGACAGGGGACAGGTGTGAATGGGGACAGGACAGCGGGGTGTGAATGGGGACAGGGGGGTGATCTGGGACAGGGGACACATACACGGAGCACAGGTGTGCACAGAGGCGCGGTGCACACCTGTACCTGCCCACGCGTGAGTGAGCACAGAGGGGCACATGGGTGCCCCTACTCACACACACCTGTAAGAACACGGGTGACGCACCCCCAGAGGTGACACCCCCCCAGAGGTGACACCCCCCCAGAGGTGACACACCCCCACTGGCAGAGGCAGGGGCAGAATCTGACACTGCCCCACCCCGGGACCGGCCCCAGCAGCTCCCTGGATTCCTTTAAACAGCCCCAGCCAGAGCGGGTCCCTCCCGTTGTGGGTGGGAATGGGGCACAGGGCGGGCTGGACAGCCCCTCCCCACCACCACGAACAGCCATCTTCGATGAGGAAGACAGATAAAGCCATATGGAACAATTATAAGGAAAAAATAATAAAATAAATCAGTTCATTCATTGGTGGGAAGGGGTGGGAAGGTGAGGGGTTCCAGGTGTCCACCCCTGATCCTGTAAGCAGGCAAAACACAAGGGGATGGGGATCACACACCCAGGGACACTCAGACAGGGAAAGCCAAAGCAGTCACAGGGTGTGGAAAAACCTGGATGTGTGTCTCCCCAGCCCCCGAAAAAATAAACCTCCCCAAAAGCCCCAATTTGACCCAAAGTTCCTGTGGGCACTGCCCTCGACATCTCTGTCCTGCATCCTGCTGCACTCTGGCTCCTCCTCCTCAGCAGCTACAACACTGGGAGGTGGTGTGACCTCCAGGGAGCAGCTCAGTGTCCAGAAATCATGGCCAGGGCCCAGTTTTTGAGGGCCAGGGTTGCGTTTTGCAGGTAAATCCAGGAAGAATAGGTGAAGCTCATCAAGTGGTCCCTCACGCACTCCCACGTCACGTCCCCACTGGAAAAGCAAAGACAAGGGATTACGCGGGGGCAGGCAGAGCCAGAAGGGGTGAATGACACGAGGGACACAGGAGCCCCTCTGGCAGGGTCACATCTGGTGCCAGGGCTGCAGGACAGGGCTGGGGACACCCCCAGGAAAGGGACACAGCTGCAGCACCAAGGGTGCTGGATATTGAGAAGACTTTCTTCATGGAAAGGGCTGCCCATCCCTGGCACAGCTGCCCAGGGCAGGGGTGGAGTGCCCATTCCTGAAGGGATTTAAAATCCCTGTGGCTGTGGCACTTGGGGACAGGGGTCAGTGGTGGCAGAGCACGGGGCAGCAGAGCCCGAGGGGACCCACACGGCGGGGGCTGCTCACTTGCAGGAGTCGAGGCAGCGCTGCCAGCCCCACTGCAGCACTGCAGCCAGGCCCTGCAGCAGCGGCAGCAGGCAGTTGTGCAGCAGGAACAGCAGCAGCTCCCGCACGCACTCGGCCAAGAGCAGCAGCACCTCGGGCAGCCTGTTCTGGAGCTGTGGAGCAGAGAGGGTGTGGGGTGAGCAGCAGCCCCTCCAGCCAGCCTGGGCACAGCCAGAGTTTGGGTTCTGGCTATCTGTGATGGTCCCATCTCACCCACCCCCTTCTCCAGCATCCCTGAGCTCTCCCCACATTCCCTCTTCTGCAGCACTCAGCAGACTGGGCACCCACGCTCTGTGAGACACTGATGTCACCCCACTGTCACCAAAATGCTGGCTGCTGGAGAACCAGGGAGTTTTCTGAGCCCTCTCCCTTCCACAGTCACTGGAAACAGCTGGAGTCCTGGTGCCACAGGAGGGCAGATGGCATCAGGGACCTGCCCTGGGAGGAGGAGCTGTCCCCTTCACAGAACCCCAGCACCAGGGGCTCCTGCCAGGAGCACTGGCAAACACATCCCCATCCTACTTCAGGCCTCCCCCAGTATCCATCCCCCTGATACAGATTACCCAGCCCTCCAAGCCCCCCACTGGCATTCCTTGTTTCCTCCAGCCCTGGGAGCCCCCACTCACCCAGTCACTGAGCCAGGGCAGGCTGCCATGGAGCCAGGAGAGCAGGGAGCAGAACTGCTGGGACACATCCCGGGCCAGCTCTCCACTCGTCTCCCAGAGCAGCTCCAGCTGGGGCCACAGGACGGACACAGCCATGGAACCGTGGTGTGCCAGGCTGTGCTCCAGCCACCTGCAGGGCAGTGCTCAGATGAGGGCAGGGCTGGAACATGGCACCAGTGGCACCCACACAGCTGCCACCACAGGGGGACAGTTCCAGTCTGAGCCCAAAGTGCTTCCAAGCAGGGCTGGAGAACAGCCCCAGCTCCCTCCCAAGCCCTTGCTGTGCTGCACGACAGCCCCAGCGCCCTCGCCCCAGCCACGCTGGTGTCACAGTGTCACAGACCTGTACCCCTGCAGGCAGCCAAGGGACACCTTCTGCCAGGCCAGCTGGGTGGCGGGCAGGACGCCGGAGGAGCGGAGCAGCCGAGCAGAAGTGGAGGCTGCAAGAGACAAGTGTGATCCTTGAGTGCCCCTGGCTGCAGGGACACGTGTCCGTCTGTCCCCAAGGGCTCTGTGGGGACACATGGCTCGAGCTGTGCTGTGGAACCCCTTGGGAGATGCTCTCCAGGAGGGGACAGATGGACAGAACCCCCTGAGCAGGGAGATCTCTCAAAGGGGAACAGGCAGAGTCTGCCTGCCCAGGACCCCCAGCTGGACAGATCCCACTCTGCTCACAGCAGCCACAGGACAAAGGAACGGACACGGAGGGGCTTTGCTCAGGGGGACAGCCACAGGAGTGACCCCAGGAAGAAGAATCCCTCCTGAGCAAGGGGAAAAAGCCTCAAGCTTGTGACAGGCAAGGTTTAGGTTGTAAACAAAAACCAGTTTCTTCATAGAAAGCACTGTCCAGGCTGCCCAGGGCAATGGTAGAGCTCCCCTCCCTTGGGGGATTTAAAACCTATGTGGATGTGGCACTTGTAGGGACATGGGATAGTGGTAGGGGATGCCTTGGCAGTGCTGGGGGATGCCTGATGCTCCCAGAGGATTTTTACAGCCTGGATTATTCTGTGACTCCCCATCGTACCCTGGAAGGAGCCATGTGTCTGCACGTCGTGCAGGAAGAAGCCAGCAGCCAGGATCAGCAGGATGAGCAGCAGACGTGACCAGGGGAAGCCCCGGCCCTTCATCTTGCACAGCAGCTCCTGGGTGGGAGGACAAGGCCCTGTCACTGTCACTGCATGGCCTGACACCGGGGAGGCCCCAGAACATCTGTCCCCAGCGTGTCCCGTGTGTGTGTGCCACTTTGGGGCCATGGCCAGCCCGTGCTGGCAGCAGGAGGGGACAAACAGAGCCCCAGCACGGAGCTGAAACCTGTCCCCGGGTGCCACCAGGCAGCGCCTGCCCCTCCTGTCCCCTCACCTTGCAGGCAGTGTCACAGGCTGCCACATCCTGGTCCCCTCCGGCCCCCCTGGCTGCCAGCTCCTCGTTTGTCACCTTGAAGGAGCGAACCGTTTCCTGCAGTGACTGCTGCACCTTGGGGACAGCAGGAGCTGTGTCAGGACCCCAGGGTCCTCACAGACCCCCTAAGCTGCCACGGCACCCGCAGGTCCCATGGGGACACTGCCAGCTCAGGGAGCTCTCCCAGCAGCACGGGGACACTCTCCCAGCCCACAGCTGCCCCCATCCCACAGCTCACCCCTACCTTCTTGCTGCTGCTCTCCCAGGACTCCAGCAGGTAGTTCAGCAGCAAACTGAGGGGAAGGAGAACACGGGGTTTGATCAGGAGCTCCCAGAAGGAATTCAGGTGTCCCAAAGGTTCTGTAGGTGAGCCCTGGCCCCCCCTTGGAGGCACAGTCTGGACTGACCTGGACTGAGCGAGGTGCTTGGTGTAGAGCTGCCTCCAGACGCTGAAGCTCAGTGGATCCAGGCTCAGGCACTGGCTCATGGAGGTCAGAAGCTGGGGAGGGGGCACAGCAGATCATTATGTGCTGTAATCCCCAGCATGCCACACACCCCAGCCAGCTCCTGAGGCACCAAACAGAGCTGCAGCACCACAGAGGGAGGTGGAACTGGATGGTTTTCAAGGTCCCTTCCCAACAAACCATCCTATGATTTGATGACTCCTATCCCCTGGGAGCAGGCAGCACGACCCCTACTCTGCCATCACCATCCTCGAGAGGCACGTGTCCGTCCTGCCACCTCTCCACGGGACCACCAAACCCAGCCTGTGCCCCCAGCTAGGCTCACCTCCTTCTTCATGGTCGGTGGGCAGGTGGGAGTGGCTCGGGAGAGGAAGGAGGGGAAGTAGGTGTGCAGGGCTGCCTCGGGCCGGGCACCAAAAGCCAAAACCTTCAGGCGGGGGTAGAGACGCCGCAGCTGCTCCTGCAGGCTGGGGGACAGCACCAGGCTGCTGAGGGCCAGCGGGTGACACCAGGGTGGCACCAGGGTGGCACTGAGGGCCTGCCCTGGGGCACGGCCTGCCCGGATGGGTCAGCGTACCTGGGGGACAGCGAGTTGTTGGGCATGAAGGCGAAGTCCAGGAGAGGGAAGAAATCCTTGGGGCCGATCATGCCGAAGCCTTTGGTGAGGTTGGGGTGCATCCTGCAGAACAGAACCCTGAGCTACCCTGGAAAAGGGGTGGCACTGGCCCCAGAGCTCCATGGCTGCTGGTGCTGGGTGGGACAGTGGTACCAGGGTGTCACTCACATCAGGAGCCGGTCCAGGTAGGAAACAGCGTAAGGTGAGAGGGACTTGATGCCGAGCACCGGGAGCATGACACCGAGCCACACTGCAGGGAGAGGAGAAAGGGGTATGGCTGGGCTGCCCCTACACTGGGACAAGCCAGAACCCAAACCACCCAGTGGACAGGCAGGCAGACCCCTTGGGAAGGGCTCCAGTGGAGCAGCATGCTCCCTGTCCTTCCAGGCAGGATGGCTCCTCTCAGGATCCAGCCTTTTCCCCATCCCGGCTGGGGGAAGCTGCACTTCTGATTTTAAGGATTTTTCCCAACCTCCTGCCACCCCTAAGCAGGACCACCAGCAGGAGTAGGGGTGCACTGGCAGTCCCAGGAGGGGATCCCATACCCCTGCTCCTGGCTCTCACCTTTCAGGCCCTCATGGAGGTCAGTGAACCCGGCCTGCCCCAGTGCCCAGAGGACGGTCAGGCACTTGGCCGGCCGGTTCTGGTGGGAGCGCAACACCTCCAGGTACTGTGGGAGGACAGGACACATCAGCTGGGAAGAGCTGCAACCCAGCCCAGCCCAACCAAGCCTGGAGCTGTGGGACCAGCAGCACCTGGAGCCCAAACCCCTGGCAGGGACCTAAAGCTCCAGGTGAGAACAGGAACCATTCTGGGGGAATAGGGAGAACCCCAAACCCATCTCTGGGGGTGCAGGGGGACTGGGGAAACCCTAAATCCAGCTCTGGGGGTGCAGGGGGACAGGAGAAACCCCAAACCCAGCTCTGGGGGTCCAGGGGAACAGGGCAAACCCCAAACTCAGCTCTGGGACTCCAGGGGAACAGGGGAAACCCCAAACCCATCTCTGGGGGTCCAGGGGAACAGGGGAAACCCCAAACCCAGCTCTGGGGGTGCAGGGGGACTGGGGAAACCCCAAACCCAGCTTTGGGATTACAGAGGGACAGAGGAAACCCCAAACCCAGCTCTGGGGGTCCAGGGGAACAGGGGAAACCCCAAACTCAGCTCTGGGACTCCAGGGGAACAGGGGAAACCCCAAACCCATCTCTGGGGGTGCAGGGGGACAGGGGAAACCCCAAACCCATCTCTGGGGGTGCAGGGGAAACCCCAAACCCAGCTCTGGGGGTGCAGGGGAAACCCCAAACCCATCTCTGGGGGTGCAGGGCTGCTGGGCAGGGCAGGCAGAACCCACTGGGGACACCGGTCCCTCTGCAGGGGAGGGCAGAGAGCTACAAGGGCTTTGTGCAATGGGATGGAGGAGCAGCACCAGGTTCACAGCACCCACAAACGTGGCTGACCATGGCTCACCTTGCCCAGGTTGGTGGTGGCAATCCGGGGCCTGTCCAGGAGGAGTGCCTGGATGCAGATCCTGTACCCGTGCAGTGACTCCCCTGGAATGGAGATGGGGGAGGCCCTGCTCAGCCATGGAAGCCACAAAGAGTTTCCAAAGAGGCAACGAGGAGCAGGCACTGGGTGGGGAGGACAGGGAGCCCTGGGGTGCTGACCTGAGGTCTTGTCCAGCTCCTGCAGCATGGTGTAGATGCAGTGGTCAAAGAAGAGCTCCAGGACGCTCGACGCCCTCGCCAGCAGGGATCGGATGATGCCCCTCAGCTCCTTGCTCACCAGGCAGTATGGATAATCTGGGGTGGCAGAGAGAGGAGGAGTTTACTGAGATCCTGTTCTGGAGAGCTCCAGCAGCTGGAGCTGGGGTGGGCACAGGGAGCACCTCATCCTGACACCAGCCAGGCAGCACTGGCCTCCTCCCCAGTGCCTCCCTGCCAGCTAATCCAGCCCTAAGGGATGGCTTCCCATTGAGAGCTGTGGGATGGACAGGGGGTCTGAGAAGACACTTTGTTCCCTCCCTCTTGCCACCCAAAATGACCAACTGATCACACAGCAAAGGGAAATCCTGCCCCAACACCCCTCTAGCACTGAGGGCAGATAGCTGACAGTGAGCTCCCAAACTCCACAGCAGCAGGGAGAGGTCACGGGGCCCTACGGAGAAGGGAGTGACTGGGGGAGCCTCCAACTTGCCAACTGCATGGGCAACTTCACTGTGTTTGTGGGCAAGGGAAGGCAGCTGTGGGGACAGCCCAAAGCAAGGAAATCCTCCCCATTCTGTGAAGAAAGGAACACAGCCCCAGCAGGACACAAACCGTGGGGGTGCTGGCTCAGCACGGGGTCACTCCTGGGAGCCTGCAGCTTGTAGTTGAGGTACCCAGCCAGGTCCTTCACCCACACTGAGGGGTTCTCGGGGAACACGCTCCGGCTCTTCTCCAGCTCCTTCTGCAGATCCACCAGGTCCAGCTGGAAGTGACAGACAGACAAACTCAACCCAGGGTGAGCAGATCTGGGCAAAAAGCACAGGAAGGAGAAAGTTAACTCTGACTCCTAAAGGGCCACAGGGCATGGAGGAAAATGCTTTCACCTCCATCCTGAGATCACTGCCCTTCCCACATGGAAAACCCCTGCTGCCAGAGCTCCAGAGCACTGCCTGGGGCAGCTGGCTCCCAGCCAGTGAGCCCAACAGCCCAAACCAAGGACTCGCTCATGGCTGCAGCTTGGCAAGCACAGGCCCCGAGTGAGCCACGATCCACACCCAGAGTCCTCCAGGGAGGAAACAGCCAGGAGCAACCAAACCCACCTGATGAACAACCCGGCAGCACCGAGCCAGGGAGGCAGCAGCAGCAGCTCCCACCCCTCTCCAGACATGTTCATGCCCTGCTTTTACACCCGGATTATCTGTGGGGCTGCTCCACCAGGGCTCGCTGTGAGGCTCAGACTCTGTGAGAGCCTGAACGAGTTTCCCAGTGCCACACCGAGCCAGGTGCCCTCGGGCACTCTGCCTCAGCCCTGCCTTGCCAGAGGAATTCTACACAAACCACGGCAGGAAAGGCAACCTGCCCCAGAACCCCCACCAGTGACCTGACAAGGCCACAGAGTGTCTGTCACCGCTGAGCACAGGGACAGCTCTGGCTGCCCTGCCACCCCAGGGAAGGAGGGAATCCCACAGAGTCCTGCACCAACTGGCACCGTGGGCAAAAGCTGGATGGGGAGAACTACTGGAAAGGTGGAGAGAAACCCCACCTAGTGCAGGGGGATGCAGAGGGAAATCCCTTGTTCTGGGGCAGTGGAGATCCCAGGGCAGGAGGGGGATGTAACACCCAGGGGTAGGGGAGGAGCTGAGTGAGCAGTGCCTGCCAAACCCGGGGACACAACACCCCAACACAGCCTGCCTCGGGCCAGTTCTGGAACCCTCCACGCTTAGACAGGGTCAGGACAGACCAGACAGACAGACAGACAGACAGGTTCTGCAGATCCAGCCAAAGCACAGGATCTACAGGAATGACTCCCAGGGCCCCACCAGGGAGACAGGGAGGAGGTTCCATCCACCACGAGGCTTCCTTGGGGTTCCTCCCAGACACGGTGGTGACAAAGGGGACCAGAACCCCCCTTCCAGCCCCGGGCAGCTCCTCCCGTGTGGCTCACGGGGACACCAGCCCATCCAGTGAGGCTGAAACGGGACAGGACACTGCCGTGCACTGCTCCCATCACTCACAGCACCGGGAACACCGGGGGCTGGGACCCAGCCGGGCACACTCACGGCTTTCAGGGCTTCCTCCAGCGAGCGGCACGGGCCCGGTTTGGCTCCGGTATCGTTCCCCGATGGCTTCTTCCCGCTTTTCCCCATGTGCTGCTTCCTCTGCGGCGGCTCGGGGGCCACGGCCGGCGGCACCTGCTCCTTGTTCTGCTTCCGCAGCGCCCGCTCGAAGCCCAGCTGGAAGATGGTGCTGGAGGTGGCGATGGCAGCTGGGAAGGGGGGACCGGAGGGTGACACAGGGCACCGGCGGACACGAGGGGACGGATCCGGGGCACAACGAGCAAATCGCGGCCCTCGCTGTGCAGGAGCCCGTGGACGGGGCACGGCCCCCCCCGGTACCCACGGGCAGCCGCCGCCGCCGCTGCCGGGGCCACCGGACAGCCCGGTCCGTGACACCCTGCAGGTAAACCCTCCCGTCCCCGGGACCCACGGGGGACCCCCGGCCGTGCCAGGCAAGGCCTCCCGCCCGTGATACACAGCGGCCCCCGGGACCGCCGCCCGCCGCACCGGGGAGGGCACTCACCGGGCAGGGGCACAGCGCGACCGGCGTTGGCCTCTCCCAGGGCACGGCGGCTGCCGCTAACACCCGCCGGCCCCCGCCGGCCCTTGCGCACCACCTCCCAGCGGCCGGGACCGGCCGTGCCCGTGCCCGGGGCCGCTCCCGCCGCCGCCGCCATCGAGACCCGGAGCGCCACGGGCGGCGCCGGACCGGGGACAGCGCGCCTGCGCGCGCCGCCGCCGCTGATTGGCCGCGCGCGCCGACACGCGCCGCACGCGCCGGCTGCCACGTCCCCGCCTCGCCGGGAAACGTGACCGGGCAGGGACGGCCACGCCCACCGGAGGGGCGGGACCAGCGCGCGACACCTCCCGGGACCCCGCCCACTCATGACGTGTCGACGCGGAACAGGCGGGGGCGTAGCTACGCTGAGGACGTACCGGGTCCACGCGCGGCGGGCGTAATCCACNGGGGCGTGTCCATGCAAATGAGGTATCCCCGCTGTGCATGACGGGACAAAGCGCAGCCAAAGCCGGCGCTGCCCTCGCGTGTCCGCGGGCGCTGCGCGGGCCGGGCCGTGCGGGCCGAGCCGCAGCGCGGGGCCGGTTCGGGGGCGGTGCGGGCTCGGGGTGTGCGTGTGTTGTGTAGGAGTGTGTTGGGGTGTGTAGGAGGGCGGTGTGGTTGTTGTTTCATACTTACCTGGCAGGGGAGACACCATGATCAGGCAGGTGGTTTTCCCAGGGCGAGGCTCATCCCTTGCACTCCGGGTGTGCTGACCCCTGCGATTTCCCCAAATGCGGGAAACTCGACTGCATAATTTGTGGTAGTGGGGGACTGCGTTCGCGCTCTCCCCTGATCCCTTTGGTTAAAGACAGATTTAGAGAAGTTTGGGCGAAGTACAAAGTTGAAATGTGCCCGGTTTCAGGCTGTGCCGGTGCAGGATCCGGGATGTCAGTCAGTGTTCGGGCTCTCCCCTTCCGGACGTGTCCGTATCCTGTCTCTGTCGCTGCACAGCCTCAGACTCAGTCGGGTGTGACCCAGACAGTTCTCACCGAGCGGGACCGGCATCTCCTCGCCCCTTTCCCAGCGAGGACCCGTTTCACCGGGGCGCTTCCCTGCTCCTGCAGACACTGCGTGGGACAGGCCGGGATCATCCCAGCCTCAAAGGCAGCAGTCCGGAGACCCCTTTCGGGATCCGCTGGCCAATTCCTGCAGGGAACGGGGATTTGTCTCCAGGGCACCGGCAGCTCGTGTTCAGAGAGAGCCCCCTGGAGCGCCCCTGAACCTCCGGCTATTCTCGAACTGTGCACCGAGAGCACAACCGGACTGCCCTCGCCGCTTCTCCGTCCCAGACCCCTCGCGGATCGCCTCCTGCACCCGCCGTCCCAGATCCCACGACTCTCAGTGTCCCTCGCCCTGTCCTCGATGGGGCGCTGGGCTGTCCCCTGTCCCCTGACTATCACAGCGATCAGCGCCCAGGAGTGCAACTTTGAGATCACACAGCAGGAAGGCGGGGAATTAATGTTGTATCCCGCTGCACTCTGGAGAAACCGATTGATGAGCTCTGTTGTTGTACCGCAAAATCAGGGGAGAGCGCGAACGCAGTCCCCCACTACCACAAATTATGC
>CM031861.1:61126713-61137996 GCA_018697195.1 Certhia americana
CACTGTTATGGCACTGCTCTGGCACTGCTCTGGCACTGCTCTGGCATGGCCATGCCACTGCTCTGGCAGTGCTCTGGCATGGCCATGGCACTGCTTTGGCACGGCTACAGCACAGCCATGGCACTGTTATGGCACAGCCATGGCACTGCTCTGGCATGGCCATGGCACTGTTATGGCACTGCTCTGGCACTGCTCTGGCATGGCCATGGCACTGCTCCGGCACAGCCACAGCATGGCACTGGCACAGCTCTGGCACTGCCATGGCACCACTCTGGCTCTGGCACTGTGAGCACAGCCATGGCACAGTCATGGCACCACTCTGGCACGGTCCCAGCACTGCTATGGTACAGCCACGGCATCACCACGGCACTGCTCTGGCTCTGGCACTGCCATGGCACAGCCATGGCACTGCTCTGGCACTGCCACAGCACTGCTCTGGCATGGCCATGGCTCCACTCTGGCTCTGACCACTCTGGCACTGTCAGCACAGCCATGGCACAGTCACGGCACCACTCTGGCACGGTCACAGCACTGCTATGGTACAGCCACGGCATCACCACGGCACTGATCAGGCTCCGGCACTGCCATGACACAACCACAACACAGCCATGGTATTGCTCTGGCACAGCCACGGCACTGCTCTGGCTCTGGCACAGCCACGGCACCACTCTGGCACAGCCATGGCACTGCCATACCACCACTTTGGCACAGCCACCACTGTCCCCGTACCTTCTCCCGCTGCACCAGCTTCTTGTAGGCGATGTCGGGGAAGGAGCGCAGCGGGCAGAACTTGCCGGTGCCCTCGGCGCACATGAAGACGCCGTTCTCGTAGACCACGCGCCCACGGCTGATGGTGACCAGTGGCACCCCGTGGCACCGCATGTTCTCATACAGGTTGATGTCCCCGCCCTGCACCTGGGTGCTGGCAGAGATGGTCCTGGGCAGGGGGATGGGGCGGTCAGTGGGTGCTGGGGGGCACGGGGAGCCCTTCCCCAGCCCCCCATCATGGGCTGAACCTACTTGGTGGCCTCGGGGTCCCAGACCACAACGTCAGCATCAGCCCCGGGGATGATCCGGCCCTTGCGGGGGTACAGGTTGTGGATCTTGGCAGCGTTGGAGCTGGTCACGGCCACAAAGCGGTTCTCATCCATCTTACCCCCCACCTGTGGCCGGAGTGGGGGTGAGGGTGTGCTGGGCTGTGCTGTTCCCTGTCACCCCCTGGGGTTCCCCCCAAAATTCCTGCGGGGTCAGGATCCTTGCCAGGACCCACCAGGGTGTTCTGGGGAGCTCCTTGCCCACCACCCTCATGCCAGGGGGTGAACATCCCATGGGATGCCCCACTCCAACAGGGCCCCCATGAGCCACCATCCCCGTGCCCAGGCTGGTAGTGCCATACCACGCCACGCTCCCAGATGATGTTCATGCGGTCCTGCACCCCGCTGACACCGTGGGGGATCTTGGTGAAGTCCTCCTTGCCCATGGCCTTCTGCTTGGTGCTGAAGGGCCGGTGGTCCGAGGCCACGATGTTCAACGTGTCACTGTGGGGGACAGAGCAGGGTGGGCGATGGCACTGCCAGGGCTGCTTGGGGTGCCCAGGGAGCCCAGAACTCGGGAAATGGGGTACCTGGGGAGCTCAGTGCCCAGGGAACAGGACACCCACACCAAGGGCTGCCTGGAGCTCTTGGCACCCACCCAGGGAACAAGATGTCCAGGGAATGAGGCACCCGGGAAATGGGGCAGCCACACCATGGGGTGCCTGGAGAACAGGGTGCCCAGGGAAAGGAGTAGCCATGCAGGGAGTGGGTGAGTGGAGCACCCACAGCCCAGGTGCTCAGCGAGTACTTGGGAAGTGCAGCACCCACAGAGCGTGTCCCCAAGGGTGCAGAGTGTCCAGAGAGCCCACCATGTGGGGTGCCCAAAGGATGTGGTGCCTCAAGGATACAGCACCAGGGAAGCAGAGTGCTTGGGGCAATGGCACAGCTGGCCAGCCTGGCACCCAGGGTGTGTCCCCTGGCTGTGCCTGACACCAGAATCCCGGGAGGGGGTGCCCGTGGGGCAGGGAGAGGTGCCCGGGGCAGGTCTCACTTGGCGAGCAGGCTCATGAGGTAGGCAGAGGTGTTGGTGTCGAGGCGCAGCGGCGGCACGGTGACGTAGGCNGCAGAGGTGTTGGTGTCGAGGCGCAGCGGCGGCACGGTGACGTAGGCAGCGGCGTGGAACCAGTCCTGGTGGTAGTAGTGCAGCCCGGTGAGCGTGGCGTGTGCCGTGGTCGTCTCTGCGTACACCACCTTCCCTGCCAGGCAGAGGTACACGCGTGTGCAATGGGTGGGTGTGTGATGGCAGGTGTGCGAGGGGCACTCGTGTGTACACTGCCCATGTCAGCAAACTCGTGTTACCATGGGGGTGTGAGCCCTCTGTCCTGTGTGTGACCCATGTGTGTCCTGTGTGTGTCCTGTGTGTGACCTTGTGTGTGACCCTGTGTGTGACCCTGTGTGTGATCTGTGTGTTCTGTTTTCCCTGTGTCCTGTGTGTGTCCTGTGTGTGACCCATGTGTGACCTGTGTGTGACCCTGTGTGTGTCCCGTGTGTCCTGTGTGTGATCTGTGTGTGACCCTGTGTGTCTCATGTGTGCCCCGTGTGTGCTCTGTGTGTGACTTGTGTGGCCTGTGTGTGACCTGTGTGTGTTCTGTGTGTGCCCTGTATGTGTTCTGTGTGTGACCCTGTGTGTGTCCCGTGTGTCCTGTGTGTGATCTGTGTGTGACCCTGTGTGTCTCATGTGTGCCCCGTATGTGCCCTGTGTGTGACTTGTGTGTGTCCTGTGTGTGACCTGTGTGTGTTCTGTGTGTGTCCTGTGTGTGCCCTGTGTGTGACCTGTGTGTGCCCTGTATGTGTTCTGTGTGTGACCCGTGTGTGTCCTGTGTGTGATCTGTGTGCCCCGTGTGTGACCTGTGCCCTGTGTGTGTCCTGTGTGTGTCCTGTGTGTAACCTGTGTGTGTCCTGTGTGTAACCTGTGTATGACCTGTGTGTGCTCATGGGTGCTCACATGAGTGTTCTGTATGTGTCCCCATGTGCTCCCATGTGTCTTGCCGTATGCCCATGTGTGTGTGTCCCTGTAGATCCTGTGTGTGTCCCATGTGTGCCCTGTGCATCCCATGTGTGGCCTGTGTGTGTCCTGTGTGTGCCCTGTTTGTTCCATCAGAGCTGGGGGCCCAGGTGTTCTCACCTGTGCTCGTGCACTGCCCCACAGGTACACATGAGTTCCTGTGCCCGTGTGTCTGCTCCTGCCCGTGTCCCTCTGTGTGTCCACAATCCATGTCCGTGTCCCTCCAAGCCCCAAATCTCCCCAGTCCCCACGTGTGTCTTGTGTCAATGGCTTTTCTGTACCCACACAGGTGCCCCCTGCCCACACGAGTGCTGGGGAGGGAGGTCCCCCCCCGTGTCCCCCGCAGTGTCCCCCCCTCGTGTCCCCTACCTTGCATCTTGGCAGCAGCGATGACATCCCCTGCGGACATGCTGGAGACGTTCACCAGGTACACAGGGCAGTGGGTCTGCGAACAGGGGGGCAGTGGCTCTGTCTCCTGGGGGGTTCCTGCACCCCTAAAGAGGCCCAGGGCCCCCCACAGGAGCGGGACACCCACCCCCAGCCGGGCGATGCTCAGGACCACTCACCCGGTTGGCGATGGTGATGACACGGTGCGTGGCCTCAGCTTCCAGCTGCAGAGAGAGCCGGTGGTGACACACGTGACACACAACGGTGGCATGCGGGTGACACAAGGACGGGCGGTGGCAGCTATATGGACGTCCTGTACCACGCCAGCCACATGCCATGCCACTGCTGCAGTGACATGCTGACACCTGCCACCACCTACCTCTTCAGGCCGGCTGATCTCGATGCCCTCTGGTCCCGTAATGCCCAGATCCAGAGCTTCCTTGGCTCCCTGGGGAATTTGGGGGAGGATCAGGCTGAATGTTCAGCTGCCCCAGCTGGGTGCCCATGGCACCCCCCGTGCTGTGCCCTCACCTCGGCCACCAGCTCGCCGTTCTCGGCGTGGACGCGGGCAATGGCGCCGATGTCGCGGCAGGCGCGCAGGACCTGGTAGAGCTCGCTGTCCCGCAGCATGTACAGGTCCTTGTAGGTCATGAACATCTGGAAGGAGTTCACCCCCTTCTCCCGCACCAGCGTCTCCATCTCTGCCTTCACCTGCACCGGGACAGGGGGTCAAAGTGGGGCCTCACCCCACGTGGGTGTGGGTCCCCGGGGACACGGGATGTGGATTTGTGGGTGATACGGGGAGTGACAGATGCTGGGGGGGGGGGGAAGCAGAAGGGATTTTCCTGCCCCCAGGGGGTCCCCACTCCATCCCTCTGCCCCTGCTCTGCTGGAAGGGGGGGTCAGGGCTGGGGTCTCCCAGCAGCACAGCCGGGAGCCAGGTCTGATCCCACTCCAGCAGCTTTGAGGGGATTGCAGGGCTGAGCGTGCAGCGGGACGGGGTCTGGTCACCAATCCTGCCTGCCACCCCCATGGGGGTCGTGCTGTGGGTTGGGCCCCCCCCAAACTGGGACCACCAGCCCTGAGCACCCTGCCCCCCACCACGGAGCAGCAGCACCACCTTCCCTGCCCCAGGGAGGGGCTCAGACCCACAGGGACCCCTTGCCCCAGGGCACCCCTGAGCCCCTGCCCCGCTGAGCCCGGCTCAGGGCAGCTCAAAAGGCATCCTGGGGGCTCAGCCCACCCCCCAAGCAGCTAATGGGATCAGCGGGGCTGGGAATTAGCCCCGGCAGCTGCTCCCGGAGCCGTGGCAGACTCACCTTGGGCGCCCACCAGGTGATGCCCATGTGCAAGGCGTAGTCGCAGCACACCTTGGGGTCGGCCAGGCTGCGACACTTCTCGTAGGCGTCCAGCAGCGACGTCTCCTTGTCCGGCAGGACGTGGCCGATGATCATCGTCGTGCCCCCCACCAGCGCTGCCTGCGGGGCACAGGGACCGCGCTGGGAGGGGCCAGGATTCATCAGCCGGCACCGATCCCGCCCTGCCACCAGCCAGGTGAGCTCCCAGGTGCCAGGCTGGGGTGGCCACGTGTGTGGGCATTGCCCACGGACATGCGGGGGTCCTGGGTGCAGCCTGCATCCCCCTGGCCCTACCAATGGCTGCCCCTCTCTGCAGAGCACATCTGGGTGCACGACACATCTGGAGAGCCCCATCCTGCCACCACCGGGGCACCCACTGCCCCCCCCCCAGCCCCAAGCGCTGGATTTGGGGTGCTGAGGGGCCCATCATCCCCCCTGGCACAGAGCCCGGTGTGGGATGGGGCCGTGGGGACCCCCCCGCCGCGGCAGCGTGGGCGGCAGTGCAGGCGCTGTGGCACTGCCGCTGTCCCCGGCTCACCCGGCCCCGCTAATCCCCAAAGCTCCTTTGCCCATCGGCCCTCTCGGGAGGTGCCGGCGCGGTGCCACGAGGCGGGTGACAGTGACAGCGAGCAGGCCTGGCATGTGGCGCCCTCGGGCATCGCAGCGGCCCCTTCCCTCCAGCACAGCACCGAGCCCCCAGCCCAGGGTGCCCTGGGGACAGGCACGGCCAGCGCTGGCCTGGCACAATGGCTGCACTGTGTGGGTGCTGGGGACAGTGGGACAAGCTGCAGGGACAATCCTGTGCTGGCCCCTTGACGCTCCCAGGCAGCGACACTCAGTACACAGTGCCACCGGCACAGGGAGGGCACAGGGGTCCCCGAGCTGGCACAGGGTGCCACGGCCCCAGCGTGGGAGGAGGGTTGTCACAGCCAGGAGACATGATGGATAGGGACATGGGGACAGGCGGTGCCACGGCACAATGCTCCTGTGGAGCTGGTGCTGCAGCGATGCCCACGGGGCTGAGAGCTGCCTGCACCCACCTGTGCCCCCAGGGAGCCCCCCAGAGCGGGCAGCAGACCCTGCACAGGGCTCAGGCTGTGGGGGTTCTACCTTGGTGCCGTGGTAGAAATCATCGACACAGGTGGCGTTCATGAAGGTCTGGTGGAAGTGGGTGCTGGTGTCGATGCCACCCGGGATGACGAGCTTGCCGGTGGCATCGATGACCTTGGCACCGCCGGGGATCATCAGCTCGCGCCCCACTTGCTGGATGATGCCATTCTCGATGTAGACGTCGGCCTCGAGGGTGCAGTCGTCGTTCACCACCTTCCCCCCCTTGATAAGGATCCTCATGGTGGCCGCGTTGGCCATCATGGTGCTGCAGGGCAGAGGCAGTGCCGGGGTGACCGCTGGGAACCCCCCCAGTGCTGGGGGTCACCCCGCTGCCCGCCCTCGCCGGAGGTGCCCCGGTGTGGGCAGGGCTCAGCCCCGCAGCTGCGCATCCTCCACGGGCCATGGCAATGGATTATCCCGGGAAATCCGCCGAGAGGAGGGGCCCTGGCACAGAGATGGGGGCTGCCTCTCTGCCAAGAACCCCGCTCCAGAGACTCCAGGCTGCACCCCGGCCAGTGCCACCCACCCTGCAGACACAGCCCTGCCACCCTGCCACTGCCACGTGTGCCATGGGGACACTGCTGGGCGTCCCCACAAAGTGACAGCACCCACTCCCAGGGCAGGCTGCCCACCTTGTCCCTGTGGGCGACCAGGACTGGCATGGACAGCACCAGGGCTGGCATCACTCACTGGGGTCTCTGCCCACAGCCCCATGAGGTGCCAGCTCTGCCAGAGACCCCCGCGCTGCCTCAGCACTGCCTGAGCCCCCGGCAGCAAGGGGCATCCCCAGACACGATCAATGAGTCATTTGGTGAAGGTCAAACACCATCGACCCGTCAGAGCAGGGACAGCTGTGCCCACCCGGGGGGCATGAGGTGGGCTGGGATCCCACCAGACCCCCCAGACCAGAGACCTGACTGCAGAGACCCACAAAGACACCTCTGCCTCACTGTCCCCACTGCAGGGACCACCAGGGACCCCTCCACCAGGTAAAGACCAAAGCACCCACAGGGGCAGTGTGGGACAGCCTGGCATCGCTGGCACCGAGCAGCCCAGGCCCTTGGACAGGCACACCGGGTCAGAACTGAGCCATGGGCAAAGGCTGCTGCTGGTGCTGGCAGGGACATCGTGGCAAGGGGTGGCAGGTGCTGCCACAGCCCCACTGTGGCCTCAGGTGGGTGCTGAGGCTGGGACTGCTCTGAGGGGACCGTCCTGAGCTGTGCCAGCAATTTCCAGCGCCCACCTCAACATTCCTGGGCACCAGAAATGGCTTCTCAGGCACCAGAGCTGGCAGGAGCCGTGGTGGCCGTGAGGCTGGGCTGGGCTTTGCCAGCAGCTGGGCATTCCCAGGCCATGGGGCCACTGCAGCTGCAGGGGTGGGGACAAGTGGCTGCTCTCAGGGACCACCACTGCACTGGGGGGGGAACACCAGTTGTCCTTCCTGGGCCAGCTCCTGCCCCTGGGCTGCACAGGGGCTGCCGTGGGTGATCCCGGTGCCAGCTGGCGCCTCGTCCTGCTGCCCTCACCTCGGCACAGAGCAGCAGGAGCAGCTGTGGGGGTCCTGCAGGCAGCCCCCCCTCGGGAATGTCACTGGCATGCACAGCTGTGCCTTTGCTGAGCAGCCCCCCAAGGGGACCAGGGCGGGGTGACAATCACCTCGTGCAGCATGCCAGGCCACTGTGGCACGCTGGGCACAGACACGCAGTGGTCTGGTGCCCAACCTGCCCTCATGTGAGCTGCTGCCCCATGTGAGGGCCATGCTGGGGGACACCTGGACACAGAGCTGTGCTGTAAGGGCTGAGGGGGGTGACAGGAACACGGGGGTCAGCCCCAGCCAAGGAGTCCCCGAGTCCCCACACCAGCCAGGGCCTGCCCTGACTGCCATCAGGGATGAGACATCGAGATTGTCCTCAGTAGGCTGGGACCAGAGGGGACGAGCTGGTGCCCACAGTGCCACCACAGTGCCCACTGGCCCTATGAGCCCCTGGGACCCCAGCGCAGGGCTGAGGTGCAGGAGGGGCTGCGGGGAGGGGGTGGCACGGCGCAGAGGGGTGTGGGGGAGGCGGCACGTCGCATCCCGAGATGAAAGCGGGCTGTGGTGACGGATCTGGAGCACGGAGAGCGCGACTGCCAGCGGTGCCGCAGCACCCGGCACCGTGAGACCCCTGGCACAGGGGAGCGGGGCACAGGGGGCTGCCGTGGGTGGACGGGAGGGGGTAAGCATGGCAGAGGGGGTGTGGGGCTGGCAAGGGGACAGGGCATTGCTGGGGGCAGCAGTGTGGGCTGGGTACCGTGCACAGAGAAGAGCTGGCAGCTCCACGTGCTGCCTATGGCCTCGGCCACTCTGGAGCCACCCACGCTGCTGCCACCACGCTGTCCTCGTGCCACTGTTCCAGGCACCTCTCTCACCCCTTCCCAGGGAACCTCCAGCTACCCCTGCACTGCCGGTGGCAGAGCCCTGATGTCCCCACACCACCAGGCCCAGCCCACAGTGACCTGTCTGGCACACCAGTACCCCCAGCTCACCCTCACTGCCCCCAGATCACACCCAGTGCTCCCGCTCAGTCCCCCCAGCTCAAACCAGTGACCCCAGCTCACTCCCAGTGGCCACACCAGTGCCCTGATCCCACACCCTGTGGCCTCCAGCTCAATCCCAGCACACTCCAGCTCAATCCCAGTGCTCACACTCAATCCCAGTGCTCACACTCAATCCTCCCAGTTCACACCAGTGACCCCCAAACTCAGAGTGAGCATCCCCAGGCACTCTGCCCCTCTGTCCCTCCAACCTGAGCCACAATGCGAGCACGGCACCAGCCCTGGGGGCACCGAGGCCCTCGCCCCGTGTTCCAGTGTTCCAGCCAGCCGCTGCAGCGCGGTGGCACAGCCAGCCTCAGCCGGCGGTGGCCGTGCTGGCGCGGTGGCCAGAGGCTCCAGCCAGACAACAGGCTCCCGAGCGGGGCTGAAACGCAGCGTCAGCGCCGGGGGGGGCCCCCAGCAGGCACCCCCGGGACCCCCGCCCACCGCAGCCCCCCCGGCTCGGTCACCTCGGCAGGCGGTGGCCGCGGTTCCTCTTGCCGGCACACAAAGCGGTGCGACCATTCGGGGGGCTCGCAGCGCCCCCCCAGCCCCGCCGGCTGCCGCGGAGGCTCCCGGCCGCGAGGACAGCTGTGACCCCGGCAGGACAAAGGGACCTGGGGGCTGCCGGGGGCACCTGTTGGGGTCGGGGGCGGCTGCCGGGGCCCGGCCTTTGTGCCGGGGCTGCCGCATTGTGCGGCGCGGCGAGGCCGGGGGCCCCCTCACCGCCCCCCGCTTTTGTCTGCGCCGCCGAGACCCCGGCACCCACCCTGCCGGCGGGGACTCCCCTTTGTCAGGCCGGGCTTGGGGACCGTCCCTCCGGTGACACCGACCCGCGACCACTGCTTGTCCCCGGCCAGAGGTGGCGGCTGGGTGGGCATCGCTCTCCGCCCCAGAGATGCCCCGGGGGGATGGGGGTGACACCATCACGGCCCCCCAGCCCTGCCCCTGCCCCCCGTTCTGTCACGGGCATGGCCAGGCTGGTGTCGGTGTCCCGCCGGTGTCGCCCCGCGCCCAGGACGAGATGCGGTGCCACGGAGCCACCGCCCCGGTAAGGGCCGTGGGAGCGGCGGGGCCGCGATCGGCGGCCGGAGGATGCTCCGTCAGAGCTGCTGCCGCCAAGCCCGGGATGCTGCGGGCGGTCCTTGTCCCCGCGGGCACCTTGGCCCGGCCCCGGCACGGTAACGGGCACCGCGCGGCCACGCCCGAGCGGGCGCGGGGCGCTGCGGAGGGTCCCGGCGCAGGCTGCGGGGACACGGGGGGTCCCGTTGCCGCTCCCGGGTCACCGTCACCCCCCGGTACTGACCCCCAGGTCATTGCGGCAGGAGGCCGGAGCGGCGGTCACCGATTCAGGGGTGCTGCCAGCCGGGGGGCCCGGCCGGGGGTCCCCGCCGGAGAACCGGGCCGCCCCCCGGTGTGGGGTGCGCTGGGCTGGGCGCAGCCCCGGGCTGGGCCGGGCCCGGGGGCGGTGCCGCTGCCGTGGGTCCCCGGAGCGCGATGCGGGGAGCGCGGGGGGGTCCCCGTGCGGGGTCCGGAGGCGCGGGGGGGGTCCCGGTCTCGCCGGCCCGGGGCGGCTCCGCAGACAAAGCCCGGGGCCGCCCAGCACAAAGGATGCTCCGAGCCGGGGCGGGGCCGCCCGGGAGACCCGGCGGAACAATGAACCGGGCCCGGCGGGACCCCCGCCGCCCCTCGCCCCCCGCTCCCCCCGCCGCCCCGGGGTCCCCGCTCCGCCGTGCCCCGTGCACCTGCTGCTCCGCTCCCGATCGCGACAGGGCGCCGACGAGGGAGCCGGGCACGTTCGACGAGGAGCAGCCGTCCCCGGCATTAAACCCCGCCGAGGCGAACCACTCGCGATGTCGCGACACCATCTCCCTGTCGCGACAGGTGTGTCGCCATAGGTGGGCGGTGGCCACCCCGAGCTTTTCTGCCCGGCGATACCGCGGGAAGCGCCCCGGGCGGGGATGGCGGGGCGCTCCCCTCCATCCTCGCCTGGAGATTCACTCGCGCCTATCGAGACACACGCACCTGTCGCGATTGTCCACCCCGTCGCGACAACACGAGCCGGGTCCGCCGGTGCGGGAAAGGAAAAGCCAAGCCCGGTCCGGTCCGGTTCAGCCAAGCCTAACCCAGCCCAGCCCAGCCCAGCCCAGCCCAGCCCCGTCCAGCCCCGTCCAGCCCGGCCCGGCCCGGCCCGGTCCAGCCCAGCCCGGCCCGGCCCCGCCGGTACCTCCCGCTCCGGTGCCGCTCCCGGTGCCGCTCCGGCCGCGATCGCCTCTCACCCGAACCTGCGCCGCGGGGGCGGGGCCACGCCGCGCCTGGACCAATCACAGCCCGTTCTGACGGCTGGGGGCGGGGCCGAGCCCCCAGCAGGGTGGGCTGCGCGCCACCTGATTGACAGGTGGAGGGGGCGTGGCCAGCGCCCTGGGCCCCGCCCCCCTCCACCTTCACGCGCCGTTGCCGTGGTGACGGGCGCGCGCGCGGAGACCCCCGGTGACCCCTGGACCCCCCGGGACCCCACCGTGACACCCCCGGGACACCCCCGGGACCCCACCGTGACACCCCCGGGACACCCCTGTGACACCCCTGTGACACCCCCGGGACCCCACCGTGACACCCCCGGGACACCTCTGGGACACCCCTGTGACACCCCCGGGACCCCACCGTGACACCCCCGGGACACCCCTGTGACACCCCTGTGACACCCCCGAGACCCCACCGTGACACCCCCGGGACACCCCTGTGACACCCCTGTGAC
>CM031861.1:61146944-61161328 GCA_018697195.1 Certhia americana
CTGGGCTGGGCTGGGCTGTGGATGCTGCGGGTCCGGCGATGCTGCCAGGCTGCGATGCTGCGGGGCCGCCCGTGCCGCGGCCGCCGCCCCCTCCGCGCCGCGGTGCCGCCGCCCGGTTACCCGGCACCGCTGGCGCTGCGGCGCTGCCCGAGCGGGCGGAGGAGCCGCCGTGCGCGGAGCGCATCCCGGGGCGCTCTGGCGGGGGGCTCAGGGGGTGCTCAGGGGGTGCGGGGCTCTGCCAGAGGGAGCAGGAACCCTGCGGCTCCCCCCGCTCCAGTCCTGTCACCCCGTCCCACCGCCCCTGGCCGCCACACACATCCCGCTCTCCCCCCGGCTCTCTCCCTAGGGCCGCCGTGGTCCCCCGCGTCCCGGGATGCGGCTGCGCCCCGCTCTCCCCCGTCCCCTCCGCCCCCTCCGTGGCGAACACCGCTGTGTGCGGGAGAAGAAATGTAGGACAGAATGGACCTTCCCGCCGGAAGGTTCCCGTTGGGGAGATGGCAGAGCAGCGGCGGAGAAGCCGGCGGAGCCTCGCAGCCATGTTGGTGTCGGAGCATCAGCCCTGGCGGCTCTAGGAGCCCAGCTGCGGCCGGCAGCGGCTGTGCCAGCGGGCTTGTCTGGGCCAGGTGTACTGGGGAAGCCTCTTCCCGGGCTGGTCCTTCCCAGCGTAGACTGGGGAACACTGGTTCTGAGGTTCCTCTGCATCCTGGGACAGCAGCTCTTCCCTTCTGCACTTTCACCTCCTCCCTCCCAGTCTGTTGCATCTCCGGGGCACTCATTATGTTGTGTGTGGTGGAGCAGAGGGATGTTTTATCCCAGCTGTGGTCATGAACCCGGCCTCACTAGTCCTGGAGGCTAGGGCTGGGACAGCAGGTGCCCCCAGCCAAGCCCAGCCCTGTATGTCCTTTGGCTGACTGCTGTGGAACTGGTCAGGCTGGGATTCCCTGCTTTTGGCCATCGCGCTGTCGTGCTGGTGATGCTGCCCACCCACACTTCCATTTTGCATGTTCCTGTGTGACACGTGGTGTCAGCTTGTTCCTTCTGAGCATCCTCGGGCGAGCGCTGCGTGTCCAGGGCTGCTCAGCCCAGCCCAGCCAGGCAGCACGCTGGCGAGGCACAGTGCATCCACCCTGGAATTGAAGCCTGTTTGGTTCCAGCTGTGCAGCTGCAGATGGAGGGGTCTGGGCAGTGATCCTGGCCGTGGCTGTGTCCAGGTGCGGTGCTGCCCAAATGGATTGTGTGTGCCAGGACTGGTCTGGCCTGGTGTGTCAGGACTGCATCCCAGCTGTGTGAACCTGGGTGCCTGGGGCTGTGTGTGCTGCCACAGGGACTCTGAGTGTCCCAGCTCCTGTGTACAGGCCACACCTCGGAGCTGGCCCGGGGACTCTGTGCTATTGCCAGAGTCAGTCCTGGCAGCTAGAGGTGTACAGGCCTGGCAATTCCACTGCTGGTCTGGGAGTCAGGTTTGATCTTGCACAAGCAGCTGTACCATAGACTGAGTGTTCTCAGTGCCCAACACCTTCCCAATCCATGTTGCTAAATATATACTGTACTCAAGGGATTATGCATTTGTTTAAATGCATAATAAATGTGTTTAAATGCGTAAGACTGGATCATAATGCACACCAGAGCTTGCCAGTTTGGCTTCTAGTTACAAACCTCTCTAAGATACATCTCCTGGCATATTACTTCATATTTCTGCTTTCAGAAAGAGCAGTTCCTGGTTTTATCATGGCAGGGAAGTCAGTGGAGGCAAATCCTGGGCATCTCAGGTACCCAGGGCAAGTTAAAGCTGAACCAGTTCACCTGTTCACCAAACACTTCCAGCTGCAGGAGGGGACTTGAGATTGACCCATTCCACCCAACACATGGAGATGTGGGAGTGGGCTCCAGATTGTCCTGTTCCACCAAGCTTATGCAGCTGCAGAAGTAGGGTCCAGATTGTGCAACTCCAGTGAGAGCCAGTGGGCTGAGTGCTCATGTCATCCTTACAACCAAGAGAAGCTGTGCTCGACTGCAGCACTGCTCAGGAGAGTGTCTCAGGGGCTTGGTTTGAATTTTTCATGCAGGTCTGTTGTCTGGAGAGGCTCCCATTGGCCATTGAAGGTGTGAGTGGGGCCAGGGGAAGGAGGAGGAGAGGTGGCTGTCCAGACCAGGATCTGGTCTGGGAAAGTGGGGAACCCAAGAAGAGTTGTGGCTGAGCAGCAGTGCAAGGAAAAAACAAATCTTCCCCAATTTTTTTAGAAAGATTAGTGGGGTTGCGAAGGGAGGTGCAGCAGAAAGGATGTCCTTGGTGCACAGGGTGCCTGTCTTGGGTAGGTGCAGCATCCCCAGGTGCCTTGTCCCTCGGCTGGGGCACGTGGAGATAGTTCAGAGGCTGGAGAGCTAATGGCTTTGCACTGCTGATCGATACTGCCTGTGCTTTCAGATGTGGTAACGGGCTGGGTTTTATAGAGCAATCTTTGCATATTCCCTGCACAAGCAGCTGTGCCCGAGCGCCGCTCTAATGGCCTCGCTATTAGCGGCCTCAGAACCTGAGCCAGACTGAAAAGGCTGTGTAAGTGCTGCTCAAGCGTTTTGGGCCAGGCATATTCCATGCATTAGGGAAGATTTGTACTCCTTGGACCAGACATCACTGAGTGTTGTCTATTTATACACATCTAAATATATCCTCTGCAGTCTTCAGATTTTTCTAGCTAGTAGTAAAATTACTTTTCAATATCATGCTATTAAAACATGCTTGCTGACACTATCCAATGAAGTTTGTGCTAGGAGAGGTTTATGTCTATGTGTTTGTTTTAAATAAAAACTATTCCTGAGGTAGTTAAATGCTTTGGAAACGAAAGCTTGTTGTCTGTGTGGCTGGGTAGCAGAGAGAAATGTGGTTGAACAGAAGCATCACTGGAGACATGCTCAAGCCTGGAAAACCAAACCCAAACCTTATCCAAAGTATAAGGTTTTGTTGCTGAAGAGTGAACCATTCTTTCTAGAAATTTTTTATCAAATAATCATGCACTTTGCAGCAAAATAGAAACATTTGCTTCAAATTAGTCAGATATACCTTCTGGTACTCTGGAGTTTGAGATGTCTTTCTGAAAACAAAATGACAAATCTTGAAGTAATGTGCATTATGGAATTCCTCTGCAGTGCCCAGATCCTGGCTGTCAAGGGTGTTCCCACAGAGCCCGGCTGCAGGGGTGGGTCTGTGTCCCTGTGTGCAGTTCTCTGGAGCTGGTGTTGGTCTGAGTGGGGCTCCCGAGGAGGGCTCGAGACCTCGGCTGCATCCCCAAGGAAGCCCTGGGTTGCTGGCTGGGTGGTGGGGACAGGGATGGGTGGCTGAGCACCTGCAGCCTGACACGGAATAGTGATGGCCATCATTTTGTTTTCTGTGGCAGCTCTTGCTGTTGGTTCTAGGAGAACTAAGAGGCTGCAGAGGAAGGGAAAGGGGTTGTTATTCACAGGGGAGCAGATGAGATGAGGAGAAGAGAAGACAGGGCCCTGGCCCAGAGCCCCTTGAGTCAAAGACAGATGCTGATCCCCTGGGCCACTGCAGGTCCCTTGGCTGGGGCCCTGGGCTCCAGGAGCCAGAGGTCCATGGTGTG
Organism: Certhia americana; assembly: GCA_018697195.1. Lineage (NCBI taxonomy): Eukaryota > Metazoa > Chordata > Aves > Passeriformes > Certhiidae > Certhia > Certhia americana. The sequence continues at coordinate 61,150,544 of CM031861.1, forward strand.
GTGCCAGGAGCTGTGTCCTGCCCCTGACCAGGCACAGGTTTACCTGGCAGCTGCTTTAATTAGTGCCTAATTGATGCATTGCTTGGGTGGTGTGAGGGTGACTGTGGTTCCAGAAGGGCTCCCTGCCCGTGTGCCCCATCCTGCCTGGCTCGCTGGGCACGCCATGCCTGCTGCCTGAGCTGTGCAGAGCTTCTGTGTTTCCATGGAATAAATGGCTCTACAAGTCATTTGTTTTGAGCAGGCTGGATAATGTAGAAGGAGGTTGGTCAAATGGCTGACTGAGGTGGTAATGGGAGCCTTGGTGGTGCCTGTAATTGTGTAGCACGTGGCCAGTGGGACCTCAGAGTATTTGAGCCAGTTCCCAGTGCTGAAGAGCTCGTGTCCAATGCTGTGATTTTGAGTTTGCTCTTGTAGATGAAGCTTCTCCCCAGGAACTGGCTCATGGCAAAACATTTCCATGAAAACATATGATTAGGTAGCTTTGCTTTAAAGTGGAATATCTTTTTTCCCTTGAAGTTTTTATTTAGGCTTCTCTGTCAAGATCATGTTGGAATTCTTTTGCGTTGGAGACAGATAAAACTCTTCAGTTTTCATTGCCTCAGCATTGTTTCATTGCCAGACAGCTGATATTCCCTGCTTATTTATTTCCAATTATTTATGCTTCCTGATCTCTGTAGTTGGCCATGGGGGATTGAGAAGCAGGAGCCCACCACAGTGAGCTGTGACAGTTCTGTGGCTCCTGCAGCACCAGCTATGGGACAGCAGGTGTACAAGGAAAACACAAACAAAGAGGAAAAGGCTCGGTGGAGAAAGTCACACTGAGAGGAATCCTTAGGCTCTGTTCTTAGTCCCCTGGTGCTGCTGGTCCTGGGGATGGGATTGCTTTAGCACCACTGAGGAGATGTTCTGCTGCACGTGGGTGAGGTGCTAGTTCTCCATGCTTAAGCCAGAGTTAAGAGTTTGCCTGGGATGTGAAGTGTCTGCCCTGGCACAGGGAGGAAGGTGCCATGGGCACAGGATGGCAGGTGCAGTGGGCACAGGAGGGCAGGTACCTTTGGTACAGGAGGGCGGGTACCCTGGGCACAGGAGGGCAGGTGCCTTGGGCACAGGATGTCAGGTGCCTTTGGTACAGGAGGGCAGGTGCAGTGGGCACAGGAGGGAAGGTACCCTGGGCACAGGAGGGCAGGTACCCTGGGCACAGGATGTCAGGTACCGTTGGCAGCGCTGCTGGGGCTCTGGAGCTGCGTCGTTCCTGTTTTCTCCAACGCAATTCCCAACCCTTGATGTAACGCTCCCTGATGGGGCTCGTGGGAGCGGGTCTGAGTAAGGCGAGCGGGATTTGTCGCCCTGTCAGCTGTGAGTCAGTGGTGCTGCCGGGTGCGAGGTGTTTGCAGGGAGCCTTCTGCCGGGGCTGTGAGTGCGTGCGGAGCCGGTGCTGCTGCACCGTGCGTGCCGTGGGCAGGTTTGGTGTTGCCGTGGGCAGGTTTGGTGTCGCTGTGCCGTGGGCAGGTTCGCTGTGCTCGTGGCTCCTCCTGACACGTCAGCTTTGTGTCTCATCTCCGCCGGCGCCCAGCTGCAGTGACGCTGGTCCTGGGGACCAGGCTCCAAGCTGCAGTTCCCAAGAAGTGACTGCTGCTTTCCTGCTTGTGAGCCTCAGCGTTGGCTGTGGCTGCCTTTGGGGACCGTCTGCTGTGTCACAGGCATGCAGGGCAGGCTCTGCACGCCAATACTGCCCTGGCCAGGAGAGCACCATGGCCCTGAATGCCACAACTGAGCCTGGGCAGGCTGACATAGACAATGGAGCATCTTTCAGCTACGGTGTAAAGAACCAGGATAATGGCACAGGCCCCAGTCTGGGCTCCAGTGGTGTCTGCTGGTGCCCAGTGGTGGGGTGTCCCAGCAGGCACCGTGCAAGGGTCCTTGGCATGGCCGGTAGTGGGTTGGAGATGTGCTGCAGGTGCCTCTAGGTGATGACTTGTCCTCACAGTGTGGGTCTGGAAACATTCAGGCAGGCCCCACATGCTGTGCTGAGGAGCAGGGATGGGGATGAACATGGAGACAGTCAGACTCCCTGGTGACGTGGCCTCAGAGGCTCAGACAGCAGAGCACCTGCATGGGGACTCCTTTGTGGGCTAGTCATCACTTGCTGCCCTGGTGTGTTGGGCCACTGCAGACAGATGCGTTTTTGTCCCCAAGTACATGGCAAGGATTGTGTTTAGTGACTGGAGGGTGCAGCCTCCTTTCCAGCACTCCGTGTTCCTTGCACAGACCCCCCTGCTCATCTGCAGCTGGATCCCACAGGTGTCTCACATACACCTCCCCTCTCTGCATTCCCACCGTGGTGAGCAGCGAAGATCCCTCCATCAGGGTCTAGTGTTCTGATGAGGTTGAAATGAGAGGTTGCCTCCCCAAGAGTTGGCATTCCTGTTGTGTTCATTATTGCCCACTCCTGCCCTGAGTTGGACACACCTCACCTCTGTTGTTTGAGAAGCATTCTGCAAACATGTGACTTCTGTGGATTGAAGGACAGCCCCTGTCCTTCCCTGATCTAGAAGGAAAACATGATGAACACCATGGAAAAAGACATGGTAAGACACGATGGATGGTTGCAGCTGCTGTTAGTGCCAGATGAGGATTGTGTTAATTTCTAAAGGAACAGATTAGCACGGTAGTTTTTAATTGAGCATTGTGCTGTGTTTCCAAATGGGTGCCAGCTGAGCTGCTCAGGTGAGTGCCCTGTGCCCGCAGTGGCTCCCTTGGCACCGTGTCCCCTCTGCTCACACTGCCTCTGCCAGGGCCTCCTGTGGTGCCACCAACAGGCACAAAGGGCTGGGCTGAATAAGCTTCATTTCTTCTAAGAAGCATTAAAGAAGCCAATCAATGTACAGAGCATGTGACTGCACTTAAGTTCCATCTGGAAAGTTACAATAACAGTAAATAAAGAACAATAACGAGGAGTGAAATTGTGTGGCCAGCAGGATGCAAGCCTTGGAATGCCGGGGAGAGACTGGACTTGCTCCTTGCCATCTGGAATTTGGGTGTAGGTGTTAATAAGATATCCAAATGGTTCCCCATTGGTCAGTAATGCTTCCCTGGTTTGTACTGGGGATGTGAGGAGAGGTGAGGGCTAAAGGAGGAGAGTGAAGGACAACAGTATTACAGCTACCACACATGATCAGAGGAATCACTCGTACTCCAGGGGCACAGCATGGTGTTCCTGTGATGCCAGGCACAGAAAATCTAATCCAAGCATCTGTGGAGCAGCACATGTGTCTCTGATGATCCGGGTGTCCCTAAGTGGCAGGGACAGCACAGAGGATACGGCTCCCATGCCCCATGCTCTGTTCCCTCCATGCTGTTGGTGGGCCAGCAGTGCTGCTGGCTCTGTGCTTTCCAGGGTGGCCAGCATGTGTCTGTGCCCTGTTCTGTCCTTGCCCTCAGCATGGGCAGCAGTGCAAGCTGAAGTGACGGTGCTGGTGGTTCAGATGCTGAAGTGGATTTGGTACAGCAGAGGCTTGATCCTGACGTGTGTGTGCATGAGGCAGCACGGAGCAGGATGCCTGCCTCCTGCAGAGTGTGGTTACCCTCTGCCAAGATGTGCTGAGTTTCATTGATATGGTTTTGGTTAACAACTGCAGTAGCAAGTTGTGTGAGGCAGCAGAAGGGGGTTTTTAGGGTGAGGTGATGGATGAGGAGGCCCCGTGTGCCCTCCGTGTGTGTCTGGGGAGTCAGGGGGGGCTGTGCTGGCAAAGCCCAATGAATCAAGGGTGGGCAGGGGGCTGGGGGCACTGCTGGGGGCTGCAGTGCTCCCCTGCCTGATGTTGTGCCTGGATGGGCACTGGGTGCCCTGTGGGGCAGCGTGGGGTCACCCCACACCCTGCACACCACGGTGGGCAGCAGCCTGGCAGGAGCGGGGGACTGGGAGGACAGGGTCTGACTGCCAGCTCCTGCTGGTGGTGGCAGGTCCACAGCCCTCAGGAGCAGTGCTGGGAGTACTGGTGCTGGGTGTGCTGGTGGTGTGGAGCAGAGCAGAGGAGTGCTGGCTCAGCTCCCTTTCCAGCTCAGCCCAGAGCCGACTGCTGGCATATGACACTCGTTATCTCTCCAGCTCAGAAACGCAGTGCTCAGGGCATCCTGATGGATTTGTGACACTTCCCGTGGGACTCTGTGCTCATAAACCAATTAAAGGATTACATCCTTGTAATGTGGAGAGTATTCTTTGTTTATTAAGTAATGCAGGTATAATTCAATTAGTGACAGGCTGACCTGCTGATGTCAAATGTGCCAGTCAAGCTCTGCCCCCCCAGATTGGAGCAGCAGGAGCTGAGGGGAGCAGCTGCCCCTCCTACCACTCCCCATGCCCGACATGGAATTGTGAGAGTTTTTTATGGCTTTTACTGACATGCTTCCCTTACAGAGCCACAGAATCCCAGAATCATTTGGGTTGGAAAGGACCTTATGGCTCATTCCCACCCCTGGATGGGCAGGGACACCTTCCACTGTCCCAGGCTGCTTCACACCCCAAAGTCCAACCTGACCTTGGACACTTCCAGGATTCCAGGGACAGCCATAGCTTCTCTGGGCACCTGTGCCAGGGCCTCCCCACTCTCACAGAGAAGAGGTTCTTCCCTAGAAATGAGATGGTTTATTATTATGAGGTGGTTTCAGGCTGGGCTGAGTGTTCACTGTTTGTCATGGGTCAGAAAGTCCAGCATCACCAAATGGTGTCCAAAGCTCAGCCTGTGCCCCCTGTGCCTCCGTGTGGGTGACTGTGGGTGGCTGCAGTCCCCTCCCTGTCCCCAACTCAGGCTCTGCCATGTGCTGCTCCGTGTTCCTGTGGTACCATGGTCTGGATGTGGGCACGCTGCAGGAGTGCCACGGCGTGCAGGGGGTGAAGCATCTGCTCCCTTTGCTCAGGTCCTCAGTGCTGAGCATCCTGCCCACTGGGAAATCCCTCTGGAGGCACTGCTCTGGGCCCTGTGACAGCCCAGAGGAGGCAGAGGGCTGCAGGCATTTTTCCCTTTGGGAAGGGGAGTTCAGGGGGTGCCTTGGCATCAGAGCAAAGCACTGGCTGGGCACCTGTCTGCCAGAAGAGATGGGGAGAAGCAGAAGTGTAAAATACCCTGCACATCAGTAAGGCTGTGCAGGAGTGACTCTGGAGTAGAACAGGACTGATTCAGCAGATTTGGAGAATAAATTCCTGATTCACAGATTTGAAGAATAAATTAAAGTTCAAATCTCAGTAAGGGGTGGTTTGCTATTAAGTGAGAGACAGTGCAACTGGGACAGCACACCACCAGTGTGTGGCTGGGAATAAATGGCTGCAAAAGGTATTTCCAGGCTGCCAGACCTTTCTGGCAGAAAGACCAGTGTGTTTCAGTGTCCTGAATAGTAAATGCTGGTCAGAAGCCTGCTCTGGTTTTCTGTGCAATCTCATGACATAATTGTGCTTAGTTTGCAGCACAGATCAAACAAAGCTTTGTGTTGAATGCAAGTATAATGTGGAAAAGGAGAATCTGCACATGTGTGGGCTAATAGAGGCACAAAAGCAGCTCATGTAGCCTGGCACTGCTGGAGGAACATAAGCACCTGACAGCAGAATTATCTCTGAGGACCACAGACTGACTTGTAAACTGTGGAATAAATTGCTCTTATTTTGTAGCATTTACTTGCTCAGCTGCACTTCACAGGGTTTTGCTTGTCTGGCAATTCCTGTTTGTCAGGTGGAAACCCTGGACTGCTGGGGGCTGGCAGCTACTGAGCTCTGAGCTGGGCAGAGGGGACAGCCCTGCCAGCAAACTCTTGCCCTGATAAAAAAGGAGCAGGTAGAGGGGGCAGGAGGGTGATCTTGGCAGTGGGGCAGAGAGGCTGAGGATGCTGTAGATGGGAGCTGTCCTGGCCCCCAGCCAGGGGGCAATTCCTGCAGGGTAGTGGAAGCCCCAGCCCTCAGCAGACCATTCCTGCCCTCATGGCAGTGGCACAGGCAGCATGGGCTGCCTAGAGCCTGGTGCCTGCTGCAGCAGCCTGGTGCTGCTGGGGTGCAGCCTGCTGCTGCCCATCTGTGACACTGTGAAACCTCTCAGGTGCTGCTTCTGTCAGTGAAGCTTGAGCGGCTACTTCGAATCCTTCCAAAATTACAGGATTTGAATTGCTTTTCTTGGTGGACAAAAGCAAAAGCTCAGAATCTCTGTGCTCAGTCACAGCCTGGCAGCTCTCCTGCCATGCTCCTGCTGACAGTGATCCGCTCTCCTGCCGTGTTTCCCATTCCTGTCCTGGTGTGATGCAGTGCCTGACTGTTCACCTGTGACTGTCTGTTCACCTGTACCTGTCTGTTCACCTGTGCCTGTCTGTTCACCTGTACCTGTCTGTTCACCTGTGCCTGACTGTTCACCTGTGCCTGTCCATTCACCTGTACCTGTCCATTCACCTGTGCCTGACTGTTCACCTGTACCTGTCCATTCACCTGTACCTGTCTGTTCACCTGTACCTGTCCATTCACCTGTACCTGTCTGTTCACCTGTGCCTGTCCATTCACCTGTGCCTGACTGTTCACCTGTGCCTGACTGTTCACCTGTACCTGTCTGTTCACCTGTGCCTGTCCATTCACCTGTGCCTGACTGTTCACCTGTGCCTGTCTGTTCACCTGTATCTGACTGTTCACCTCTACCTGTCTGTTCACCTGTGCCTGTCCATTCACCTGTACCTGTCTGTTCACCTGTGCCTGTCCATTCACCTGTACCTGACTGTTCACCTGTGCCTGTCTGTTCACCTGTGCCTGACTGTTCACCTGTACCTGTCTGTTCACCTGTGCCTGTCCATTCACCTGTACCTGACTGTTCACCTGTGCCCTGCTGCTGCTGCCAGGTCACAGCATTCCAGCCCTCAGTGGGGTTTGGGCACTGACACATTACATCACGTGGCTGTGGGGTGCAATTTTGGTCATGTGCAATGTCAGTTTGTGTGATGCACAAATGCTGTTTCCCCATGAATTTAATTGCAGGTACAGCACTTCTGGGCACGCAGGAACAGCAGTCACTGCCCTGCTCCCTGTTCCTGGGATCAAGAGAACAGAGTGTGAAGGAGTTCATGGTAGCTGGGGGGGCTGGAGCTGGGAGGGTACAGATTACTGATCAGTGATGGGGAAAGGGACGGCAGAGGGGTGTCCCCTCCCAGGACATGAAGACAGTAATGGAAACAGCAAGCTGCTCACTTCTCTGGTGACTTCAAGCTGATGCAAATCCTTGCAAATGTTGGCTTCTCTGCACGGTTTGTGGTGACCTGTGCTCCTGGAGGACAGGATCTCTGTTCCTGGAGCTGTGGCAGGTTCAGGATGATCTGGGAGTGTGCTGATGGATGGTGCAGGCTCCCAGTGAACGGGGAGGAGAAGGCATTCATGGCCTGCAGCACCTGTGCAGTGGTGCTGGGCTGCCTGCAGAGCACAGGAGGAGAAGGAGGGATGTGCTGAGAGTGCCCAGGTGGATGCAGTACTGCTGGAAAATGTACTCCTGTGTCCCTGTCCTGCCTGTGCTGGGCATAGAATGAATCCTGCAGGAAGCCCCTGTTAGTCGGACTGATGGATTTTTTGCCTTTTCTTTTATATACCTTTTATATAACTTTATGTATTCTCAGTATTCTTAGCATGCATACCTGTAATTCCTTAAGTCTGATAACTGAGCACATTTCTGGTGTTCTGTCAGGGGACCAGACAGCCTGAAGGCCTCATAGCAGGAGGCTGGAAAACCCTACACTATCCTGGGAAACCAAGGTCCTCTCTAGAACATATCCTGTAAACTGGAGATTTGGGCCATCAGGGAGGGAAATGTATGGATGGGAGAATATCATGCCATTCATCCAGGTCTCCCACTGGAGCATCCTTGTTAGGTCTGCTGATTTGTAAGGTCTGTAAATTGTATGTGTGATCTCTCATGTGTGTGCACTGCGGCCCAGTCCACCACTGGGCCAAGTGGTGCACCAGTGAGGATCCTCATTAAATACCAAAGTAAAAACCCCTTAACCCTCAACTGTGTCTGGCCCTCAATTTTTTCAGACCAGGGAAAAGCATCAGGGCCATGGTGTCTCATTTCTGCTGCAGAGGTGTCAATGCCTCTGTCACACACGGGGCCCATTTGCCACCCTTTATCAGTGAGTTCCCGAGTGTTATCTCAGGGGACAGAGCCGATGGCTGGGGCTGTCTGCTCTGGGTGAGGGCTGGGTTGCTGTCAGCCTTGGTTATGGGGGCACCAGGCTTCCAAACAGGATCACTTTGCTTAGCAAAAAGCCTGTGTCAGTATAATTCCAGCTGTGCCCTGGTGGGTGCATGTGTGGTAAGCAAATTGCTGTAAAAGTGGCTCTTACACTGTGAGGGTGCAGTGGGGACAGCTGGATCTCATTGGGATGGTGTGCAGGAAAGCTGCCTGGGAGTGAGGAGATCCTGTTGCAGCAGATCCTTCTCTAGGAGACCCTGCTCTGGGGGATTTCTGTGTTCTTCTGCGCGAGTGTAGCTGATGGCACATGGCAGAGTAGCACCTTCCCTAGTGGGTGAAGCAGAGTGAGGCATTGACTGACCCTTTCCTGTGGTGTGAGCTGTCCTGTGCTGTGCACAGTCTGTGTGCAGAACTGCTGGACAGGAACCCACTGTCCCCAATGCCATCCCAGTGCCAGAGCCAGCAGAGGAGCTGTTCTTGTGCCTGGTGCTATCCCTGGAGTGCCCTGGAGCAGGGGGTTGAAGGTGTTGCCTTCCTTCCTCTCCCTTGGTTCAGAGCAGGATTTCATCTCTTAGGGCCTCTCTCCTGAGACGAGGGTCTGTGGTTCCTGGGGCATTGCTCCTGGCAGCTCTCCTGTGCTGGCCTTGATGGGGTTTTGGCAACCACTGACCTGATGCTGATGCTTCCAGGTGCCTCTTCTGGTCACAGTCATTCTGAGAGTGGCAGTGTCACGCCAGGATGTTTTACTTTTGGCAAATTTACTCCTGCCCTAAGCAGCCTGCTCCAGTGGAACGTGTCTCTGCCCATGTCAGGGGATGGGAGAGGATGGTCTTCAAGGTCCTCCCAACTCAAACCATTCTGGGGTTCTATGGTCTTTCAAAAGGCCCCCAGTCATTGGAGCTGGGTAAGGTCCCTGTGCTCACAGGATCAGTGGTGCTGGAGCTGCTGACTGATGAAAGGACTTGAAAATGAGTCAGTCCTGTGAGCAGGATTGGAAGTGATTCCCAGGGCATCATTCTGCTGTGCTCTGTCCCCTTGCTGGGACACTGAAGTAATTTAGTTTTCTCCAGCTCCCCCACCTCATTTTTAATTCCAAAAGTGAACAAGAGGACCGGGCAGCAAAGGAGATAGGCAAAGGAGAGCTTAGATAGCAAAACTGACAATTAAAAAAAAGTTTTGGATTCTTTAAAGTAAGATTTTTTTTCCAGTGAAAGGCTTTCTTATTTAAAGAGATTCAATTAGCATTAGATCTTTGCAGCAGAAATTAAATGCATGCAAAAGAATTTGTGTATTTCAAGAATCTCCAGTACAGAAGGAAAGGCATGAAGCCTTTGTTTTCTGTTGCTTTCTTCAGTGTAAGAAAATTTGAGTTAAAAAAAAATGTGAAAAACTTTAAAAACCGATCAGCAACAGCACAACTTGAAATGCTGGCAAATGTGGAACCTGTCTGGCACTGGGATCTGCTAGGATGTCCCCTCACACTGTACCAGGACCTGCCCCCTGTCCCCTCTGCTGGAACCTGTCACCTGTGCTCTTCCCTGTGGCACTGGGTCCAGTTTTAGCTGGGCTCAAGCCTCTGGGTGTTTCCTGAGGGGTAACCAAGGAGCAGCTGCTTCTGTGTCAGGAAATAAGCAGAAAATTGTCAAGGTAAGCTTCTCCAATAAAAAATGCCATTTTTTGGAATACAAAGTGCTCTTCTCAAAGTGTTTCCCATTGATGACTTTTCCTTATATTTAGGTTCCTTATATTGTAAGTTTTGGTGTGGCCTGCCCAGGGTGGGGGGTTTGTGGGTCCCTGGAGGGTGTGGTGCTGAGCCAGGCATCCCGAGCCTGTGGGGACAGCTGCACGGTTCCCTTGTGCCACCACCCCTGTCAATTTGGGCTCTCCAGAAATAATTTTGAAGAAAAAGATGGATTCTTGATCTGTTTAGAGTGAAACAAAAGTTAAAACACTCCCAGTGACATCCCCTGTTGTCTGCCCTGTGTTTGACTCTCACTTTCTCTCATGTCCTTGTGTGAATCCACGGAGTGTCTGAGCAGCAGGAGTGGCTGTGGGAGTGACTGGGAGTGGTGTTTGGGTCTTGTTCCCTGTGCTGGTGGCACCTGGGACCCTGTTCTGCCTTTTGAGGCTCAGAGCTCTCCCCTCTGTCCCCTCTCCCTCCTGCTCAGTCCCTTCCTGCCAGACCTGCTGGGGTCAGTGTGTGTGATGTGACAGGGACACGTCACACAGACATGTTCCTGTGCCATGGAGCTGAGAGATGAGGAGCAGTGGTGCATTTTTAAAGAGGACATTGTGTGGAAGGCAAAGTTTCTGTGTCTCTCTGCTTTGATTTCTGGGCATAATTTGAAGATACCTCAATTAGCTGCAGTAAAGTCAGGCTGATTTACTTGAGGTAAGAGTTTGAGGTTCCTTGTTTTGTTTCTACAAGCATTTCCCTGCTCAATGCTGCTCTGCCTCCTCTTGTCAGAGGGAAATTGTGTAATTTTCCTGATATTAATTAAGATAAGAGAGAATGATACAAAAATGTAGTAAAAGGGAAAGAAATAAGTTTAAAACATGCCCAAACTCCAGATCCTAGTCC
>CM031861.1:61166370-61181001 GCA_018697195.1 Certhia americana
TCCTGTGCTGATCCTTTGTGTCAGGGGCTGTACCAGGGCTGTGCCAGGGCTGTGCCAGATCCTGTGCTGATCCTTTGTGCCGGGGCTGTGCCGGGGGCCATGCAGTCAGTGCCTGTCCTGCCAGGCAGGATTGCCTGGGCTTCCAGACGAGATAACACGGTGGATTAATTAGATAGTGAAGTGCTAATAGCGATTGAAAAGAGATGTGCTTGCTGTGTGCCCCAAGTTTGGATTTATTACTACTACTTTCTGTATGGCCTATTAATTTTTGATGACTTTAGATAAATTGCATTCAGCCTGAAATAAATTAAAATAAGTGCATATAAATCATGTTCTATTCTTGGCTTCTGCAAAACAAATTTCCATTTCATCTCTTGTTGTCCTTCCTTTATTACATGTATCCTGCCGGCGTGTGTCACCCGTTATTGTGATGGAAATGTTTTATCTCCTTGAGATTCCCTGGGTTTGCCTTTGAAGTGTCAGGGCTGCTGTAGACACGGCACATCTTAGATCATCTCAGGAGCTAATTTGGCCACATCTGTTTGATTTAACAAGCCAGACCTAAATACTAAATAGGTGTTCTTCCACGAGAGCGATCTACGGTTTGTACCCAGTACTCCTTGACATTAAATTAAACTTTAGAACTCAAAATTCAGCTTGTTTTATGACTCACGCCCTCAAGTGATGTTCAGGCAAGTGTAGAGACAACCCTAATAAATGCCTGGTTTTAGATTGTTTAATTTACTATATGTTTATGTAAGAGTACAGTGACTGAGGAAAGAATTTGCCTCAGTTAATGCTGCGACAATTGCAAGATATTATCACACAGATAATAAATGTCCATCTGGAGTAAATCATTGTTAGTTTACTTTTCATTTAATTTGGTGGGCTGTGCAGAAGAAAGGCCATGGAAGAAATAAATTATTTTTACAGTGCTTGATAAAACCTGCAAACTGTTCAGGCTTGGAAATCTGCTTATGGTTAATCCCCTGCTTTGCTGTGGTGTGTAATGCTGACAGTGTCACAGTGTTGTTTCCTCTCCTTCTGGTTTCCCCCAATTAAACCATGTGTGTTTGGTGGGCACATTGGGTCACAGTGCCCTGGCCAGTACCTGGGTCCCCCTTTTCCCTCATCCCTCTCCCAGTGCCCATTGGGGAAAGAGTGTTGGTGCATTAAAAACAGTGGCATTTGTTGGCAAAGAAAACCACAAGAATAATTTTATTCGTAGACTCATAGAATCCCAGAATGATTTGGTTGGGAAGGGGCCCTTAAAGTTCATCTTGTTTCATGCCCCTGGCATGGGCAAGGACACTTTCCACTAGACAAAGTTGCTCCAAGTCCTGCCTAATCTCACCTTGAACATTTCTGGGGATGAGGCATCAATTACCTCATTTTTCCATTGTTACATAATTATCACAGCAATAAGTTAGAAACCACCAGTGCTGGGTATCCTCTACTGCTGTAGGTGGTACTCAGGAACAGAGAGTTTTAGGGAGGTTGGGGTGTGAGGGAGGTTTTATATCCACCTGTGTGTCCTAGGGCCTGTCTGCTTACCATTCCTGGAGTCACTTTCCTATGCCCTCCTTGCTCCCCTCAGCACCTTTGGCAGCCACACACAGCTGTGTGGTGTGGTCAGCACCTGGGGGGGAGGGATGGCATCCCAAGGGACTGGAAAAGGCTGGAGAGGTGGGAGAGGGTGAAACTCAGCATCACGCAGCCTCACTGAGGTGAGGCCTGGAGCACGGTCACTGCTACATGAGGGTGTAGGGTCACAACCAGGACGTGGCCAGGGAATGGTTTGGCTGTGCCAAACCCTGGAGCACCTGCTGCCCTTCCCACTGCCCTGGTGGTGCCTGACATGGGCAGCCTGGCAGCTGGCACTCACCAGGCACCAGTGGGCATTTGACAATAAGATGAAAATCCCAGATCTCCTCACTGTATGACTTGCCAGCATGTGGAGCGCTGCTGTCGGGGTGCTCGGGCAGGAGGAGCTGCAGGGAGAGTGCAGGTGAGAGTCAGCCTGTGCCAGGGCAGGAGTGGTGAGTGGCTGGCATGACCTGCACAGCTGGCACAGCTGGCACTGCCAGTGTCCTGCAGCACTGAGGCAGCACCCTGAGCTTGGTGCACCCTCTGCTCGTGCAAGGACGTGGCTGCTGCCCTGACCCCCCGTGCCCTGGGTGCCTCTGCCTGGACAGGCTGCATGCCAGGGACTGCACCAGGGTGGTGGTGACCCTGAGGAGCCTCTTCCCCCATGCCAGTGCTTGCCACGTGTCCCTCTGAGCAAGATCTATGTCTGGAGGGTGTCGGGTGAGCCATGCAGGGCCACCATGGCTACCTCACCTTCCTGTACCACCTGGGAATGTATGGCTGTGGAACAGAGGGACAGGAGAATCTACAAGGGATAGAGGAGGGACAGAGAAAATCCCTTCACATCCCTCTCCTTGTGTTGTGTTTTGATGTTGCAAAACCAGTTTTTGCAATGCCACAATACCCCAATTCAATAAAAATGTTTCGGTAAGTTAAAAGCTGCCTTGTTTAAACAATTACTCACTTAGCTCTGCCCCTGTTTGGAAGCTGCATGGCTGATGTTGGTGTCAGTGTTTGGCATATCTGTGTAATATTTGGAACAGGAACACCTCAGGAGCTGGAAAGCTTTGTGTAGAAATCACAGAATAGTTTGGGTTGGAGGGACCTTAAATGCCTTGGTGTTCTGACCTTAAAATACAGCATGTGTGTACCACTCTGCCTGAGGTGCTTTTCCCCTGTGTGGAGCTCTGGCCCTGACTGCTGCCCTGCACGGGGGCTGTGGGGTGCAGGGCTCATGGGTTCAGCGGGATGAGGTTGGAAGCTGTCTAGGATGGCACTGGCAGCCCTGGGCTGGGGTTTGGGATGGGGCTGCAGCTGGGCTGGGAGCTCTTGAGTGCAGGCAGTGGGGCTGTGCAGCTTTCCCTGTGTTGTGTACCACTGCAGGGATGATTCCTGGGGGCTGGAGGAAAGGAAAAGGATAGAATTCCTAATGCACATTTTATAGAGGAGGCCAGGGAAGTGGAGCAGCCTGTCCTTCTGTCTGTACCTGTGGTATCCACAGAGCCTGGCTGGTTGGCACATGGACCCGGGGTGCTGGTGATCATCAGGGCACTAGGGCAGTCATGAATGGTGATGGACAGTGCCAGCTTAGGGATGTGCTGCTAATACCGGGGCTAGAGCTGCCTTGGGAAGCTGCTGCTCACTGCTGTGGGCTGGCAGGGGCATTGCTGAGCCCTTCTGCCCCGAGGAGCAGGAGGATACAGTGGAAGGAGCCCAGACAGGCTCTTGGCTGTGCCTGCAAAGCCCCAGGTAGGTACCCAGCTCAAACAGCTTGCTGGGTTTGACAGTGGGCGCGATGGGAGCGCAGAGTTGTCCCTCAGAAATGGAGATCTCTCCACGTGTGTTTTTGTTACATGTGTGTTTTTATGTTTCTCAGGCTGCACTCTGTTTTGTGCTGGGTTCACTGCCCCTCTCCTCTCCAGAGTAGAGCAGTGGGAGGTGCCCAGCCCGCAGCCTGGCATCCTCGGGCGTGTCTCCTCACGACACAGCTGTTAATGAATTAATTAATTAATACCTTTCTGAGCTGCAGTCGTGCTCGGCACTGCCGCCTTGACTCATCCCACGGATCACTCTGGGCTCTTGTCTGCGATACCAAAGCCTTGGGGAGCTGCCTCCTCTGCAGCCCCGTGTGGTGTGGGACACCCCTTGTGCTGTGCACAGGCAGCCTTGCTGCAGGGCATGGTCAGTTCAGCTCTTGTGTCCGGCCGTGGGCCTGGGGCTGTGCCAGCAGCAGGGGCAGGAGGGGGGCAGGCAGTGTGCAGGAGGGACATTGCAGCCTGCAGGAGGAACATTGCAGGGTGCAGGAGGGACATTGCAGGGTGCAGGAGGAACATTGCAGGGTGCAGGAGGGGGGCAGGCAGTGCGCAGGAGGGACATTGCAGCCTGCAGGAGGGACATTGCAGCCTGCAGGAGGGACATTGCAGCCTGCAGGCAGCAGTGCTGGGAGTGCTGGTCCCCGTGTGCTCAGAGCAGCTCACCTGTGGGATGGAGACTGCATGGGGTGTGGCAGGGAGCAGAATGAGAAGGGAAAGGAATGAAATCCCTGGAATGCCAGGTCTGTGCTGCCCCAGCTGTGCTGATCCCAGGGTCAGTGTCCCAGAGGAGCTGCCAAGAGCCAGCAGTGAGTGCCAGGGTGGTGGGTGCTGGGCATTCCCCTGAGTGCAGCCATCCTCACCCTGCCCATGCCTCCTGGGAAGGCCCCAGCATTCTTGTGAAAATGCAGGACACAGGATGCTGTGTCAGCAGAAGTGAAGGGACAATGCCTAGAATGTGCCCCTGTGCCTTTGTCTGCTGGAGACACTCCAGCTGTGACGTGTGCACTGCTGCAGGAACCCCATGGGGCTTTTACCTTTCCGAGCACTTGGCATTGTTGAGTGTTGTCTGCTCCAGACGATGTGAAGCAATTCTGAAATAAAGTGCTTTAAAAAAAGCGTATTCTATTTTTCTCCTTGATTTCTGAACTTTATGGGCATGTTTTTAAGCTGTGTATTTCAAGGGCAAGTGCTGAAGCTGTTTGTTGTGTAGAAGACAGGGGAAACTCAGCAAAAATGCAGAAATTGAGCTTTTGAGGAAGGAAAATGCATTGTGTCATGAGAGCTGGCATGTATGAGCTGGCAGCACTGTCCCTTCATTTTGGACCTGGGTGTCCCCTTGCTCCTGCTTCTAAGATTCCCAGAGGTCTGAGGGGTTCATGACTGTTTGAAGCCCTTTAGCTAGGACTAGGATACAGTATTTCCCAGTCTCATGGCTCTCCGTGGGGATTCACCTGTCCAGTCCTATAGCAAGTGTCAAACATGGTGGCCTTGTGGTCCTGGCTGGTGCTCCTGGCTGGTGATCCTGGTCAGCTCAGCATTGTGTGGCTAGCACAGCCCCAAAGCAAACCTCTGGGTGAGTTTCTTTGATTCAAATGTGTTTTTTTTTTCCTCAGGTACTTTGTTTCCAATTCAGCAAAGCCCTCTGACCTGTTTACAAACCACTGACCTTTGTGAAACTGAAGCTCCTTGTTCTCCACTACACTGGTCCCAGCAGCTGGAATGCCACAGATCCCAGAATCTCCTTTTACTTACTGCATTCTGGCATGGCTACGGGGTGCCTGTGGTGGCTGGTGCTGGGATTTCCCTTCCTCCATCCCCAGCAGATGAACATCATCAGCTTCCAGACTATTTTTCTCCCATCACAAACTGCGTTTGCAAAGATCTGAGGATCCTGACTTCTGGGTGGGTGGGAAGGGCAGGCAGTAGCTGTTATGACCTCAGTGGTGACAGATGATGTCTGAGCCAGGCCCTGAGTTGGCAGCTGGCTCCCAGCAGCTCCCGGTGTGTGCACTGGGCATCCCTGGCATGCTGACCATGTGTAACACTGACCATCCAAACGAGAATTGGATGTAGTGGAAGTTGTTTGCTAATTAATGACTGTCTTATGGATTCTGCTGCTCCCCTGTGCTGTGTGATCCACAGTATGGAAACGACCCTTTGGAACACTGGGCACATTGGCAGATGCTGCATTTCATATCCCAAAAACGGGGAGGCAGAACTCCCGGCATGCAGTGTGCTGGGCACAAGGAGCCATCACAGTACATAGCATTTCAGTCCTGGGTTCCTTGGATCCATTCCAGGCAGGAATTTCAAATTCATTAGCACTTCACCTGGCCGCTGTCAGTTGCTAGAGCAGTGGGTAGTTACTGCCCTTGCCTGCTGCTGACTGGGTGCCAGGCTGTGCAGTGCTGGTGGGGGCTCAGAAGGGCTGTGCCCCACGGGGCTGGGGTTACTATGGCCATTCCCTGGCACCTGTCAGACCATGCAGAGGACTGTGGTGGCAGTCTGTCCTTAGGAAGTGCTGGCCAGAGGGTCTGTGTGTGCCCCAGGATGAACCAGGGGCTGTTGGAGCTGCCACCCCCTGGCAGGAGTGTGTGGCTCCTCTGGAAGCGGTGTAAATCCTCTCTGGTGGGTCTCACAGGGCCACGTGTGGTGCTTGAGCTGGAGTGTGCCCCTGCTGTCCCTGCACCCTGCCCGTGTGTGGTCCCATGTGAGCTGAGGGCTCCTGTGTGCAGGGGTGGCTGTTGTGCAGCTGCCAGGGCTGGGGCTAGCCCGTCCTGGCATCCGTGCTGGCATGGAGCTGTGCTGGAGTGGAATGTTCCATGTTCCACAGCTGGGCTGGAGGTGGTATGAAGGCCAGAAAGAAATACCTGGCAGGGAAGGACCATGAGAGTGTCACCCAGCGTGGGGACATCCCACTTGGGAGTGGCCAGGGGAAGGTGGGCAGGGGGTGACAGCTCTGAGGGGGTCCCTGCCTCCATGAGCCCTGAGAAATGGGGTAGGAAAAGACCTCCTCTGCTCAGAGACAGGAGCAGCAGTCTGGGGACTCCAGTCAGTCCCTCCAGCCAAACAGTGGAAGGGCTGCCAGCTCCTGGGATGTGCTGGGGCTCACAGGTTCCCGACTCTCTGGAGACACAGTTCCCACTCTGTGTGACCATAAGCTGTGCAGCCCACAGCAACTCAAACTTAGGTTTTATAGACAGATGAATAACTCAAAATGATCAAATGTAGCAACAGAATGGATGTAGAGTAGTATGTGTGAGAGGCTTTTTTTGTGAATCACAAATGTCACATGAAGAGCTTGACTACCCTTGTCCTATTGCAGGCACTGAGCAGTAAATGAGCAGTGCTCACCTTCCCAGGAAGCTGGCACTTGTTTTATGTATGAATGCAGTTTCCTTTCTGTTTATCTTTTAAGCAAGTAATGAGAATCACATATTGCTTTCATTAGTCAAAAAGGTGTTTCCTGCAATGAGCTCTAAGCCATGTCAGCACTGCTATCTCTGCAAATTATCTCTGTGGGGGATGAGGTGCACTGGCAGAGGAGGGGATGCATGTCCAGGCTGACTTTCAGTAGATGTGTTTTTTGATGGCTGTGCTCCTAAACCACCAGGTCTCATAGTTTGTATTGTTGTCTAGAATGTCTCAGTGGTGGGGCACAGCCCCAAGAACTCTGGATGCACCAAGCACTCTGTGTTTTTTCAGCAAGGATGTGAAATATTCGTGCTACCCATGCAGCAAGGGATGGTGTCCAGGCTGGGGAGGATGGGCTATCCCCATCCCTGCACAGCCTGGGGCACCAGCTTCCTCATGTAGATCCATGTGTGGCTTTGCTATTTCCATCAGTTGAAGCACACAGATGCCAAATCCTCGCTGGTCTTTGTTGCACTCAGGGCTGGTGGGTGCTCAGCACTCTGATCCACCAGTCCCTCTCCATAAGCACCCCCTGCTCCTGAGGGCTCAGTCCCTCCTCCTAACTCAGTGTCATTGGCAGATGTGTGTGGGGTGTACTCACCTCCCTGCCCAGGTCACTGAGACACGGGAGAGGACTGTCCCTAAAGCCAGGTCATGGGGGACAGTGCTGGCTGGCAACTGACCACTGGCTGGTCTTGGCCCATTTCCTGCAGCCCTTTGAGCCTGATGTTCACTGATGGCATTGCATCCAGCTCTGGCCATATGCTGTGCATTTGACCAGAGGATATTGGCAGAGACAATGTCCAAAACTCTCTTAACATCCAGAAAACCCCCCTCTGCTGGTAGGTAACTTTGTGGTAACCTTGTCATCCCAGCTGTTGTTTTAAGTCGTTTCATCTTGTAGTGGTATTTCCAGACTCGTGAGCTTGCTGGTTTGGGTTCAAGCTTGTGTTAGTCTTGTGTAGCTCTGGCAATGGACTAGGCTGAATCCAGGCACATGAGTTTAATCATAGCCATGAATCTAAATTGGCAGCATTAAGTTAGCAAATTTAAATGAGTGTGGTGTCCCCAGCCAAGGCTGTCCAGGGACCCCGGTGGCTGTGCTGCAGATGCCCTGAGCTGCTGAGCCCATTCCAATCTAGTCCTTACCAGATGTATGTTAAAGGAGCAAAGTCCTACCTGGAAAGGACAGGTGACAGTCCCTGGCCATGAAGTGCAGCTGCTGGGTTGGGAGGTGGCCGGTGGGTGACACCAGTGGGGTTTGGGGGCTGCAGCAGGCAGTTTCCTCCACTGCTTGGCATTGCCATTCTCCTGCAGGTCCTCGTCATCAGCAGGGCCACCCTGATTTGCTGTGCTGTCATGAAAGTGAGTCCACAGAACATACCTGAATACTGCCATGGTACTTTGCTTTCTGCCACAAGTCACTGCAGCAAGAATGGTGATGGTTATGGGAGTAGCTCCCAGCACTGCCCACAGTAACAGACTTTGCTTTGGATCACTGTAGCAGAATTTTATTTTTCCAGTGGGAACTCAAAAGCTGGAGTAGTCCTGAATACTTGCAGTGCCCAGAAGTATCAGGAAAAAGTACATTGATTGTGCTGCAAAGCAGGGTTTAGGGCTGGTATTTTCACTAATATTTTTGTTGCCTCTGCTTGCATGGCACCACAGATTTGGTTTGGGTTATGGACGGACTGGACAACAGGAGCAATAATTGTTGTTCTGATATTAAATGTCTTTAAATATCAGTGATGATTCAAGACTTCTGGTTCTGGCTAGCTGTGAAACTGTATTTTAGCTGAGCTTCATTAATGCATCTCTGGGATGGTAATGGGTCTGAGTAATCTGATCTGAACATGTATAATTGTGCCAGTCCCAAAGGGAGCTGAGTGCTTCAATCGCAGCGTGGAGCCCCTCTGAGCACCGCTGCTCACAATGGCACGAGTTCCCTCTCAGACACGTGGGTGCTTCTCCACGGGACCGTGCTCCCACCTGTTGCACAGAGGAGCATCCCCCAGCCCTCCCACCTGCCCGTGCCGTGCTGCCTTTGGCACAGTCACTGATGGATGATCTCAGTGAGCTGGCGTGGGCACTGCTGCTAGCGGCCCTGTTCCCACTTGCCACGAGGAGCCGGGCCTGGCAGTGTAAGCGATAAAGCTGATTGAACCGCTGGGCTTTCCAGGGGAGCCGGAAAGCTGTGATCAGCTAAAATTAGCACAGGATCCATTTTTATTTACATCTCTGTTGTGGGGGCAATTTTTTTGTGTGTGTGCTGCCTTTTTTTTTTTTTTTTTTTGGTGGGTTTGGGTTTTTTTTTGTTTTGTTTTGTTTGCATTTTTGGGGGTTTGAATGACATAAAATTAGCTCTTTCTGAGTTTGTTCTGAAAATAGCATTAAGAGCTTAAATATTCAGTGGAGATGGCTGTAAACCCATTGAGCTGCTGCGATTTCAAGGCTGCTGAGAGTTTCAGCTTAGCAAGTGAAGCACACATGAACCACCCCTCATTTTCTATACCTGGACATTTGTCACTATGGCCAACAGCCTGGGAGGTCAGGGGCTCAGCTGGGTTGTGGAGGTGTGCAGGGCAGCAGGCTGGGCTGTAGCAGGAGGGGCCCGAGGGGTGGCAGGTGACTTCCCAATGGCTTTGTCGTTTGTCTGTGAGTGTCAGGATGTGAATATGTGCACCTGCAAACATCCCTGATTCTCAGCTGTACTCCTGGCAGGCGATACAGGCACTCTTGTGTGGGATGGGGGAATGAACAAGAGCCAGGTAACATGGTGAGGGTGACTTGCTGCTACCTGAACTTCACTTCCATGGTTTAACCAGACTGTCTGTCTTGGCTTTTTTGTATGTCCGTCTTATCTCACAGAGGCTAACCACCGTTTGCTCTCCCTTGCAGGCTCTTGAATCTGTTCTACAATGGAAAAACTGCTTTTGTTTCTGCTGTTCATTGGCGTAGTGGTGCGAGCTCAGATCTGCCCCAAGCGCTGCGTCTGTCAGATCTTGTCTCCGAACCTTGCCACCCTCTGTGCCAAGAAAGGGCTCTTGTTTGTTCCTCCCAACATTGACAGGAGGACCGTGGAGCTGCGGCTGGCAGACAACTTTGTTACAAACATTAAAAGGAAAGACTTTGCCAACATGACCAGCCTGGTGGACCTGACGCTGTCCCGGAATACAATCAGTTTTATCACACCTCACGCGTTTGCAGACCTGCGCAATTTGCGGGCTCTGCATTTGAACAGCAACCGATTGACTAAGATCACTAATGACATGTTCAGTGGGCTCTCCAATCTCCACCACTTGATACTGAACAATAATCAGCTGACTTTAATTTCGTCCACAGCTTTCGATGATGTTTTAGCTCTTGAGGAATTGGATTTGTCTTACAACAATCTGGAAACCATCCCTTGGGATGCCGTGGAGAAAATGGTCAGTTTGCACACTCTCAGTCTTGACCACAACATGATTGACCACATTCCTAAGGGGACCTTCTCCCACCTCCACAAGATGACCAGGCTGGACGTCACATCCAACAAACTGCAGAAGCTACCGCCTGATCCGCTCTTCCAGCGCGCTCAGGTGCTGGCAACCTCAGGAATTATCAGCCCCTCAACATTTGCGCTGAGCTTTGGTGGGAACCCCTTGCATTGCAACTGTGAGCTTTTGTGGCTGAGGCGCCTTTCCAGGGAGGACGACCTGGAGACCTGTGCCTCTCCTACACTCCTGTCTGGCCGGTACTTCTGGTCGATCCCTGAGGAGGAGTTCCTCTGCGAGCCCCCGCTCATCACCCGGCACACCCACGAGCTGCGGGTGCTGGAGGGGCAGCGGGCAGCCCTGCGGTGCAAGGCCCGGGGTGACCCCGAGCCAGCAATCCATTGGATTTCACCTGAGGGCAAGCTGATTTCCAACGCGACCAGGTCCACAGTGTACGACAACGGGACGCTTGACATCCTTATCACGACGGTGAAGGACACGGGCTCCTTCACCTGCATTGCTTCCAACCCAGCAGGGGAGGCCACGCAGACGGTGGACCTGCACATCATCAAACTCCCCCACTTGCTGAACAGCACAAACCACATCCATGAGCCTGACCCAGGCTCCTCGGATATCTCCACATCCACAAAGTCGGGCTCCAATGCGAGCAGTAGCAACGGGGATACTAAAGTCAGCCAGGATAAGAAGGTGGTCGTTGCGGAAGCGACGTCCTCCACGGCTCTGCTGAAATTCAATTTTCAGAGGAATATACCTGGGATACGTATGTTTCAAATCCAGTACAATGGTACTTACGATGACTCCCTTGTTTACAGGTAAGGCAGCCCCAGCCTGTCCGTGTGGGACCATGCTGGGTGCTTGGTGCTGGCGCGTGGCCCCTGGCCTGGGCAGCCCCTCTGCTGGAGTTCCTGTGCCATGCCATGCCAGCTGAGTGGAGCCCAGCCCCGGCAGCTCATGGTGGGACCCTCAGGAAGGACTTGTGCCATATCTACTCAAAAATGGGAAAATTACTTAGAATGGTGTTATTTTTAGATAATCCAAATGGACCTCTAATCCTGTGAACTGATCTGAGAAAAGTTGTGAAGGTAGATGGATTAAATGGATTCTAATATGCTCGGCTTTATGGAAGCACAGGGAGGACAGTGGCTGTGACCATGTTCCTCCCAGTGCTTTTTGGTGCTGCCTGTGCTGGGGAAGTGCAGGGGGGCTCCGTGCTGCCTGGTGTAGCTGTTGCACCCTTCAGCACTGGCTTTGCTTGGTCATTGCTTCTGTGAATTTCTTTATTCATTACTAGGACAAGAGGTGCTGGCTTTAAACTGAAAGAGGTGTAGATCAGATAACTGAAAAAAATCTTCCCTGTGAGGACCGTGAGACCCTGGCACAATTTTCTCAGAGAAGTTGTGGGTGTCCCATCCATGGAAGTGTCCAAAGCCAGGCTAGACAGGGCTTGGAGCAACCTTATCTAGTGGAAGGTGTTCCTGCCCATGGCAGAAGGGTGAACTAGATGGTCTTTAAGTCTTGCTTCCAACCCAAGCCATTCTGTGGTGCTGTGATTCCATGTTGTTGATGTGGTTGTTCTAATAGCGGGTGCAGCCATGCTCAGCCATGCCAGGGGGCTCAGCAGTGACTGCTGCTACATCAAAGGCCAGGCAGGAGCTGCTGTGGGGAAGGAGATCAGCCCCATGGGGGCTGTGGCAGAAGCAGGACAGACAAGCTGTGGTGGTGCCCAGCATGGCCCGGGCTGCCCCACAGGGTGGGAGGTGCTGGTGTGTCCGCCAGGTTCACTCACACTGGTTTCCTTCTCCCCCAGAATGATACCTCCCACGAGCAAAACCTTTCTGGTCAACAACCTGGCTGCGGGGACGATGTACGACCTGTGTGTCCTGGCCATCTATGATGACGGGATCACCTCGCTGACGGCCACCAGAGTCGTGGGCTGCACACAGTTCACCACTGAGCAGGATTACGTGCGCTGCCACTTCATGCAGTCCCAGTTCCTGGGTGGGACCATGATTATCATCATTGGTGGGATCATTGTGGCGTCTGTGCTCGTGTTCATCATCATCCTCATGATCCGCTACAAGGTGTGTAACAACAATGGGCAGCAAAAGGCCACCAAGGTCAGCAACGTGTACTCGCAGACGAACGGGGCTCAGATCCAGGGCTGCAGTGGGGTGCTGTCGCAGTCCATGTCCAAGCAGGCTCTCGGGCACGAGGAGGGCATCCAGTGCTGCAAGGCTGCCAGCGATGGTGTGACACAATCACCGGACACCAGCTCCAGCCAGGACTCAGCCACCACTACCTCCGCTTTGCCTCCCGCCTGGACTTCCAGCACTTCCCTCTCACAGAAGCAGAAGCGAAAGTCGGGGCCAAAGCCCGGCAGCGAGCCGCAGGGCGATGCTGGCTGCAGCCCCGAGCCCCAGAACTCGAACAGAAATAACTCCACAGCCCTGCAGTTAGCAAGCCGCTCCCCTGAGGCGGCCCCCACGGCCCACACGTACAAAAGAGCACAATCAAAGCCAAGTAAGTTCCTCACTCTGCCGGCCGACGCGTCCCGAGCCAAGCGCCGGCGGTCGCTGGGCGGTGAGCTGCTGGAGCCCCGCGGCACCGGCGCCCTGCGCTCCAAACGGAGCCTGTCCATGAACGGGATGCTGGTCCAGGCAGACTGCGCCGGTGCCGATAGTGGAAAAGCAACTTTCTCCAGTTCTGAGTGGATATTGGAAAGCACTGTGTGACCTGCTTTTTTTTTTCTTTTTTCTTTTTTTTTTTTTTAAATTTTTATTTTAACTAAAAACACCAAACATTGTGTGAAGCTCCCTTTCCCAGGGAATTGGATTTGGATGTCCACTGCTGTCTCGCTGATTAATGGCTTGTTCATGCGGGGTTCTGTAAAAGCCACCCAGTGCACACGGGAGGTTGTTTAGTTTTCATTTGGTTTTATTTAATATCAAAACCGAAGGCAACATTCAGAGATTAAAAAAAAAAAAAAAAAAAAAAAAAGAAAAAAAAAGATTAAGGGGCGAAAAAAAGCACGAAACAGCACCAGTGCCTTCCCTGCTCTAGGACTGGCTTCCTGGTTCTGCAGTAGCAGAAAACAAAAGAGAGAGTTTTCACAGAAAAAGCCTTTTATAAAGGAAATGCAATTTCCTCCAATCTAACCACTTCTGGATCAATCAGTAAAATGATATTTTTTAAACCGGTCAGACTGTATATTTCTTTTCTGTGACAATGGTGTTGCCTTTGTTTTTAGGCAGATGCTGTACAGGAGCAACAACGCTGTGTTGTTATGTTGTGTAAAATAAAATATTCACTCGGTACGCCAGCCAGCCTCGCGGTGACTGCCCTGCCGGAGCCGGGCCGGGGCCGTGGTGCTCCACAGCTCCCACCGAGGGGCTGGGAGGAGGATGAGGAGGCACCAAGGTGCGGGGTCCATTCCCTTGTGCGTGTCTGGCTGGGCACTGTGAGGCAGTGGGATTGCACACCGGTTCTCCCTGGAAAGGGGCCTGACCCATGGAGCACCCACATCCTGAGGGGCAGGCATCGCCCTGCCTTCAGCCCCGGGGAGGGAGAGGGGCTGGGGCAGCTGGGGTGTGGGGCAGAGCTGGGCAGGGCTGTGAGGACAGGGGTGTGAGAACAGGGCTGTGAGGACAGGGCTGTGAGAACGGGGCTGTGAGAACAGGGCTGTGAGAACAGGGCTGTGAGAACAGGGCTGTGAGGACAGGGCTATGAGAACAGGGCTGTGAGAACAGGGCTGTGAGAACAGGGCTATGAGAACAGGGCTATGAGAACAGGGGTGTGAGAACAGGGGTGTGAGAACAGGGCTGTGAAGGCAGGGCTATGAGAACAGGGCTGTGAGAATAGGGCTGTGAGGGCAGGGCTGTGAGGGCAGGGCTATGAGAACAGGGCTGTGAGGACAGGGCTGTGAGAACAGGGCTGTGAGAACAGGGCTGTGAGGGCAGGGCTGTGAGAACAGGGCTGTGAGGGCAGGGCTGTGAGGGCAGGGCTGTGAGGACAGGGCTGTGAGAACAGGGCTGTGAGGGCAGGGCTATGAGGGCAGGGCTGTGAGGGCAGGGCTGTGAGGGCAGGGCTGTAAGAACAGGGCTGTGAGAACAGGGCTGTGAGAACAGGGCTGTGAGAACAGGGGTGTGAGAACAGGGCTGTGAGAACAGGGCTGTGAGAACAGGGCTGTGAGAACAGGGCTGTGAGAACAGGGCTGTGAGAACAGGGCTGTAAGAACAGGGCTGTAAGAACAGGGGTGTGAGAACAGGGCTGTGAGAACAGGGCTGTGAGAACAGGGCTGTGAGAACAGGGCTGTGAGAACAGGG
>CM031861.1:61181101-61208730 GCA_018697195.1 Certhia americana
TGTGAGAACAGGGCTGTGAGGGCAGAGCAGGGCTGTGAGGGCAGGGCTGAGAACAGGGCTGTGAGGGCAGGGCAGGGCTATGAGGGCAGGGCTGTGAGAACAGGGCTGTAAGAACAGGGCTGTGAGGGCAGGGCTGTGAGGGCAGGACTGAGAACAGGGCTGTGAGGGCAGGGCAGGGCTGTGAGAACAGGGCTATGAGGGCAGGGCAGGGCTGTGAGGGCAGAGCAGGGCTGTGAGGGCAGAGAAGGGCTGTGACGGCAGGGCTGAGAACAGGGCTGTGAGGGCAGGGCAGGGCTGTGAGGGCAGAGCAGGGCTGTGAGGGCAGGGCCCAGTGGGCTGGCAGGGCTGCAGCGGCAGGGACGCGGCCATTGGGCGCTTCAGTGCTGCTGCTCGGGTGATGATGGTCACCTCCTGCTGTCCTAGACTTCTGGGGCATATTTCCTCTGAACTTTATGGTTTGACTGAGTTCTTTTCAGTCCCTGAGTGAATTGAAGGGCCTGGAAGATGATGGTCTCACCTTAAAGCTGCTCTTAATTGCGGTGCCTGTGGGTTAGAGTGATTTTGGGCCACTCTGTAGGGAGAGTACCACGCAGCAGGAGGGGACAGCAGGTGCAAATTTCACTGTGCGGTTGGCAACTGCTCTGGTCACTGTAAAGGAAAGCCTGCAGTTAATATTAATTAAACTCATATGGTCATCATATTCAAATTAGTGACAGCTTAACTCTGAATATTTCAGCATTGTGCATTCTCAGATGCCAGATAATCGGTTCAAGACGGGCTTTTTGCCATAACAGTGAGAGAATAGTTAAATTTTTTACCCTGTATGCTTATTCTTGGGGCACTGTAACTAAGGCAGGTGCCTGAGGCCAGCCTGGCTCCATCCAGGGCAGCAGCTGGCCCCAGGGCAGTTGTGGGGGAACATCTCATGGTGGGGAATGGCCCTGGCACCCCATCTCTGCCACCGGCACTCTGCAGCGTGGGGATGATGCTCCTGGCCATTGTGGGTTGCTCTGGGTGATTTTATTGCTTGTCATGGAAGAACAAAGTCAATGAGAGTGGTGTAAAGGACCTAAAAGGAAGAGGCTGTTTCTTTTTTAGAAACCCTTTTTGCTTCCCTCAGGAAATGCAGAGACCAAATAGAAAACAAAGCCTCAAAATGATAAAACCTGCTTCCTGCTGGAAAAGTTTTTAAAAAATACAATAAATCCCTCCTTGGATTGTTCTGGCAACCCATGAGCACTGCATGAACAGAAGGGAGATATTAAATAACGTGCTGTCAAGGACAGGGGTGGTCTGTCCAGGGTCTGGCAGTCTGATGACAAGGGCTCTTTGCCCAGTGTGGGTCAAACCTGAAGGTCTGGGCCCCAGTGAGGGACTGTGCTGGCAGAGGCACCTTCCCCCCCAGGCTGGGGTGGAGGGAAAGTGTCAGAGGTTTGTGAAATGGTTGGGTTTAATCATGCATTTTAAAAACATCAAATGAAAATGCTTTTATACGTTGTCTAAAAGTGGACCTAAATCTGTGTGATGTTTTGTGAAAGTGCTAAAATGCTAATGGTGTCTTGTGGTTTAAGGAAGCTTATTTTTTATATTTGTAATTTTTCACTCAAAGGAATAATTTTCTAAGCACTGCAGCTGATGTTCTGTCCATGGTGCCTCTGTGTCAAGCAGCGTACAGGGACCATATGGCCCTGTGTTTGGTTTGATTCGCTGCTGATAGTGCAGAAAAGGGGATCTGGGCAGCTGGGGATTCCTCTCCTGCCAGCTTCGCTCCCTGGCTGAGAGGATCATCCCTTGGGAATGCCCTGGGCATGGAATCATCTGTTCCTGCTGGAATAGCTGTGCAGTGGGACATTTTGTTTTATTCAAGCTTGATTCAAAGTGTGGGAAGCCTCATGGAGGAGGAAGTTCTCTGTCCTTTCTGTTCTGCAAAAACCATAGGTTGCCAACTGTGTGAGACAGGAAAAGTGCTAAGATGCTCCTGGATCATAGTAACATCAGGTTATTTCCCCCAAACTGGAATAGCTCCTCACTGCAGCAGGTGATGGAGTAGGGGTGTGATGTGCTATGGCCCCAGCATCACCCCCAGCTGTAGAGGGGTCTGCAGGGACATGAGCCCAAGGTGTCTCCTTGCCCCTCAGGCATCACCTGCCTGCAGCTGGGCTCTGTGTGCTCCTGCTCAGCTATAGATTATCTGACATTTTAGCTGTGAGAGGGTCTTTGTTCGCCGGTGCTGGTGGAGAGGAAACACTTCAGAAAGTTCTTAGCTCTTACTGCAGTGGCTGGAACACACAGGTGTGCCCCTGTCTCTGGAGGTGGGGCTGTGTGAGGGGCTGCTGTGGCTGTGCCTGGCCCAGGAGCTGGGTGCTGTTGTGTCTCTCGTGTCTGTGCTGCCTTCCCGCTGTGTGCAGCCATGTCCTTACCATGAGAACATGGTGCTGCTTTGCTCTGCTGCCAGCGAGGCTGTGTTTCTGCTGTGTGTTCCTGTGCATTTGCCAGCCCTTCCCTGATGTGGCTCTGCAGCCGTGGAGAGAGAGCTGCAAAGCACAGCCATGTGTCCTGTGCATGGGAGAGGGGACACAGCTCCTGGGCACCTGCTGCTGCAGCTGGGAAGGGCCTGGCACTGCTGGGGCATGGTGTCTGCCCGAGAGCTCCTGCCCAGGCCCTGGCATGAGCTGCTCTGGTCCCTGTTAGCAGCTGAGCTGCTGGAGGCTGGGTGCCTACAGCACAGGGATGCTCCTGCCTCCCAGGGATCATGACAGCCCTGCTGGACATTGCTCTGGGAGCATCCCAGAGCAGTGGGGTGGCACGGAGCTGTGGCGGCTGGGCAGTCCTGTGCAGCTGTGCGTGCCCTCTAGAAGGTACAGTAGGGCCCTTCGTGTGCTGTGGCAAGACTGTGCTGAAGCCATGGTGGGCACCCAGCACAGAGAGGGGCACACCGTTTTCTTGGGAATGGCTTCAACCCAGGAGTAATGGCTCCAGCTGCTACCAGGATCCCTTCTCTTCCCATCAGGCAAGGGGAAGCAGAGCCTCAGTGACACGTGAGCTTTGGCAGTACTGGAGCCTGAGCAGTGCCAGTGGCAGGGTGGTCACTGCAGTCAGCACTGTGATCACTCAGGAACATTCACCTCCCTGCTCCAGGGTGCTGCTGCCTGCTCAGGGTGCACCATCACTGCCCAGAAGCTGCACTAGCAGCAGCCACCCAGTTGCATGGTGCCTTCTCCTGGCAATAATTTAATGTTGGTCAGAGTTCTGATTAAAAAGCAGCAAACTGTGGCCAGTCCATAGGGTCCTGCTTACAAACAGTGTGGTTCCCCCATTTCCCCTTTGCCAACACACCCCTGTGTGCCTGGCTGTGTGTTGAGGTGCTGGCCTGGGGCAGAGCCTGTGCTGCCTGGTCACACTGTGCTGGGGTTGTCCCCCTCCATGGCCCCTCTGCCCAGCTGGGGCTCCCTGCAGGCCAAGCACCATGTCCTTGGCTGCTGGGTCTGGGGTGCTGCACCCCTGTGACTGTGGCATTGTCCCTGGGGACATCAGGCACAGGGGTCTGGCTGGTGCCAGCCCACCTGTGCAGCAGCAGCCTGTGTGCCCTTCACTGCTGGCTGTGGGCACTCTGTGACAGGAACACCAGCTCTGTGAGCAGGAGCACAGAGCTGTGCCCTGTCCCTGCGAGTGGCCAGGGCCTGGAGAGTTGCTGAGGTCTGGCTGTTGGGCACAGACCCCACGGAGCAGGCCTGTGCTGGGTGTGGAGAGGTGGCACTGCCCAGCACAGCACCCACAGCCCACACCAGTAATGCCAGCCCACAAAAGGTGAATCCTGCTGGGTGTGCTGGCTGCGGGCTTCCAGCACAATAAATTCATTAGCAAGAGCCAAGGTGAGGGCTGCTGCTGGAGAGAAGCTTGGCTTGGAAGGAAGGAAACTTGAAAGGGAAAGAGCAAATGTAGCACATGGCTGGCTGCAGACCCCACATCAGGGACTGTGTTTGTATTAAAATGAACAGAATAAGCTCCAGGTTTTGTGGTGCCGTGTCACCTCAGGTCATCTCAAGAACTGCACTTTAGAAGCTTATGGGTCAGGAATCTGAAAGGTGAGCCCAGGTTGGTGTGCCTGGCTTGGTGTGAGCTGGTTTTCCTCCTGCACTGCCAGGTTGCTGCCCTGGAGGCTCCCACAGTGCTGTGTGTGAGATGGAGATATCCTCTGCAGGGGGAATTCCCACTGGGAGAGGGAATGAGGAAAACCATTCAGGGTTGGAGCCCAGCCCCCTCAATGGGCATACAGGGACACCCACCTGGGCTAAGCCTGGGTTCCCTGTGGCCAGTGTGTGGTCTGGGGGCTGTGACCCACAGCAACCCAAAGATGAGTTTAAAGTGGTGCCTGATTGGTATTTGCATAAGGCAGGAGCACACCTGGCTCCGCGGGGTAGGTGGGGCTGTGCAGTGTGATCAGGTGAGGCAGTGGAACAACTGCCCCATGTGCTGTCCCTGTGCCCTGGGGTTGATGTGGGGCAGGGCAGTGACACATGGCACATCCTTATTGCAGTGACCTCAGGAAGGTGAGTGCTGTGTCTGTGCCCACCTGCTGCTCTGCTCTGGTGTCCCCTGCTCTGCGTGAACCCCTGGCAGTGTGCAGAGCTGGGATCCCTGCCGTGAGCAAAGGCTTGGCCTATGCCAGTGCAGGAGCAAATCTAGAAAATGCAGAAGTCTCTGGTTCTGGAACAATGAGCTTTGCTGGCTCTCTTGGGGGTTTTGGGGGTTGACTTGTTGGTTGGATTTTCCCTGAAGCGCAGCAGCAGTAGTGCTGTGCCTGCACTCCCTGATGGTGACAAGACTTGTGGCAGAGGTGTGGCTGGGGACATTGGCTACTGTTAACCCTGTCTCCTGTTAGTCCTGTCTCCCATTAGCCCAGTCTCCTGTTAGCTGCCATGCTCTGCTGCCCCACCCCTGCAGTGCACATGGCACCAAGACAGTGGGTGCCAGGACCAAGGTCAGGATCTGCTGCTGCTTCCTGCCCAGGCTGGCTCTGTGGCAGCTTCTGGGACCCTGGGTGCAGTGCCCAGCTGGCTGTGCAGCAATTCTGGGGCCATCAGTGGGTGCTGTGTCCAGGCTGGCCCCAGGGCAGCTCCTGGGGCTGTTGGTGTGGTCCCACATCAGCGTGGCTTCGGCCATGGAGAGGCTGATGCTGCTCCTCATCCCCTCACTGTCTCTGTTCTGTCTCTTTGCGCAGAAGCCGGGGCCTCTCTGCAGGACACCAGCCCTTCTGCACTCCCCGAAAACGTTGCCACTGATGTTCTTACTCGTCAGAAAACAATACGGTTCCAACTCTCCGAGGACTGACGTGTTGCACCGCACTCACCCCACCGAAACCTTTACTTGAAGCTGCAGCCGAGGCCCTGTGGAGGTCGGCTGCCTCGATAAACTGTCTTCCCCCCTCACAGGTTTCCCATCTCCCATCCACCACTTAAAGTCTATAATACCTGTTTTTTCTGGTGTCCAAGGTTTTTATAACTAAAAATTATGATGAAAAATCTGGTGGCAACAGCTGCAGTCCCAGGTCATGTTCCATGTCGCCAGTGGTGAGGTCACAAGCCGTAAACATGGTAGCTTCAATCACCTGAACAAATAAATGTTTTACTACAATGGCATAGGCATGTTGGTTGATCCAAGGGGTTGTGCCTGGCAAGTTGGTTGATCAGAGAGGACCCATGCTGCCCGGGGTCCATCCCCATGGAGAGCTTCCATGCTGCCCGGGGTCCATCCCCATGGAGAGCTTCCATGCTGCCCGGGGTCCATCCCTATGGAGAGGCCTCAAGGTCTCTGCCCACGGAGGGGCCCCATGCTGCCCAGGGTCCACGTGCTCAGCCAAGCTGTATGAGGTCAGGCTGGGCACTGCAGTGAGTGATGGTGGGTGATTCCTGTCTCTGAGTGGGAGCAGTGAGCTGTGCTTGGCTGCAGCAGCCATTGGTGCCACTGGCCTGGGGTCACCAGCTGGGTCATGCAGCCATGCCACCAGGGAGCTGCCTGGCTTTGCCCCTTGGTGCTGGGCAGTGACACATGGGATGGGAGCCCCATCTGCCCTTGGGGGAAAGCCCTGGGGCATCGGGGAGCTGCCCCACAGAGCCCCTGATGCCTGTGCCAGGAGGGCAGCCTGGGCTGTGGTGGGTGACAGCACTGCAGGCTGCTCCAGCACCAGGAGTGTGCCAGGAGTGCCATTGGGGCAGGCAAAGCACTGAGCACAGTGTGCCAGGATCTCTGGTGCAGTGTCAGCCCTAACAGGACAGCCTAGGGTGGGGGGACCACTGGGGACTGGCCTGGGGCTTTCTCGTGCTACCCCAGTCCCTTGGTCCACGCAGCCTTACCTTGCTCCTCTAACGAGACCAAAGGCGTTTTTTGGATTTGTTTTTCTTTTGTCCCTTGTCAGCATTCCATCTGTCTCACAGATATAATTAGAGCTTCTTCAGAGCCACAGTGAATCAGCCAGCCTTAACATAACTTCAGAGAGAACAGATCCCAGCTCTGGTAAGTGTGTTGTGTCTCCAGGACTGGGGCTGCCTGGATGGGGCTCTGCTGGGCCCACTGCTCCTTGTGGAGGCTGGTCCCACTGCTGGCCCCTGTCCTGCCGTGCTGATGATGGAGCTCAGCTGGGGCAGCTGGCTAAGTGACTTGCCCGTGGCTTGTCCGTACCAGCAGAGACATTGACAACTCCCCAGGACACACCAGTCCATGGAGGAGAGGCTATGATGAGCCAGAAGCATCACCCATCAAGGCCCCTCCTCTGCTTCTTCTTCTGATGCTGCAGAGACAAGATTCACCAAATGACATCGTCAAGGAGACCCCAGCTTGGCACCCAAAGCTTGTGCCTGTGTGAAAATTCAGTGCTGGTCTGGCCCCACAGACCCTGGGGCAGATGCTTCATGATTCCTCCAGTGCATGGCATGCCATGTCAAGTGGGGACTGCAAGGGGAAAAGCTTTGGCCAGGAGTTGGATCATCGCTCTTTTCCTCTCGAAGCCTGGGCAGGGATGCTTCTGGTCCTGCACACAGCCTGGATTTCATGTGGATTATAGTAACAGCAGGTATTGCTCTTCCCTTTCCTTGCTGTGCAGTGCAAAAGGGGTTTACATTCTGGAAGAGACTGAGCCCCAGATAAACTACTCTTCAATAAAATGTTTAGTGGACGTTGAGGCCACAGACCCATCCCTTTCTCTCTGCAGACTGGAGTGACTCCCCAAGTGAAGTTCAGGACAACTGACCTTCCTTGGAGCAAGCAGGTGACACTGCAGAGCAGCTGGCAGAGCAAATACAGGACCCAGGTGTGTGAGGTACAGGAATAGCAGAGGCTGCTGCTCCCTGCTAGCATCCTGCACTCAGCTGTGCACCTGCCAGGACCCTTGTTACACCAACGTGCTCCAAGTTCCAACTGCACAGACCACATCCATGCTTAGAATTTCATTCCACATTACTGTCCTGTTATTCCCCTCAGTCAGTGACTCCAATTTTAGGCTTCCATGCACAGAGCAGAGCTACTTTCCCCTTGCTGATTCCTTTCTCTAGCCTCTTAATTAATTGTCAAGATAAGTTCCATGTGTCTGTTGGATGTTAACTAGAAATACAGCTTTCATGGGGCAAAATTCACTGCAGTTCTGGGTCAGATTTGGGAAAAAACTCCTTGGAAGTCTGTGGAGTAGAGTGTGCTTGCTTGTCTGGTGCCATGAGTGATGGTCCTCTTGATGGGCAAGAGGCAAGGACTGCTCTGCTCAGGATGGCATTTCATCCATAAAGGGTTTAGAGGAACATTAACCAGCAAAAGTGACCTATTGATCTAGAACTTGGAATCTTACTGAAGAATCATGGAAATCATCTCAGTTGCTAAAGCCAAAGGGAATTCTGGCTCATTAACAGCACTTCCTTGTCTCCTGGTGGGTTTGTACCAGTGTCCCATGCCAGCAATGGCCACGGGTGGGCTCCTTGCCAGGTGGGCACTGTGATGCTTCAGGGGCTTCCTCACGAGTGGCCCCGAGGGCCTGATCCCTCTCAGCAGGCACTGACTCACCACTGGTGCTCATCACAGGGAGTGAGTGGATTATTATGGGAATTGCTTCTCCCTAGGCTGCCAAAGGCCATGAAATGGGGGTGGTGGCCAGGCTCCAGGGGATGCACAGCACCCTGTCCCAGCAGGGAGCTCAGACAGCCTGGCACACTGCTCATAGGCTCTGTGGGGTGGCAGATGATGGTGGTGTGATGAGTTATGTCTTGTGCTGTTCCAGGGCATCCTCAGTTGGAAAACCCTGGACATTCCAGCCCACCAGCACTCTCACAGCAGCATGTGCTTGGCTCTTGCAGTCCTGCAAGGCACCAGAGAGAACTAATGGGAATTTTCAGACTAAACCTGGTTTTCACAGAAATACACAGATTTATCGTGGTTTACTTCTGGTTTTGTTGGTTCTGTTTTCTTCTTTTTTAAGTAGGGGAAAATTAATTGAAGAAAAACTTTCTGTTCAGACAGAAATGACACCCCAGAGCAGATTGAGGAGCATCACTCTGGGAAGCAGGAACTCCAGAGGGGGCTGGATTTGCAGTGGGGATGTAAATCTCCTTTTCCTTATCTAATGCAAACACCACTCAAAATCAGAAGATCCTGCTGACAACTCCCTTGGTCTTTTTCACTTGGGTTTTTGTTTGTTTGGTTGGGGGGTTTTGTTTGTTTTTAATCTCATGGAAATGTAAGGAAGCTGTGGAAGCACTTCCAGATAGCACATCCCAGTAGTTCAGGATGTCAAGGTCTTGGGGCAGCTTGGGAGCTGCTCCTCTAGTGTGTTGCCAGCTGGGCAAGGGATGTACTCATGTGTGAGCTGTGCTTGATGCAATCCAGGACTTCCAGAGGCATTTTCATTGAAATCTGACAAGCAGAGGTGGCAGCCAAGGGCTAGCTCATTGCAGGGCACTAAAGGGGACTCAGGGGTCGGGAAAGATGCTCAGTTGGGCACATCCTGCTCCATGGGCAGCAGCACACTCTGGGAGAAGTGACACCAACCTTCCTAATGGCACAGAGAAGGTGGGGACACCCTGGAAGAGCCTTCCTTGGAGCAGTCTCACTGTGTGCCCTCAGGCTTGGGGGCTGGGGTGGGAGCTCTGCATGGTCAGAGCCCCTGGGGCTGCCAAGGACAGGCAGAGACAGAGGCAAGTGAATACCCCCAGGTGCCCCTGGACACAGACGTCAGGAGTTTTGAGGCCAGTGGAAAAAAGATTTGATGGTGGGTCACTCTTTAAGGGATCATAGTTTCCTGTAATTTTTTTTCCATAAATTCTCTTGTGTAAACAGGATTGGAGCAGGGCTGGTTTGCATTGGCACGTGCTGTAGGATTGTCAGTTTCCTAAAAGAGACTTGCCCTGGCTACCAGGCAGGAAAAATGGGTGAGATGAGGAGGATGTCACCACACTGCTGTCTGCCTAATGACACAGCCATCCCTTTTTCCAGTCAGACTGGAAATAGTGTAGTCCTTCAGAATTATTTCAGGTTGCAATAGATGCACCACAGCTGTGCTCATGCTGGAGGGGCAGTAATTACACTGCTCATAAACACTCAGTCATCCGAAGTGGCCTAATATTCATCTTCATTATTTAGGAGTGTTCATCCCTCAAAAATATTCTGACTCTTACAGTCCTAAAACCCTACAGAAATTTGAAATAGGTGGAATCTAATCTGTACCTGGGCTGATGTCCTGTCACTGTCTCAGAGGACAATGTGGGTAATTCACTGCAGGGCTGGAACCTTCCCTGGACATTAGGGAGATGAGCAGCTTTTTGTGCCTCAGCATTTTGTGCCAGGGTTGCTGAAGAGGCAGGGGAGAAGTAGGACTCTGCTCCTGCTGTCTCTCCAGCTGCTGGCCAAGTGGCTCAGGCTGGATGCTGGGAGAAGCCTCCCCCCTAGGCAGTGGAGCAGGGAGGACAGTGTGTGTGTGGCACCTCTGTCCATGGAGGTTTGTGAGAGCCAAGGGGGTAAAGCCCTGAGTAACCTGGCCTGAGCCCAGGGCTGGCCCTGCTCTGAGCAGGGAGCAGGGCAGAGACCCCTGGGGGTCCCACCCGGGCAGTTCCATGTTTCTGGGATTCAGCATGGAGCAAGGGAATGGGAGTTCATCCAAACCCCTGCAGAGGAGGGAATGGCACTGTCTTTGGGAGCTGATCCCTGCCAGGGCAAGCTCAAGTGGCACTGGAGTTATCTGCCAGGTACCAAAGAGCTCTCTCTTTTCTCTCCAAGAGCTCCACGCTGCCTGTGCCATGTCCAGGGCAATGCAGCCTGGAGCCAGCCAAGGAGCAGTGCATTGCAGCAGGAGAGATGAGGGAGTTGGGAACCAGCTGCCCCACCACAGAGCAGCCCAGCAGCCACTGGTGTGGGACTGGGCAGGGCATGGGGGAGAGGGAAGGGAGGAGGGGCAGCTCCTGTTTTTTTGGGTGAAGCTGGTCCAGGAGTGGCAGCAGGGTGAACCCACAGCAGTGAGAGGCACTGGGTGAAGGGCAGGCTGTAAGAAGGAAAAGTGGCCATGCTAGAGCCTGGCTAGGATGGCCTCTCCTTCAGGGTAGGTGTTGAGGGCCCTGCAGCAGTTTTGCCTGTGTCAGGGAGGGATGGCAGCTGGCGTTGGAGGGTGGCTCTGCCATGTGCAGGAGGGCCCGCACAGGGATGTGGGGATGTGTGTGATCAGCCTCCAAGGGAACATCTCCCCTGCAAGTGTGCTGTTTGTTGTGCAGTTCACTGAAACCAGAGAAAATTTAAAGTCAAGTATATCTGCCTAGTGTTTTTGTAGGGTTGAAACCCCTTACAGGGGGTGAGAAAGTAGAAGGCAAGCCCTTAGAACATTTATTTTGTAGTTAAAATAAAAGCCATTCTTGAAAGAAAAAAGAGACAATTGTAGCTTTCCCAGAAGGCTTCTTACTGTAACCCATGGAAACCTGGGCTGAGGCTGCCCTGAGGGTTGGGGCTCAGCAGGTCACCAAATAATGTCACAGGAGCAGAGGAGGGTGGGCAGCTGGGGAACAGTGTGGCTCTTGGGGTGGTGACAGTCCCAGATGCTCCACAGTGCTGGGCCAGCAGTGTGCTGGGGGATTTTGAACTCGTTACACACTGACTGTAATTGACACTACAATAAGGATTGTCTCTGGTGAAAAATGGGGCTGCAGGAGCATAGTGGGGAGCACTGGTGTTTGAAAACAAGCTGCATGGTTACTTGTGCTGGATAAGCTGTGTGGAGGCTCAGTACTGCTTCTCAAACAGGGCAGAGGTCTGTTTGTGTATTTTTGCTGATGTAGTAGATAAATGTGGTGCACAAGTGTCCTTTCTGTCCCCATTACTCCCTCACATTAACTGAACAAATAACTGGTTGAGCTTGGCTGAGAGGCTGCTGGTTGTGCTTTGGAGTGATGCAGCAGGGTACAAATTGCAAAGAGCGTCTTGACAGGTTGCAATAAACTGAGCTTAAAAAAATTCCTGCAATATAGGAGAGCTGGGATTCTGTTTCTCATTTGGACACAGAGGAAGGTTATTAATGGTACACTGACATTGCCAGAGGCACACAGCGTGCCTGGTTTGTGGTGGTGGAAGTACCTGGCCTGTATCCAAATTCCCAGCAGCCTTGGGACTTGTTCCCTTCTCCCTAAGGCAAGGCTGTCCTGGATAGTGCAGGGAGGAGAGTGCTGGGATTCAGAGGGGACCTCCTGGTTCATCCTTGATTGCAGCTGATGGCAAAGGTTGTGTTCATAGAATCACAGAAGGGTTTGGGTTGCAAAGGACTTTTAAAGCTCATCTCATCCTACCTCTGCCATGGGCAGGGACACCTTCCACTGTCCCAGGCTGCTCCAATGCCATCCAACCTGGCCTGGGACACTGCCAGGCATGGGGAGCCCACAGCTTCTCTGGGCAACCTGTGCCAGGGCATCTCCACCTTCATTGTAAAAAACCTCCTTATCTCCAATTCCTGTTGCTGTACTTAATGGCAGATTGTATGACTCTTTCCAGCCTTTACTAGTCAGAGATTGGGATGTGGATGCTCAAATGAGATCTAGAACACGATGCCAGTGGAGAGAGGAGGCTCTGCACCTGCGGTCAGGGTGTGCTGGTTCTGGATTGCTGCCCTGGGAGCAAATGGGCTGGACATGGAGGTAGTGGTATCAAATACACTGATAGTCTTCAGATGTGCTTTGAAGAAAAAGGGTGTGTAGGTGGGGTGTGACAGAAGAGGAAAGGAACAGTCTACCTGGTGTCTGTGATGGATGGGGGAGCACACGGAGGGTTTGCAGGGCAGGTGGCCTGAGGGAGAGCCTGGGACCTGCCGAGCTGGGGGTTGCTCTCTCCGGGGCTCTGTACTTAGGAAAGTTCTCTCAGGGCAGCCTGCCGGGAATGGCACAGAACTTTTTTAGGTGAGAGGCTCCAAGAACATTTCCTGTGATTCTGTGATAAGAGAAAGTGCTTCCCTCTAAATACAAGTCTCCTTATTTTGGAAGGAAACCAAACGAATTGTGGGGCTCTCACTCATATTCACAGCCCGTTGTACTTGCCTTTGCTCCTTCTAAGCAGCCGTTTTGCCCAACACACAGGAGAAGGAGGAAGTTGGTGGATGAAGCCTCTTGTCCCACTGTGCCACCTGCAAGGCTTCCTTGAGGGGGATCTAAGGGAAAGAGTCCTAAATCACACTTAGCAAGCCCTTTTGTGGAACTGTGTGGAAGAGGGGAGTTCAACTGCTCTAGGAATGGGAGTTTTTCTGTCACATCTCACAGATGTGCACAGACAGACACGTATGGAACAGTAAAACAAGACCCCCTTGCTTGGCCATTCTTGGAGGTCTCCAACCCAAACCAATCCTTGATTCTGTGTACCAGGCACATGCTACCCTCTTTCCCTCATGTTTCATTCTTTCAGTTGCAAACTGTCACCTTGGGCTGGTTTAGAAGATGCTGACAGTGACTACAAGCATAAGGAAATCATCGCAGGAAACCCTTCAAGGGCTGGATATGGGTCCTGGAGCCCCTTTTGTAACACAATTAAAGCTCAGTTACAATCGTGTGACAGCCTGTGATATTCTGCTGTCAGACTTGCTGCCACCACACTGCTGGCTCCCAGCTGCTGGACTCCTCCAACCTGATGGCTCCTGGGCTCTGGACTTCGTCCCTCTGAATGGAGATGGGTTTTTCCGGGCTGGCTTAACTGCACTTGACTGTGCTGGGGTGGTGGCTCCACACAAACCTTGCCCAAGAAGCCACCTTGGCTCACTGTGCTGCCAGGCTGGGATGTGCCCACTCCTCTGGGGAGGGACATCTCTGCCTCAGTCTCCCTTTCCACTTGGTTCTGATGTCAATAACACCTGCAGATACAATCAACTGTCCTTAACAAAGTCTTGAATCTGCTTAAAAGGCATTTGCAATTCTTCAGGCACTTCCCTTCTCTTTCACTTGAAGTGTATTTGCAGCATGCAGCAAGGGTCAGTGTCTGAGGATAAAACCCCTCTTGCCATTCACAGCCGTGGTGGGTGGGTGCTGAGTGGGTGCTCCAGGATGATGGTTTGCTTTCACTCCACAGACTTCACAGTGGAGCCGCCCAGGATCTCTCTTTTAACAAGCTCCTCCTTCTCTGCCCTTGGCTAGCCTGAGAAAAGCCGGGGCTTTTCTGCACCTCCAGCCTGTGGGAAGTGCAGCTCTGCCAGGACTTGTTCTGGCGTAGTGTAACCCCCACCCCAGGACCTTGTGCTTGCAGGGTAACCCCAGCCCCAGGACCCGTGCTTTCTTTGCCAGCCCCAGGACCTTGTGCTGGCAGGGTACCCCCAGCCCCAGGACCGTGCTTTCTTCTGCCCTTCCTCTCCTCAGCTGGCTGGGGTGGAGGGGGCCTTTGGAAAAGGCCACAATCCCTTAAACAAAATCAAAAACCACAATGGAATTTAAGAAACGAGTGGAACAGAGCTGAGCAGAGGTTTCTATGTTGGTGATTTTTTTTTATTTAGAGGAACTAGGGATGCAGTAAGAAATGGTTTGGGTTTTGTTGTTGTTTGGGTTTTTTTTGTTTGTTTTGGGTTTTTGTTTGTTTGTTTGTTTGGGTTTTTCTTGTTTGGTTTGATTTGGTTTGGGTTTTTTTTCTGTTGGATTTCATCTTCACGTGGTGAAATAATAAAACCCAGCCCTGCTCTGACCCAGGCAAACCTTTCCAGCTCCTAAGCATGTACTGATGCTTTGAAGGAGGAAAAAAAAGGGGAGGGGAAGAGAATCCGCAACACATTTAAGACGGTTTTACGTTAAACCTTCATTATCTTTATCCCACTGGCTGGGTGTGATAGCACTTCATTTTCCAGCTGTGCACAGCTGTGCCCGGGGCAGGAGCAGCCTCTCCCCCGGGTCCTGCTCACCAACAGCTGCCGAGGAGCAGCTGCAGCCCTTCCTGGAGCCCCTTTCCCTTCTCCCCGGCTGGGAGGCTGTGGCCGGGGCAATAAAACCACCTAAGGGTTAATGCAGTGGGAGGGAGGCGCTGGTGTTTCCTTCTGCTTTCCCAAATTATCTTTTGTATAGCGTGTTTGTCGTGAGCAAAGAAATTGTCTTTAACGGCTCCTTTTCACCTCATCTATTTGATGTTGGTTTTCTCCCCCCTTGGAAAAAAAGGAGTTTGTTTGCTTTTCACTATCTAGTGTCTCTGCCTTTGCTTTAAATTTCATCCTAGCGTCATTTGTCTTTACCCCTATTCAGAATCAATGAAGTGGTGAGAAAGGAAGATTTGCATTCGAAAGAATGCGTACTTTAGCAGTGCGCTTAGAGTGCTGGTGTGTTCTGGTTTGGTTTGGTTTTGTTCTTTTTGGGGCGTGTTCTGATTTATTTTGCTTTGGGTTTTTTTGTTTATTTTTTGTTTGGTCTTGTTTTTTTTTTTTTAAAGAACTTGCTTTTTCTCCTGTCCCTTTTCTGGCTGGAACTTCTTGAATTCTCGTACATTTCCCAGTGCTGGTCTTGCCAATATCAAAGTAATTTCAAATCTATTTTTCCCATCTAAATGTGTTAAGAAAACAAATCACCTCTGAAATGCCTTTTAGTAAGTGTTTTTCCTTTGGTAGTTTCACTAAGATGGTGAGAGGTGTTCCCCAGTACCTTTTCTGGTGAGAGGAGATGGATGGGAGAGCCCAAGCTGTCTGGGTGCTGCATTTGTCCCCTGCCCTGTTAGTGTCACTCACGGGTTCTGTGGATCCCTGGATGGGAACTGAAGTGTTGGTGCCTGGACACCCTTCAGCAGGGAATCCTGCAGGGAATCCTGCAGGGAATCCAACCCCTCTGCTGAGAGCTGACTCGCCAGCAGCTGCTGTTCAGCGTTCCTGAGGAAGTCACCAGCTCATTTAAAGTTCTAACACAGGGACAAAGCGAGGCCATGACTGCTGGACCTGTTATTCTGCACAGCTTCCACCTTTCTTGCTGCATTTGAGCCCAAGGTTTCCACCTGGTCCCAAAGCCAGGGCAGGTGAGTGCAGAGGGAGCACCTGGTACATCCTGGAGTGCAATGCTGTGGGAAAAGCAGCGCCTGGCTGAGCTGTGGCAGTGTCTGGGTTATCGACTGCTCTGCAGCCTCACGGGGGCTTGGATCAAATGTTCTGAGCTGCAAACAGATTGTGATGAATTGCTTCAGTATTTCACTTTTAGCACTGCTCAGACACTCTGGGCAGCCCTGCTGTTTGTTATGGATATTTTGCTGTAAAACACTGAAGATGCTGCATTCTTGGCTGTTTGCCTGTAAACTTAGGCTAAAGAAGTTTCCTGACCTTGGAAGGGTGAGAAAAGAGGCAGGCAAATGCATCCATGTGATATTTGAGAAAGTCATGAATCCAGGCTGGAATGAGAAGTAATTTAATCATCCCTTTGGAGTTGTTTTCTATAAGAAAATATGTACTGAGTGTCAAATTTGCATCCAGTTGCTTTGATATCAATGGTACAAGACAGTATGAATTTCTTAAAAGACAAAATTTGAATTTAGCCCTGTTTGTGAGTAGCCCAGAGCCACGCTGGCAGCCGGAGCTGGGACTGGAGCAGGTTCCTCCGGGCAGCTCTGAAGGCTTTGCTCGGGATGTGACAAGATATTTGGCACAGAGCATGTCCTTTGAAAAGCTGCTACCAAGACAGTTGGGCCACAACACGTTGCATTCTGAAGGTTCTAAACCAAAGGGAACTGAATTATTCCAGCAATGAGCTGAGGTGTGAGATGCAGCCCTGCAGCACCGAGTGCCCTGGGAGAAGCACTGTGAGCTCCTGTTGCTCATCCGACAAGGCTTGGCTGTTCAGTTGTTGTTCTCCACTATGAACAGTGGATAAATCCCGGAGGGCAGGGCTCTGCTGCCAGCCCAAGGACATCCTTGCTGTGCTGAGCTGTCCCAGCCTCACCCCGAGTGCCAGGGGATGTGTGGGTGAGGAGGGGGACCCTGGGCAGGGCTGGCTCTGTCCCTCTCTGCACTCGCTGCCCAGGAGCAGCCTGTCCTCACACCAGCAGCTCTCGGCAGTGTCCCACGGGAGCAGAGCCATGTGGAGTCACTTCTGATTCCAACCAAGCCGGGATGGGGATGGTGGGCATGACCTGGGCCAGCTGGTACCTCTGGCCATTGCTTCCTGCCTGCCTCCTATTCCCTGAGCATCTTCCCCAGTATTTTAGAATGACTCAGCTGTCTTTGACATTTTTCCTCACCAAATGGACCGCCCAAAATCTCATTTGTTTTAATTTAGCTGTTGCTAGGAGAGTGCTGAGGGCTCCCTGCCGATCAGGAGGTCTCACCCCAGTGTCAGCTCTGAGCTGGGGCAGTGCTTTGTGCTGGGGCAGCGCCTTCCACCGCCGTGCGTGGGCAGAACAAACTCCGGCTGCCAGGGTATGTTTTGGCTGTTGTTTAATTTCCTTTAGTGGAAGACTTGTTCATGCTAATGAGGAGCTCTGCTGAGTGGTGGGACCCCTCTGTGACCCCCAGTTCACACCAGAGGAGAAGCAGAGTGCAGGAGCTGCCAGCACCCCCAGTTCCCATGGGTCCCAGCTCCAGGAGCTCCTCCTGCCAGAAACACTGGGGAATTCACCTGGGGAGTTTTTAGTGTACTTTTAATGACTTTTTAAATAATGGTTAGCTAGTTTGGAGTACAAATGTTAGTGCTGCTGTAACTGGACTAATAATAACTGCTGCTCTTGTTTCAATGAGGCTGGTAAAACGTTAATGGGAGCAGCAGCAGTCCAGCCCCTTGCACTGCGCTGCCTCTGCCCCTGACACCACTCGCAGAGTAACAAATTAAGTGGATATATTTTTATGGCAAGCCATAACACTTCCTCTGAGGTGCCTTGGGTTTCACTGAATGATTCCAGCTAATTGTCCTTGAGTTCATTATGGAGAAAGCTCTGCTGTTATTTGAAATGATGAGGATTTTTAGGCAGGGAAAGTGACTGTTCAGTGGCGATACCCTGTCAGACATCCTTACTGCAGATCCAGGGTTGCTACATGGCATTCCTCCATTGTTTCTGCTCCTGGAGGTAAGAGTTGTCATTGCTGTCACCTGCTGCAGTGGGGCTGGTCTCCTAACTCTTCTGGGTGGATAATTACCTCCAGTAATTATCCTTGTGGGGCCGGTGGGGGCCCTGTGGGGACCGGGAGAGCTTGGTGGGGATGATCCGGCTGCATGGCCCCAGTGCTCCTTGGAAGGACAATTCTCCTCAGTCCACAGCAGTTTTGGTCTGTAATCCACACACTGTTCACTGGAACTATTTTGCAAACATGTGAAACTAAGTTTATACTCATAGAATAAACAAACAAAAACTGAAATTTGTTTCAGGGGCTGGTGAGACAGCTGTACCGGGGGCACAGCTCTTTGAAATGGCACTTTTTTTTTTTTTTCCCTTCTTGTTGGCGTTCCAGTGAAGAAAGGATTTAAAATACAGCACATTTTAAGGGTATGAATAATCATATTCACTATCTGATTTACATTGACTCAAGTAAAGACTAAGAGCTTAGAAAAGTAATTTGTCATTTGAGGGTGTTTTGCCCAGTTTCTGTGGAAGGTTTTTTGATGGGAAAACAAATGCAAAGCAAAAAACATGTAAGAAGCAGACACAGCCACTGAACAAATGTTTTGCAATCCTTTAAAACTTTCCAGTCCTATTGATGTAAAACCCGTGATGAGATTGCACCAAGCTGACGTGGATCAGTGCCCTCCACGTCTGTCTAGAGCACAGGAGATAGCACAGGGAAACAGCAGAGTTCTGGTCCCAAGAGAAGGGAGGATAAATCAATTTGTCCCACAGGGATGGCCTGTGGGAACACGTGTTCCCCCTGCCCTGCTCTGGGAATGCTGCTGGAGCTGTTTCCATGGAGTGACTGCTGGATGATCAGGATG
Source organism: Certhia americana (assembly GCA_018697195.1). NCBI lineage: Eukaryota > Metazoa > Chordata > Aves > Passeriformes > Certhiidae > Certhia > Certhia americana. The sequence continues at coordinate 61,199,464 of CM031861.1, forward strand.
GGGAATGGAATAAAATAAAAGGGACAGAAAATGCTGCAGCTCTCTGGCTGTGCCAAGACCCTGCTTAAGCCTTAGTGTGGGGATTTTTCCAGTGCTGCTGGTGCCTTGCAGGTCTCACCTCTGAGCCAAAAAGGACTTTACTTGAGCCTCAGGTCCCCTCATGCACTTCGGCACACTGACAGAGTAGAGCACTGGCCCAGCTTGGGCAAATTGGCATCTCAGGGTGGGCAAAATCCTGTTTTGTCTTTTTTGAAACATCTCTGACTGCAGATGTGACACTTGGCACCAAATTTACTCTGTGCTCAGGTGCAGGGGTGAGCCCTGGGCTCTGTCCTCTCAGAGCAGCCCTGTTCATCTCTGGAAATGCCTTTGCTCTGACATGCAGGACACCTGTTTTGCAGAAATTGAAGTTCTATCTCAATTAATAAGTAATTTTGCAGTTTGTTTTAAAGAGTAATAGCTAACTGGACTTCACTTGATTTGGATGCCTGGCATTATTTTGGTACCTCCTGTGCCAGGGTCTCATTGCTATTAGTACAAGGAAAAAGCATTTCCCTCTGTCTCTTGGAAAAACCTCCAGATTAATCTGTTGCCATAACGGCACAGGGGAACAACTGTCCTGCACAGACACACAAACTGGAGCATTTATGGAAAATTCACTGATTTTTTGGGACCTTAGCACAGGGGAATGCAAAGGTTGGGTGGGAAATCCCTGCTGAGCCCCTGTGAGCCTGCCCCAGGCAATCTTTGCTGTGGAAAAGGGCCCCTGGCCCGGCTCAGGGGGTCTATGTCAGGGTCTTGTGGGCCACGGCAGGGTGGCAGCAATGTCACCAGCACTGCCCCAGTGGCTGCAGCTCTGCTCTGGGACCCCTCTCACTGCTCTGGCCCTGCCAGCAGCTACTCAATGGGAGATGGTGAGGAAAAGTGTGGCTGAAAGAAAGTGGCTTTGCAGGTTGTTTCCACAGGGATGCTGGGTTTGAACTCCTGTCTGAGGCACATCAGGAGATGGCAGTGAGCCTTGCATTCTCCAAATGATGCCCTGAACCCGTGTAGGAGTTTGTAAGGCTGTGCTCAGTCTCTCAGAGCCTGGGAAGCTGACCGCTGGGGCTGCAGAGGGCCTGGCTGTGGCAGGGATTGAGGGTATTCCTGAAACAAGAACCGTGCCGAGCTGCCAGGCTGCAAACTCAGCCTGTATGAAAGGAAATCAATAACAGGCTGAGCTCTGCAGGGCAAAGCTGTTCCTGTCCCTGCAGAAGGGCTGGAAGGCAGGAATGCTTTGGGTCTTGAGCAGACAGTGTCCACCAAAAATTTTCTCTAGGTCAGGCAGAGCATCCCCTTCTCACAGGCAGAGCAGTGCTTCTCTTCCTTTGTGCTGTGTGAGGAAAGGCAGGGAGCAGAGCTCTGTGCTGGGGGACACCAGGACCCCTCAGCAGGCCAGCAGTGCATCCCTGCTGGAGCCCAGACCCGGACTGAGCCTTTGCTGCACAGGAGATTGGTAATTGCTGCCGTGGCAATAATGCTCTGCTGCTTACACAGCAGCACAATGGGCTCCAGATCTGCTGCTTAACTGCATCACCTCCTTCCCCAGCTAAAGGGGAAAATCTCTGCTCAGTTTCAAGGCACCGAGTGCTGATCAAACGATACCGACCCACTTCAGAGGATTTGTTTGATCCCTTTCTAAGTGGCTTAGTCTCCTTTACACTGAATATACAAAATCTTTTCTTATATCCAATTAAGATTTCTTCTAGGTCCTGGTGACACTTCACTCCCTGTTCAAATGCTCCTCTCCCTGCTGCAGGAGAGCTCAAGCTAGTGCTTGGAGGTGTGGGGAGGGGTCAATTTCCTTGCTTGTTTTTCTGGTCAATTTGTCAATTAAACAGTGTTTCACACAGCCACAGCCACAAAATAGTTGGCTACGCTGCATTTTCCTGGGTAAGTACCTGGGAAGCAGTGTGGTAAAGATGCCTCCTGTGCTGGAGTGATGCTGCTTGTGAGTTGTGAGCCCCAGTGGGGTCTTGTGGCATTTGTCTGCCAACTGCCAGAGCCAAACTGGGTGTGAGAAGTGTGAGGAATTACCCTGGCAGGGTCTTCCACGCCATCCTGTCCCCTTGCTTCTCCAGAGGGGTGATGCTGCTGTGCCATCCTCATGCAGCCCTCGTGTTCAGGTGCTAGTCCCACATCCTTGTTGGCTGTGGATCATCACCTGATCAGGGGATTGCATGCTAAAGCGACATTTTTAGGGATATTTACTTCCTGTGAGGAGTGTCCTGATGTCTGAGTGACACAAAACCTGTCTGAGCTTCTTTTTCCTCCTGCAGCCCTGACACTGAGGGAGCAGCAAGCTGAGCTGTCTCCTGCATCTCCAGTGTCTTCTGCTCATGTGGCTGGTCAATTATATTTTAGCTATGTCTTCAAAGGCATTTTGTTTGCACAGGTGTCACTGAAGATTAAGTTTAGCATATGAAATCTATTATTTGGAGCTCACGCTTCCCCTATTCCCAGGAAGAGACTTGGCTCAGTTGTCAGAGCCTTGGAGAGGTTTGCAGAGCTGGCAGCCAGAAATACAAACAGCTTCTAACAGCTCCTTTAATCCAGCAGAAATAAAGTCTAGAAAAGCCAGTCAGTGAGAGCTAAAACCTGACAAACTCAGGGAGGATAGCACACACAGGGCTGGCTGGATGGCTGGGATGTTATTTCTGTGGGGTTCTGAGCTCTTGGGACTCAAATTTGAGGACACGGTTCATGGTGGTGAACGTGGTAGTGGTGCTAAGTTGATGGTTGGACTTGGTGATCTTAGAGGCTTTTTTCCAAAATTAATGATTCTGAGAGCCTAGAAAATGTCAGCAGAGGAATCTGTACTTTGCTTTTCACCATTTCCCTCTTTCCTTGGGTTTAGTGATCAATAACTTCAGTATTGACAATTTCTTTGAATGATGGCTGAAATGTGCATCCAGACAAACTGTTCAGTCATCACTCATCCATGACTGGTAATATTCCTTCTGTGATAAATTATGTGGAAATCTCAACTCTAGGGCTTTAGGAGAGCTCCTGCCCTGCTAAGGGAGCAGAGCTCGTGGGATGTGTGGCTGGGTGCCTGTGACAGATTCTCTGGTGTAATGAGGCACCAATTCCACCATTTCCTCCTCTGCACAGCAGCTCTGCCAGGAGATGCAGCTCTGCTGCTGCTGATCCCAGCAGTGAGGTGGGCTCTGTTTGGGAGTGGTGGGCACAAGGCTGGGCTGGTTCCCTGTGGAGCAGCACCGAGTTGCAGGCTGGAGCTGCCTCTCCCAGCCCTGGCACTGGTGTTCCCCTGCCTTGGTGGGACGGCCCCACAGGCTGGCTCTGCAGTGTCCCTGCTCCAGAGCCCCTCTGACACCAGCACTGATGCTGACGTGGCCCTTGGGCTCTGATTTTCCTTGGAGTTGTCAGTGTTTTGTTACATGCAAAAGCAGTGGAGATCATTGACATCCTCCCTGCCTTCTGAACAGGAGAACACTCCTCATTCCGTGGTGGAAGTCAAGCCAGCAGATTCTTGTGCAGGGCTGGGCTGGGGGCTGGAATCACAGCCAGGTGGGAAACACCACAAATGTTTGTGCTGAGGGGCTTCTGCTCCCCTGGGTGCTGTGAGGTGCAAGCAGGGAGCTTTCTCTGCCTTCCAGTGCTAAGGCAGGAGAGATAGAACCAGGTTTGTGAAACAAAAACCCTTTTTCATGTCACAGAGTCACAGAAGGGTTTGGGTTGGAAGGGATCTTACAGTTCATCCTTATCCCCTGCCCTGGGCAGGGGCACCCTCCACTGTCCCAGGCTGCTCCAAATCCCATCCAACCTGGCCCTGGACACTTCCAGAGATGGGGCCACCACAGCTTCTCTGGACACCCTGTGCCAGAGCCTCCTCACCCTCCCAGGGAAGAATTCCTTCCCAATATCCCATCTAAATCTCCTCTCTTTCAGCTTAGAGCTATTTGCCCTTGTGCTGTCACTTGCTTGCCCTTGCAAAACATCCCTCTCCAGACTTCCTGGAGAGGTTTTCCTTTTACAGCGTTTGGGCCAATCCTGCAGCCCCAGCGGTGCTGATGGGACTGTTCCAGTTTTAAGTGCATTTTGTGGAGTTGAATTCACGTCTTTCAAGGCTGCTGGTGGTGCAGCTGCTCTCGGGTATTACCTTCTCAGCTGTGCAGAGGTTAAGTGTGCATTAACAACCACTTTCCTTGGGCACTCTCTCCAGACTCACCTCTGGAGGAGTTTTTAAAAGAACTGGCTTTTCTGCAATGTGACCTTTTCAGCTGTGAAATTACTGAAGCAGCAGAGCCCTCATCACACTTGCTTCTAAGACTGATTCCTTTTTGCTCATAAAATAACCCGAGTAACTCTTGGTGTTCTGTCTTATATCATTGCCAGGAGCTTCCCAGTTCCCTGGGGGCTGTGAGCTGTCATCCTGATGGATCTGCACGTGCAATCAATATCTGACCCTGGACCTGCACACCCCCTTTGAGTGGCAGCCGAGTTGCCAGTGCTCATGTTCACTGCCCATGGTTTATTTGTGGTAACTCACGAGGCAGTTGTGTTTTATTGGGTTTTTCTCCCTACAGGAAATCCATAGCAAAACGGCAAAATCTCACTGCTGTGGAATTGAAATCTGCTTTACCTTGGGCTTGCTTTTGGGCTGTTCATTTTGTAGCTCTGAGAAATTTCCATCTGACATGACATCAGCGCTGCTTAGAGAGGCAGCGATGACACTCTCAATGTCCTTTATCTTGTCCTTTTAAATTTTTGGTTGTGCTAGGTTTTTTTTTTTTTTTTTCTTTATTTCATGAAATGAGGCACTGATCCACTAGACTTTTGGGAGACCTGGTCTTGTGGAATACCGACCCTCAGCCAGGTCTGTGCCCTCAGTGGCCATGGAATCAGGAGTGAATCTCAGCTCACCTACATCATCTTTTTCTCTCCCCAGGTATCCATTAGCTACTTCTACTCCTCCATCTTCCCGTGCAGCCTGGTTCCTGCTGAGATCTCTAGGGAGCAAGTTTCCCTGGCTGCTATGGATTTTCTGCCTTTACCCCTCCCCTGAATGTGGCTCTTGGTCTGAGTCCAGCCGGGTGCAATCCTAGATTTGTTTTCCCAGAGCTCTGCAGTGCAGCCCTGCTCCTCCCCAACTGCTGCCTGAGCCCACTGTCCCTCCCTCCCAAGGGCTCTGACCACAGCTCTGTGCCTCGTGTGGATTTTACCTGGGCATTTCACTGTTCACAGAGCCTCAGAAGCTCTGTGTGAGCTTGTGGGACTTGTGAGTGTGCAAGAAATGTCTTTATTAGACAACAAAGCACAGAGAGAGCTGGTGTTGTGACAGGCAGGGTCAGGACATGGCCGGGCAGTGCAGGGATGGGTGGGTGCTGAGGATCCTGTCCCTGCAGGTGACCACAGCTGAGAGTTGAGAAGTGCAGGGCTCTGCTCCCCTCCATTGGAGTGGGAGTGCTTTTCGTAGAATCATGGTTTGATTTGACAGTGACCTTACACACCCTCCTGTTCTACCCCCTTCCACCATCCCAGGCTGCTCCCAGCCCCGTCCAACCTGGCCTTGGACACTGCCAGGGATCCAGGGGCAGCCCCAGCTGCTCTGGCACACTGTGCCAGGGCCTGCCCACCCTGCCAGCCAGGAATCTCTTCCCAATATCCCACCCATCCCTGCCCTCTGTGTCCCTTGCCAAGGTACCCTTTGCTCCTTGTCCCTTTGGTACAGGGCTGGGATCTGTTCTTCCCCATTATCCTTTTGCTGTAGCTCTGGAGGTAATTAACACTTCTTTGGAGCACAGAGGCTTCTTGAAGTGTTCACCATCTGGTCTCACTTACCACATTAATCATAGTCCAAGGAACAAACCAGTTTTGAGTTGAGGTTTCCCGAGTAACTGGATTTCTCTGTTTTAGATGCTATTATTGATAAGTCTGAAGTTTTGTAAGATACCTTATGTTCCTGTCATTTCTTCAATGGAAGAAAGCAAATAAAGATAGTTCAAAACCCCCAAATCTGAAAACAAAACTTGGGCCCTTCTGATTTTGCAGCAAAGCTTGGGAACACAGGATGCTGCATTTCTGACAGTATTACAATTTAAACTTTCATGACCCAAACTGAAAACATACCTCTGGCAATATTTTAATATTGATAGGCAAAATTGTGATTCATCAACATCAAACTGTTTAATTCATTAGCCAACAACTTCTAGGCAGTGTGGGAATACATTTAAAAGAGAATGAGATGAGACCACATATTAATTATGCAGTCACTGCACAAATTGATAATTATATGTCACAAAGAGCTCCCTATGTATTAACACTTTAGAACCTGCTTCCTGCCCTGATTTGTAAGTTCTTTTGAGGAACATGGAGATGATGTATTTTTAAATCAACTTTTCTCAGAAATGGTAGGCAGAACCAAACATGAAAGACTGACGTAACTAACCCATGGTTTTGGTGCAGGTGAAGTTTTGAAATTCTCTGATCCCCGGATGTGTGTGATTCTCAAGCATAATTGTTGATAAGAATTGTCATAAACAGTTTTGTGCCAAAAAATGGTTTTATTGCCTTGTATAATTTTGGCTTTGTCCACATGGACATGTTAATCCTTGTGTCTATCCTCAGGGCAGTGCTGCCTACCGAAAGTCAGATGGAGGAACAGTAGCAGCTGTGGGATGTGAAGAGAGTGTGGGAGGCAAGGTGTGGGGAGGGCTGGGGTACCCTGCACCAAAGGTTGGGGCTCGTGTGCAGGTGTTGCTGCAGCTCCCTTGGAATGAACATTTGGGCTTTTCCAGGACCTGTGCAGGAGCTGTGTGGTGCCACAGAGCTGCCCAGGCTCTGCTGCTCACAGGGGCTGTGGGTTGGGGCTTGTCCAGTACCCGGCTCTCCAGTGCTGCCCTGCACAGGGCACAGGGAACTTTCAGCAGCCACAAGAGCAGAGAGGTTTGTGCTGAACCTGCCACAGCCAGGTGCTACACAGAACGTTGGAATGGTTGGGTTGGAAGTGACCCTAAAACTCTTCTCGTTCTACCTCTCTGCCAAGGTCACAGACACCTTCCTGTCCCAGGCTTCTGCAGCCTGGCCTTGGGCACTGCCAGGGCAGTCCAGCTGCTCTGGACCCTGTGCCAGGGCCTGCCCACCCTGCCAGGGAACAATTCCTGCCCAAATCCCATCTAACCCTGCCCTCCTGGCAGCCTTGTCCTACCTGAGTCCCGTCCCTGCCCAGGGTTGGCTGTGGAACAATCACACTGTGCTTCCCTTGCTCTGGGCAGAGCAGAGCAGCCCCGTGGGCACTCAGGCTGTGGCAGGGAATGGGAAACTCCAGGGGTTTTTCATCAGGCCCACTGGCTTCCAGCTCCCAGTGCTCAGATGAGGGCAACACCCCACAGCCTGAGCGGGCTGTCCGGAGAGAAACCCAGGGACCTGCTCACTGTGACCCTGAAGCAGAGACCTGTTTTCCTGGGAAGGAGCCATGTATGGCAAAACATCTTGGACTGGTGGGGAAATGCTGTCTGTCCCCAAGACAGAAGCTGCAGAGTTGCCTTTGCCATATTGCTGATGTTTAATGTCTAATTGCTCGGCAATGTGGCAAAGCATGAAAAAAATCTAAATTTGTCCTGGAGCTATGAAAGCTGCTGGAGGTTCTCAAAGCTGGAGCTTGAGCTAGAAGCCAGAATGAGCCATGTGAGAGCCTAAGCTAAGGCAGCCACTTCTTGGGGTGACAGAACTGGGCTGGAGGAATTCAGCAGTGCAGGAGCCTTGGGAGCAGAACCCTTCCTGGGCTGGAGGGGCACGGCAGGGCCAGACCCCTCAGCCTGACCAAGAACTCTGGAGAGAGAATCGAGCCCTGAATGGATCCCTCAGCTCCCACCACCATCCCCTCAGAGCCACGAAGGGTGGCTGCCAGCCTGACTGAAACTCCAGCTCCAGAGTTTTAAGACCAAAGATCTCCAGTTCCACCCTTCCTTGCCTGTGACATATTGGTTTAGGTGAGATTTCAGTTGGAGCCAAATGTTAAACACATTTGGCTGGAGCAATTTTTTCAAGAATGTTTTCCTAAATTAGGGTTGATGGTGATAATGCTCCTACTTCTTGGCTCTTACCTACTACTGGCTGAGATTTCATCTGCTAAGAATCATGTTTCTAAAAACTCACAATCTGCTTTTGCAGCTACTTCACATGGTATGTGAAAACACTTTTTAACAACACTGCAGTCAGAAGCTTTGCTATTTCCATGGTGTAATTGATTTTGCATGTTAAATAATGGTGCTTCTTCTCCTTGGCAAAGAGGTGCAATTTTATTAAACAGGTTCTTTGTTTCCTTCATATAATCTTTTCAGTGACTTTTACGTTTTTGAATCTCCAATACAAGGACTAGAAGAGATCTTTTCCCCTCAAATAGCCAAGGATGTAGGCAGGGATGTCATGAACGTGCCTCCAGCTCCTGGAATATTCTGCTTCCATTTGCTGTTTTGCAGGCTGCTGTGCGGTTTCTACAAATTCTTTTTGTAAACTCGTTCTTCAAATATTTCCAGTAAAGTGGTGAAAACATTTGCGAATGCCAGAAAATCTAATAATTTGCTTTTAAATTAATGAAGACTCCTCATTTCTTTCACCAGGAAGGAAACTAAGGACAATTTTCTTCATGGAAAGGGTTTCCAGGCATTTGAAGGGGCTGCCCAGGGAGGTTTGGAGTTCCTATGTCTGGAGGTGTCCAAGGAAGGCCTGGATGTGGCATTCAGTGCTCTGGACTGGGGACAAGGTGGGAATCAGGCGAAGATTGGACTTGATGGTCTTGAAGGGCTTTTCCAAACGGAATGGTTCTGTGATCAAAGGTGTTGGTTTGTAAAGTTTTAACCATAGAAGTAACCCTATGAAGATATGGTGGTAAACCCCAGCTGGCTCTGACAGGAATGTCTGCAGTGAGAGTCACAGCCTGCATTTTTTCTGTTCCTTTACCTATTAAAATACTCAGCCTTATTTTTAATAGACTTCAGAGCATTGCTGTCAGTGTATGTCTTGCTCAGGAGTAATGCTCTGTGTGGGTTTTACTGTGTTGTGCAAAGCTCAACCAGAGCACCTTTGCAGTGGTCAATTCTTTATCACCCCCCTCTGCTCTGTTACTCACTGGGGGGCTCCTCAGGCAGGTGCTCAGTCAGTGCTGACAGTGGGACTGACACACCCATCCCTGCCTGGTCACAGATTCACCCATCCCTGCTCCCTGACACACCCATCCCTGCTCCCTGACACACCCATCCCTGC
>CM031861.1:61212862-61241057 GCA_018697195.1 Certhia americana
CTGCTGCAATTCCCTGAGCAGTCCCTCTGCTCTCCCTCTGCATCTCTCCAACCCCAGAAAGGCTGCCACAGGTGATGTTTTTGTGCCAAATGCCACCATCCCCACTTGCTGACCACCACTGGCTGTGCTTCAGCAGCAGCCCAGAGCCCCAAGCACTCCTCCAAGACAAGGAGCTGTAATCTCACCACACCTGGCCCCGGGGCCATCCCTAACACCTCCTCACTCACTTCTCAGCATTCTTGTGCCCCTTTTGCTTGTCTCAGAGCCCCACCCATGGGCCCCGTCAGTGTGGTACTCACCTGTGAGCACACAGCCCACTGGCTGCACACTGCTCAGCCCCTGGCGTGGCTCAGCCTGGCCCCTGCCCAGGGCACAGGGGGTCTGGCTCTTGGTGTCCTGGTTTGGTTCAGCTCCTGTGCCAGGCAGTGCACCTGTCTGAGGCAGCCTCTGCACCAGGAAAGGGCCTCTGAAGCCACCAGGGCACGACGAAACCAGAAATGATAACAGCTGGGTTATGAAGCTGTCGCTCCAGGATGGTCAGTGAGCCAACACCAGTGCAATGCTGGAAAGGTAAACGATGAAAAACTGGGCACTCCAGTTTGGAAAAGGGACTAACTATAATTTCTAGATTTAATTACTAACAGTAAACTCTTAAATACCCACCGCAAACAAGTGAACCTCTGTGCCTTCCTTGTGTTTGATGTGCTAAGCATAAATATTCAGCTCAGTCTCTCAAGAAAACATGAGGTTTTACACAAGAACAACTCTCCCAGATGAGCAGGATTTATAGCTCCAAAATGGTCTGGTTTCATCATTTGTGAAAGCTTTAACCTTTCAAGCATTTCCAAACCTATTTTAGCATGCAGGGAGTAGTGATGCAGAGACATTTACATTAAAACTTTGTGTGTCTCCAGTGAATATTCTTACAACAAGGAGCATAACTTCTTTTTGTTTATTTCCTTTTCTAATATTTCAATGCTGTTTTCTTCCATGAAGGAAAAATAAAAAAGAATAATCTTATAAAATTAACAAATATTGCAAAACTTTAGATACCAATTAAGATGAGTAATTTAATGTGTAGATATCGGTGCGTGACAACTCTGTGCCTTGCCTGCCTGCTCACCAGCACTTGAGGCAGAGTTGCTGAAGCATTTCACACTGCCTTGAAGGACTTTCTAATGGATTTTTAGATTTCCTTTCAGTCTTCAGATGATTCTGTTAATGCTTGGAAAAACCAACCAACCAACCAACCAACCAACCTAAAGGAAGCAAGAGCAGATGGAATAAATCACAGCATCCTTGGTAACGTGATGTCACATGCAGCAGCATTGATCAGGTGTTTATCAAGGTTTCCATCCTCACAAGCTGCAGACATCCCAAGTGCTGAGCTCCCCCCTCGAGTGCTCCCTGTCTCAGTCCTTGGGCTGTGGAGCATCTGCTGCCAACTGCACCGAGGGAGCATGGATCAGGATCAGCTCCCCCTGAGCTGCACTGCCCTGCAAGGGGTGCCCAGAACCTGCTGCTTCCAGCCCCACCTGCACATCCCAGGGCAGCCAGCCTGGAGGCTCAGTGCCTGGAAAGGGCAATGCCTCTGCTGTGGGGCTCCCCTGAGCACCAGCCCCCTGTGGGGAGGAGGCAGGGCAGGAGGAGATACACGAAAACCAGGTAATCCCAGGTCTGGTGAAAGAAGGGCACTAAAATGGATGGGAAGGCTGACATTTCCCTGAAGATCCTTTGGTTTGCACAGCTGGGCTCTACTGGGCTCTGCTTCTCCTGCAGTGAGCTGAGGGTCCCCAGGCACGTCACACGTCTGAAAGGTGGGACCTCAGGAAGAGACTCTGGCCCCTGCCTTCAGCTGATGTGGTCTTTGTACAGGATTTCTGCATGTGGAACCTTGAAAACAAAACTGGAGAAACATCTCCCTGAATATGTAAATAATTATAGTGCCTGCCTTCAATACAGAGGCACCTCCCAAACTCCTGCCCCTGACCCTGATGTGGCCAGCCCAGTGCTGCCTTTAGGCTGCCAGAAGCTCTGGGGGCTGAGGACCAGAGTGGAGGGTTATGTCTGTAATAGTTTGGGCAGCTCTAACTGCATTACTCTCCTTTAAACCAATCTCTGTTCAGATTTGGGAAGGGAAGCCTGCTACAAAAACTGCTCAGTCTCAGACATCTGGTGCATTTGGGATTTGTCTGTATCTGTCCCTGTCACACTGGTGGGGCAGTGGCAGCAGCACACACTGTCAGCCATGGGCAGAGCACATCCAGCATCACAGGTGTGTCTGCTGTTGGCTTTTGGACTCCACAGCTTCTCAGCACTGTGCTGCTCCTGGTCCCCTGCATGGCTGAGGTTTGCAAAGATGAAGGGCAGGCCTCGCTGCTGAATCTTCAGTCTCAGGTCAGCAGGAGAGATCTTGGCAGGCACCTGGTCTGGGGAGCCAGGAGAGTTTGGGCCTGAGGACAGCCTGGGTTTTCCCACTGGAATATTTTGAAAACACTTCTTAGCTTCCCTTGGCCTGGATGCAGTCAGTCCTGGGCATTTCTCACCAGTGTTGGGGGCACATGAGGGCACAGTGCAGGACTGGATGGTCCCAGGAGCCTTTCCAGCCTGAACCATTCTGTGGTTCTGTGAGCTGGGTCATCCTGTGCTGCAGCAGCAGTATGGAGTGGAGAAGCAGTCTGAGCTCTGCACCCTGCAGTGCCTGAATTCCTCTGGGCCCTGGAAGCAGAGTGCCAAACAACCCTTTGGGCTCCTGATCCCAGCTGGAAAAATGTGTTTTTAAACCACTTTGGGGTTGGGTGTTCGGTGTGGTTAGAGATGACACCTCCCCTCTGGAGGGATTGTTGAACCTGTGTCAGGGGTGAGACAACAGACACAGAAGTATTCCTCTCAATATATTCCAGCCTTGTGGCCAAAGCAGAGAATTGTTCATTTGTGCTGGCACAGGGAGAAGATTTCTCAGGCACTGACACTCTGCAGCCATTGTCACGCTCTAGAGATGTGGCAAATGTGGGTGATGCAGCAGCTGCTGGATGGTTTTGGTGGTGATTCTGATCTGGGGCTTGCCTCAAGTGTCAGCATAAAGAGAACAGTACTGGAGTATCCACCTCGCTTTGGCAGAGAGTGTCAACCAGGATCGTGCTCTGAAAACACAGCAACAAAAATCTGCCATGAAAATGTCACAGCAGGACAGCTTGCATTACCCCGACTGCTGCTGAAGGTCAGCTGGGGAGAGTCCTGAGAGCAATTCTGAGGAGATGTCAGCATCTGCAGGGATGCTCAGCAGCCCCTGACTTGCCCACGGAGCTGGCACATGCCACAGAGCTGCCAGCACCACGTGTCCCAGTGCTGGGGCTGGGGGTGTGCTGTGATCGAGGGGCTCCATCAGCTACTTAGAGAAATTTTTGTGTCCTCGCAGCAAAAATCAGTAGGACACCTGGGTCCTGGAGTGATATCAAATATTCAGCACTGAAATAACTATTCTACTGACTCACTTAACTGGTCCAGGCGAGTGTCAGAGTTGCCCTCCATCAGCAGTGGAGCGCTTACAGTGATTTTTAAGGACAGCTGAAATAAACTGAATGGATAATAAACTCCTCACTGGCATGATACACTGTGCAAAAGCAGCGTGCAGCCTCTGCTGCAGTGGAATTCAGGAGGAAGGAAGCAGCTCTAGCAGAGACCCATTGGAACTGCTCAGGATTCTGCACTAGGAGAAATCAATGCTGCACAGCAGGAGAGGCTCAGAGGAAATGGGGCGTAGTGAGTGCAGGAAGCAACACCTGTGGCACCTGTAACTGCTAATCACTGCACAAATTGGGCTAATTCCTCACTTTCCTCGCTTTCTGCCAACTGAAATCTTAATCTTTGTGCACTGAATTGACCAAAAATTCTGTCACTCTGTAACCCTTGCAAAAAGAAAGGTTCTTCTTTGGACAGCTGTACCCTGACCACTCTGGGCAACCTGTGCCAGGGCCTTGCCTCCCTCACAGGAAAGAATTTCTTCCCACATCCCATCTGGCCCTTCCTTCTGGAAGTGGGAAGCCATTCTCCCTTGTCTTGTCACTCCAGACTCTTGCTCTCTCCAGCTCTCTTGTAGTGAATAGAATAGAATAGAATAGAATAGAATAGAATAGAATAGAATAGAATAGAATAGAATAGAATAGAATAGAATAGAATAGAATAGAATAGAATAGAATCACCTGGTGAATGACTGGCTCAGTAACAACTTTTCAGGTAATGATCTGGAAGCTCACATGTCTTGCAAGATGACTGGAATTCAATGAAATAATAAATGTGATCAAGCCAGTGTTTGGGCACCTGTGAAGAGAAAGACAAGCTCCAAGTTCCTTTCAGAGCACCTAAGCCTTACCTGACCAAGTGAAAAGCCACAGCTGGGGTCACCAATCTGGCACTTTCCTATCGCTTGTGTTTCTCATCTCTGATCCTCACTGCTCCCTTTACCCCATGGAGCACCAGAATTATAAAATGCAGTTTATTCTGACCTTCCAAACTCCTGACAGCTCCTGAGGTGCTTTGTCTGGAGAAAGCTCTGTTTGATTTTCTCTCTAACCCATTTAATGATGAAGGATCCCAAAACAGGTGGTATTCAAAGTGTTTAGATGCAAGAGGCATACGTTTTGCTGTCATAACAATTTGGCTCATTACATGGGGATGAAATTCAAGGAAGCTGATGTACTGCCTACAAAGGGAGCAGCAGCAGTGCTGAGTGCTGCAGCCCCGTTTGTCTGTAGCATGTGAGAGCTTGCCTCAACCTCTGAAAGTTCAACTGAGGCCAACAGAAGAATAATAATATTAATTATTTTGTTGTAAAAAAAAAAATGTCTCTGTGCTTTTTGTACCTTTTTACTGTTTTATACCCTTAAGCATCTACTTACTAATGCTTTGTGCTTTACAAGGTTGAAAACATAATGTTCCTTTTCTCTTTGTTTACCTTAGATTTTTCAGTTTGTTTCTGCTCATGCTGGTGGGTTGTTTTTTTTTTTTTTTTGGTGGGGGGGTGGGTTATTTTCCTGTTACTCTGAGGCTCTTCTATATTTTAAATCACGCGTGTCACCTGGATTTACATGTATAGCACCCAGATTATCACATACATAATTGATTTTTTTTCTTTGCAAAATTCAGCTGTATCTGCAAGTGGTGATAAATGAGTTATCCCTGGCCTATGGTGCAGGTGGACAGCCTGCCCTGGGACACCTGCCTGAGCCCCAGGTGTGCAGACTGGCTCTCACAGGTGTGTTGATTTGTGGGAGGGGCTGCAGAAGCATGTGCATGGTGGGGTGGGGTCCCTGTGGACTGTGGTTGGTTTTGGATGGTGAGGGTGGCTCTCCCTGAGCCCGGGTGGGGTCCCTGTGGACTGTGGTTGGTTTTGGATGGTGAGGGTGGCTCTCCCTGAGCCGGGGTGGAGCATTGGAGGCAAGAGGTGAGGCAGCTCAAAGCCGTGCTGTGACAGAGCCCAGGTGGCCCCTCTGCCATGGCTGGGCTGCCCCCAGAGCCCAGGTGGGAGAAGGTGACGCCGAGATGGCAGCAGAGGCTGGCACAGCTCCTGTCAGAGCGTTCAAAGGAGCTGCTGCAGCACAGCCCAAAGGGAATTCTGGAAGGAAGTGGGGTTTTGCTTTCTCTGCCTCGGGAATGCCCTAAAAAGCTGTTTATTGGGAAGTGAAAACACCCAGAGGTGTCTGGGCCTGCTGGCTCTGCTCTGTGGGGTCCCTGGAGTGCCAGGGGTACTCCTGGGGCTGTGAGCAGCCACTGCCCCGTGCCCTGGGTCTGCCAGGGATGTGTGCCCTGCTCTGCACCTCTGCAGGGGCCTGGCTCTGGCTGCTGTCATCTCTCTGTCACAGAAGGCACAGGCAGCTCCTTCCTGGGTGGGGAGGGATGTGCAGCTCCTGGGCAGGTGAGGATCCTGCCTGTGCTGTGGTGATCCTGTCCTGTGCCATGGGTCTGGAGCCCTGCTGCAGGGTCAGAGTCTTGCTGAGCACAGAGGAAGGGTTGTTTGAAATTTGGTAAGTGGTAAAACCAGCTGTTGCTGAGGTGACCAGCCTGACTGACCTCAGCCCATCTGTAATTTACCTTAGAGCTGCCAGAGGATCCTGTCTGCCTGAGGAACACAGCTGGAATGAAAAGCTGCCCAGGTAGGCTGCTGGGGACACAGGTTTGCTGCAAGTGAAGTAATTATATTTTCATTACTCCAGGGCTGTAATAAGAAGAAATTCTGGTTATAGCAATTCTACAGCTGCTTCACTGAGGCTCCAGTGGCCCTGCTCTGTGAAACAGGATTAATTAACTTTCTGCCAGCAGCAGTGAGCTGGCCAGCCCTGTCAGGGATGCTGTGCTCCACTGGGACACCAAGGGATGAGTGGTGACACACCACTGCAGAAACTGTCCTTGGGTGGATTGGATGAGCCTTGTGGGTCCCATCCAACTCAGCACATTCTGTGATTTTGTGACTATGAAAATGAACAAAAACAGAAGCAGACACCCACGCCTCAAGCAAAATAAACCAACCTGAGAATTGGGCTCCTGCCATACCTGTTGTTTATCAGGTCAGATCTTAATTGAGGTACTTGGACATGATTAACAGGTGCCTTGATTACCATGCCAGAAATAGATCCTGCTCTGCAGAGAGGCTTATGTGTCCTGGGAATGGGAGGGGAGGGAGTGGGCATGGCAGTGCCGGGGCCTCCCAGCTGCCTGAGGAATTCCTTGCCCAGAGCTCAGGTGTGGGCAGCACTGGCACAGAGCCCTCGGGGCTGGCAGCCAGGTTAGAGCAGAACCCAGTGCCCATCCTTCTGTGCCACAGGATGCGAGGCTGGCAGGTCATTCTCTGCTAAAAGGGTTTTTTCCATTAATTAAGTTAAAGAAAACTTCTGACCTCACATTGTAATTTCAGAGGATTGCCTTAACTCTGGGAATTGGGAAATCATAAAGCTGTGCTATTGAGGGCCCTGCCACCATGCACCCACATCAGGGAGCACTGTGAGGATGAGGAGATTTCCTGCTCTGGGGATGAGGGAGCAAGGAAAGGAGATTTTCTGCCCTCGAGGTTTCCTGTGCTGCACTCGCATTTCTCCTGACTGAGTTTCTGCTCAGCACTGCTATAAAGCAAAGTGCAGCACTGCTTGTTTTCTTCCAGGGGCAGGGATGGGAGGTGTCAGCTTTCCCTTCTTGTGGAACAAAATCCAGAGTTTCAGCTACACTCTGAAAAAAGCCCACTCAACAGTCTGGGAAGCTGCATCCCCTGGGCAGTGCTTGGCTGGGATACAGGAGACTCCTTCCCAAATCTGGGCTGTGAGCCAAGCTGAGCCCTCGCCATGGCCTTGCCCTGTGGAGCTTTGGAGCAGGGAATAGTTATTTGGGGATGGAATAAAAAAGAGCACCTCATGAAAACAAAGTACTTTTTCTCGGAAAATATTTTCTTGCCAGGAATTTTCACTTCCCAAAATGTCCCTGCCCAGACCACCAGAAGATTTCCTATGTCCAACTTCTAACCCTTTATTTTGAAAGGAAGGGATTCTGCTTTTCCCAGTGGAATAATCTGTGAGTGCTGAAGCCTGACGATGTGTGGAACTGTGAGTGCACACCCTGGAGAGCAGAGTGCCTGCTCAGGGTCCCTGGGGCTTTGCCAGCCTGAGGGTGGGCACAGTGCCCGTGTCACAGGCTGTGTCACTGCCTGAGGAGGGCTCAGGGATGGGCTGGGGACTGTGCCATGCTCACCTGACTGTGCCATGCTCACCTGGGGAGCAGGTGGAGCAGATGGAGAGGGCACCCTCGGGTGGTGCTGGGCTTGGCTGCCTCGCTGTCAGCTCTGCAAAGGAGCAGGGGCTGTGCCAGGAGCTGTGCAGCATGAAGGCAGCCAGGACAGTGCAGGGGTGTGTGTGAGGTGAAGGACATTGCCCTGGGCTCTTGGCTGCTGCTGGCTCCTCCCAAACCAGGGTCACCAGCCCATGGGCTGCTCTGCATCCCCCTTGGCTCTGTAAGGTCACAGTTTGTCCAGGCAAACCCTTCATGGGTCAGGGAGGGCCTGAACCACTCTTGGTGCTTAACACATCTGCCACTGGCACAAGACATAGACAGCATATTGCAGTCTGGGTTTATTTTTTATTAATAATAATAATAATAATGTTAAAACTTAGGTACTTTTTTTGTAGAGACTCACAACCATTTGACACTCTACTCCCGTTTCTTATTTGTTCCTCTCTCCTCTGTTTTAAACCAGCAGCTTTTGGCCTGTCACTTAGAGCTGAAGCTGTGTATTCCCTGGTGTTCCTTCAGGGATGGCTCCAGAGGTGCCCCCACACTGGGCAGGGAAGGGTCAGTCCCTGGCCCCTCACCACCACCTCCTCAGCACTGTGGGCTGTTTCAGACCTCACCAAAGGCAGGAGTTTCTCTGCTGCTCTCAGCAAACAGGTGTTCCCAGGAGCCTTGGGTGCAGGCAGGGAGCGAGCAGTCCAAATGAGCTGCTGCTCCCTTTGCTCCCTTCCCTCATCTTGAGGCAGCTGTGTGATCACCTTGGTGCACCAGAAACCATTCCTATTAATCCACAGTCTCTCCTCCTCATTTCCCACAGACAGGAGCTGGATTTGGTTCAGGAAGGTGCCAGAGGTTCTCTTTGTGGTGTGTCCCTCAGCCCCTGTGTGTAGGTGCCCGCAAATGGCCTCTTTTGGGAAGAGCACTTGTCTCATCTTGACCCTCCCTATTGCCCTTCCCAAAGTCAGGATTAAGTCTCCTAATAACCAAGCTTTTCCTTATTCTCAATTAAAGCACAATAATTCAGTTTCTACTTGGCTTGCAGCTGCTCAGATTCACTGCCCAGGCTTTATCCACAGATTAAGGGATTTTCACATCACAGAGCCAGAGGGGACTGCTGGTACTTTCCTCCCATTAGAGGCCCCTGAAGATCCTCCAGCACAGTCCTGGCTGAGTTAGAGAACTGCTGAACAGCAGCAAACCCAGCAAACTCAATCTCATGTGGGCCCCAGAGTTCCCAAGCCCATGTTAGGTTTGTCACATCCTTGGTGTCTCCTGTAGAGCAGGAGCTTGTCCAGCCCTTGGCAGCAGCACCTCAGCTTCCATCAGGGCTGACCCCCCTCCACACCAACAGCTCTGCACTCCCTGTGAAACACGAGTTCACTTCCCTGGTAAAAGTTAAAAAGTTTAATGATAGGCAGTAATAGACAAAACAATAAAGCAAATTACAGCTGGGTGCTTGTTCATCCAGGAGCACCCCTAACTCAGAAACACTTCTGTAAATGCACCAACATGTTGCATATTCATAGACCCTCCTGCATTATTCAAAACCATTCCTTGGAGTTCCCCCAACCTGCCCCCATCCCAGCCTGTAAATCAACATTTTTGATTTCTCCTTGTGGCTCCATCCTGTGCCACACTCTCTGATAATGGGGGATCAATAAATTCCCTCCCTGGGGCTCTGGTGTCCATCCCCACCATCTTCATCCAGATGGGATCATCCAAGAACAGGAAGAATTTCCTGATTACCTTTACCCTTCCTGAGTTAGTTATATCAACAACAGCTTTTTACATCACCATACTATAGCCCCAAAAAATGTATTTATCCCACTATTATTTCTGTTTTGTTAATAGCAGAAATAAAAGGAACTAAATTCATACAGCAAAGTTTTCCAGCATTATACACACAACATTCATTTGAATACTTGTGAAAAGCCAATAATATTATATGTATTTATAACACTCCCCATCCCTGGAAGTGCCCAAGGCCAGGCTGGATGGGGCTTGGAGAAACCTGGAATAGTGGAAGGGTAGAGGGTGGAAAGAGATGAGATTTAAGGTCCCTTCCAACCCAAACCACTCTGGGATTCTGTGGTTCTATGAGAATTCCCCTTTCCCCACATTTTGGCTTCCCTGGGAGGTGTCCCCTGCCATCCCATCTCCACTCCTCCCTCCCAGCAGCATTCCCACCAGGATGTGCCTTTGGCACTGGCTCTTCCAGCACTCCTGTTCCTGCAGAGCTCCCCCAGGCTCCCGCACCCCTCCGGGGGCTGGCCCTGCTTGTGGGTGCTGCCAAAGCTTCCCTGAGTGCCCTGTGAGACTTTTAAAATTGGAATCTTGTCCAAAAAGACGGTAATTATTCTGTCAAACCAGCCCTGAGTGTATCTTATTCTCGTAGCTGTCTCTTGATTACCTTCCATCGCACCTGCTCCGTTCCATCTCCTTGCTGCTGGACTGACAGCTCCGTAATGATCTGGGCCATCTCCTGTGCTCTGCCTTGCAATCCTGATGCACTTCCTCTCCTCTCACCGTGTGCCAGACATCCACAGAGAGATTTTGAGGCAGCTCTTACACAAACCCTCTGAACGTTACATTTTATATATCTATATACCTTCTGCCACGCTACATGCAACATTGCTTGGTTTTAGACAAATGTCATCTAAACTGATTGTAGAACCTGGTGATAATTTTTGTGAGAGATGTAACTGTATTTTTGCCAAATCTGAATGAGTTTTGCAGAGAGAGCCCACCTGACACTCGAGGAGCACCATGAGCCATCGTACACCTGATCCATAGCTTTAGCAGAGGGGGACTGAGATATTTAAAATCTTTCTGGGAAACACAGGCTGGGGAGCAGTCGGGGTTTGTGCTGCTGGGACATTGATGGGTTTGACCTCAGCTGCTTCAGCCACTGCACAGCTTTAACACTTGTTTAGTGCTACCTTTGTCTATTGAACTCGACCAGATTTGAACTTTGGAGGAGTTAATTGCTTTTCCCAACTCTGCAGTAGCTGTCCCTGTGATCTAATAGAAAACTGAACTTAATTAGGCTTGTTCCATGGAGATTAAGAAGGTCTTTTCCACCTGTACTATTCATGGCTTAATGAAGTGTGGCTGGGAGTGTGTTTGCTGATGTGCTCCCAGCAGCAGCAGCTCTGTGTCCCCAGAGCTGGACACAGCTGCAGAGCAGCCTCGCTGCTGATCCTGGGGTACAGGAGACCTTTGGAGTTGGCTGATGTGAGCTCTGACAGCCCAGCTTCATTCAGGCATCCAACTCTGCTCCTGCACTCACACTGATCCCTCCTGTGCTGTCCTGTAGCAGAGAGTGTTCAGGGCAGAAGGATAAATTGGGGATTTATTCCAAGGCCTGACTGGACACAGCCTGGGCAGTGCCAGAGCCCGGCCGGGACACACCCAGGGGGAACCCAAAATGGGCACAGAATGGACGCCCGGCCACCAGGTGCCACACTTGGATCAGTTCTGCTCCAGGAGCACTTTGGGCTCAATTGGCCAATTCCAGCCCCACGCCAGGAAGCTCCAGCCTCCTTGCTTTGCTCTCTTCCCTTCACCCTTGCCTTTGCTCTGGGCATGGAAATTTGGCCTTGGCATCAAAGTGCAGAAGGAATTGTTTTGTCTGAGCTGTGTGAAGAGAGCTCAGCAACACTGAATGGGAAACCCAGAACTGCCCAGAGTCTGGGAAATGGAAAAGCTGAACCTTAAGGCATCAGAAGGAATAAATTCAGGATTTCTTCCAAGGCCTTCCCAGGATCCACCTTGGGCAGTGCCAGAGCCTGGCTGGGGCTCCACCCAGGATGGAGCCTGGCTCAGGAGTTTTCACACTTTGATCAGTTCTGCTCCATTTCCATTTGGGGCTCAATTGGCCAATTCCAGCCCCACGCCAGGAAGCTCCATCCTCCTTGGTTTTTCTTCTCCCTTCTCCATTGGTTTCACCGGAAATTTATCTGAGCTGTCCTTGGTGCTGATCTGGAACAGGAATTGTTTTGTCTGAGCTGTGTGAAGAGAGCTCAGTAGCACTTTATATGAAACCTAAAACTACCCACTGCAACAGCCCGGAATCTAAAATACATAGAAGCTGGAACTTGGGGCATTAAGAGGGTTTCATGCTCTAAGTCACTCCTAGCAATTCACTGAAGGAACAGAGGAGGTTCAGGACTGAATTATAAACTTATCAAACAGCAAAAACACTTACATTGTGTTAGCTGTATGTGAATCTTGCTAAGAATTAGCATAAAATATCTTCAAGAAATAAAATGTTTTGACAAGAATGTCTCTAAGCACCCTTACCTAAAGATAAAAATTAGTATTTATTTCACTGTTTATATCTGTACAGGTAAATATTGCTTCCAAATCTGTCACTACAGGCCCATCTGACTGAGCAGATGTAGGTGCCAGTTTCTGGTGTGTAGGATTTCCACCTGAGCCTGACAAGTTTAGGAAAATCAGGCTGTAATAATCATTTGAAGTCCTGGCCTGCCCTACAAAGCTTCAGGAGTTATTCAGAAGAGAGATGGGGGCTGCTCAGCATCGGGTCACTTCTGGATGCAGTGCAGGGAGGCAGGAGGCTCCTGGAATTTCCCAGCTGCTAATTAAATCCCAGAGGAGTTAGAGAAAATTATGGAGAGCAGAAAAGATGAAAGCAAAACCCAAATGAAGTGCTTTCAGCGTGTGTTCAAGAAACCCTTTTAAAAGGAGATTTAAATAAAAAAACACGCGTCTGTAAACAACCTTTGTGCTGAACAATTCACAAGGTGAAAGCACACAAACACCTCGATTGCCCCTTTTAGCTGTAAAAAAAGGTCAGTTCTCCCCTGCTTTGAAGGACGGGGAGCAGCACCTTGGGAAGGGCAGAGTCCTGCAGTGCCAGAACCTGCACACTGATCACCCCGTCTGTGTTTTCTGTTCTCTGCTCATTCCCAAGTGGCACTGGAAGGGAGGGTTTTCCTCGGATGTCTCAAGCAGCAGTGGCTGCCATCCACCAGGAGCCTGGGACGTGGCTGCTGGAAGGGGCTGGAGAAAGCCCGAGGGGTCTGTGCCAATTTCTGCCTTAATTGCATCCGAGCCCCACAGCACACACCGAGAGCTTCTGCAGAACCCAGGCGGCTCCGGGAGCATTCTGCTGCCTTAAAACAAGAGCGGGAGTTCTTCCTCCCTTCTCCAGCGCCCTAAAAGCAATCTCAGGACCCCTGTGAACCTGGGCTGACCAGCTATCCCAGAGTAAAGCAAATCCAGAAGAGCAGTAGCAGGAACCTCTTAGTGCCTGTTTATTAATTATTAACCCATTAATGCTGTGCCATTGCAGGAATGATGCATTTGTTCCTCTGAAACCCCTGCAGCACTTCCCTCTCCTGAAATCAGCCATCTTCTTCCTCACACTGCTCAAAAATGTTATTTGTTGTTCAGGTGTGCCCAGCCTGCCTGTTGTGAGACCCTGGCTGGCCGGGACCCTGCCCTGCCTGTCCCCTCCCTGTCCTCCTCCCTGTCCCCTCCCTGTCCCCTCCCTGTCCCCTCCCTGTCCTCCTCCCTGCCCCCTCCCCATCCCTCTGTCTGTCCCCCTGTTGTCCCCCTCCCTGTTCCCTGCCTGTCCCCTCCCTGTCCCTTCTCCGTCCCTCTGCCTGTCCCCTCCTTGTCCCCTGTCTGTTCTCCTGGCCCTGCCCATCGCATCCCAGACTGCCTGGGCTGAGAAGGGACCTTAAAACTCCTCCCATCCCACCCCTGGACAGGCAGGGACCCCTCCCACTGCCCCAGGCTGCTCCCAGCCCCAATGTCCAGCCTGGCCTTGGACATTCCAGGGATCCAGGGGCAGCCCCAGCTGTGCCAGGGCCTGCCCACCCTGCCAGGGAAGGATTTCTGCCCAGTGTCCCAGCCAGCCCTGCCCTCTTTCAGCCCATCCCTGTTCCCATGACCCTGCTGGGCTGTCCCTGCCTCCATCAGCCCTGCACTGCCCGGCCGGTGTCACTCGGTGCCACTGTCCCCACTGCCAGTTTGTGTGCCTCCACCCAGCCTGTGCTGGGATCCTCTCGGGGTGAGCCCTGCCCTTTGGAGAGGCAGAGTGGCCGTGAAGCAATACTCACACTCTTTGCAAAGGTAGCAATGATGATTTGCTGTTTAAAATGCCTTTTTCTTCTGTGTTTCAAAGGCAACTACCAGTGAAAAAGTACCCAGAAGACAGGAAAATAAATTGATATTTAAGACCTTCATATTGAAAACTAAAACTTACTCTATTGCAGGTGATATTTTTATTCATCATTAGTGGGCTGCTTGTATTTACTGCAAACTGTAAAAACAGAAGAATAGTTTGAGTCAACACTGGGTAAAACCCCTGCACTCTTGTTTTTGCTGAGGCTTTCCCTACACATATTCAGTTCAGGGCTATATGATTTAGTGACAAATTAAAAATAAATTAGGGTATTCCCTCTCATTAATATTTTTACTGAAATGTTCAATATATTTTTAATTTGCTTGCACAATTATTGGGATGATTTCTGAGATGAATGCCAAACAGGAAGGCAGTAATAAAGAGCTGAGCATACCGAAGCACTTTGAAAGAAAGTCTGTGGGGAGACCTGAGAGCCCCTTCCACTGCCTAAAGTGGCTCCAAGAGAGCTGGAGAGGGGCTGGGGACAAAGACCTGGAGTGACAGGACAGGGGTAAATGGCCTCCCAGTACCAGAGGGCAGGGTTAGATGGGATACTGGGAAGGAATTCTTTGCTGGCAGACCCTGGCACAGAATTTCCAGAGCAGCTGTGGCTGCCCCTGGATCCCTGGAAGTGTCTAGGGCTGTGCTGGACATTGGGCTTGGAGCAGTCTGGGACAGTGGGAGGTGTCCCTGCCATGGCAGAGGGGTGGAGCGAGGTGGTCTTGAAGGTCCCTTCCAACCCAAATCCTTCTGGGTTTCTGTGATTTTCCAAAATGTTGAACAGATCCCTCCCTGCTCTCTGTCCTTGGGGCAGGCAGACCACACAGGGCAGCTCCATACACCCAACACAGGATGAAACCTCAGGAGCTGCTCCCAGCCCAGGGGCTGTCCAGGCTGTCCAGTGAAGGTTGAACAGTCCTCTCACACCGACCCTGCAGCCTTGGGGCTCCCAATTATCACATGGACTCATAATGAATGGAAAAATCCATTGCCTGTGCAGCCAGGACAGCCAGGGGCTCCAGTGCAGCAGCACCCTGGTGTACAAATCCATTGCCTGGAGGAGGCAAATCCCCAGGACAGCCACGGGTGTCCTTGGAAGGCAGTGGTTAATGCTGGGTGTGATGCTGGAGCCTCACTGCTCCAGGCTGCAGGGACAACCTGTGGAACAGAATCTCTGCCTCCCCTCTCCCATTTCATCTTCTTACATTAATGCCAAACAGGTGATCATTTGATCTTGGGAACTGATTCCTATTGAACTTGGGAAACTGAAAAAAAAGCTCAGAAAAATTTGTGGTAAAAAAAATCTCACATCAGCATGGCCAGAACCTCCTGAGCCCCTCCACGAGCAGCTCAGAATCTCCTCTGAGGACAGTGAGGCAGGAATGGAGCTGTCACCTGTGAGGGAGTGAACACCAGCACCCTGAGGGATGGTGCCACTGGTGTGTCACTGCATGTGCTCCAGACAGGCACCTGCCTCAGGAGCTGGGGACATGGTCACTCGGGCTCCCAGCACGCGCCCGTGGCAGTGCAGGAATGCAGGAGGTGACGCGAGGCACACAAGGTTACCTGTGTCCCCTTGCAGCAGGGGACACTGGAGGCCTCGCAGGCAGGGCTGCCATGTCTGCTGAGCCGTGTCCTAGGCTCTGGGAATTTCCCCAGGGTGGGTTTGAGAGGTCACAAGGGACCATCCCCTGTAGGAAACAGTTCTGTGCCAGAACGGTCGGGACAGCACTCAGCTGAGATCTCTAGGGTTAAGTTTTAAAGTTTATTCCAGAGGGTGTGGGTGAAAAGAGCCCAGCTCAGGGTGAGCTCAGAGCAGGCTGGAGAACACAGGAGCAGGAGAGAGCACAAGGCAAGAGAGCATCAGAGGATAAGAGCAAGAGAGAGTAAGAGCAGGAGAGTAAGAGGGTAAGAGAGTAAGAGAATAAGAGAGGGAGAGTACCAGAGAGCGTAAGAAAAGAGTGTATAAGAGAAGAGCCAAGAAGAGAGCGAGCTCTCCTTTTACAATGACTTCTATCTCTTTCTATGTTGAATATTCTATTTTCTCATTAACCAATCTAGTACTGAATACAAATTTTCTACATTTACATCCATCCTATAGGAATCACTACATCCCCATATTTTATTACTTTCTGATCTCTAAATCTTATCAGGGGTCCCTTCCTGTTGAGCCAGGGAAGAAGGGTCTGTTCTGGTTTGGTATGTCTGTTAGTAAATCACATTCTTAACAAAGACAGAAAGACCTTTGGTCAGCCAAAGCTGTTCTATAAACATTCAAACAAACACTGCTTTCATTTCAATGTCTGTTCTTGTTCCTGCATTCTTAGCATCTTTGGATAAGTAGTCAGATTTATAGGACTTTCCTGTTTCTTCCTTTCCAACAATCCCCACCCTGTGGCACCTCCCTGGGTCAGTGCCCACCCGTGGTTGTCCTGCTTTGTGGCTGGGTCACAGCTGAGCCATTCCCAGGAGTTCCTGGGCTCTCCTCCCCACTGGGCCACCTGTGCTGGGTCACCCAGGGCTCCCTCCCAGCCTTGTCCTGGGGGTCTGACAGGTGCCATGAGCATCCCACAGCTCAGGGAGGTGTCCCTCTGTCCAGTTCAGTCTGTCCATCCACCTCCAGCCTCCCTCCTGCTCCCCAGCACCCCCAGTGCTGCACTGGGGGCTGGTTCCTGCATGGCTCTGCAACTCCTGCCAAGAGCTGTGGGGACACCAGAGCCACAGGCTCTGCTGGAAATGAGTCACATTGCCCTTTGTTTACTGCCTCCTTCTCCTAGTCCTCCTCTTGCTTGGATGGGGAAGAGGTTTTTAATCAGTTTAAGTGGGGCTCTCTGAGGGTTGATAGAATATTAGACTACAGGAACTGGCTGATAAAGAGCATTTCAGTGTGTAACTGCGCCGTGTGCCCGGCACATCTCTGAATGTCACAGGCCCTGGCAGAGCACTGGATCTCTCCCTCTGTAACGTGGAGTAAAAATGCCTTCAGTCCTTGAGGCTTAAAATCCCATCTCGTCCTGCAAGGCCACGTTTAGCTCAGGGCAATCCTTCTCCTGTCTCTCCAGAGATGGGCCCATTACTACAGTGCTTGAGCAAGTGTTTATGGTGAAAAAGAGCACGGTGTAAAACTAAAAGGTTAAAAAATAGCCGCAGGGTTTAATCTCCTTGTAAAGGTGAAGATCATGTATGTTTTACCTCTGGCTTGCACTTTGTTTAAAGATAAGGCTGCATGGATGAGGTTATAAAGCATGAAAAAGCATTTTTAAGAAACACTGATTTAAAAAGCGATGGCAGAATGTGTAAGTAAGCAAACAATCCTGCATGGCTTATTGCATGGCACAGCTATTAAGAGGAAGAGAAAATGTGGAATAACCTATGTAATCTATGAAAAGAATATGACAGATTCTTTCACGTGGAAATAATAATAGCAAAATCGCACATTTACATTTTACTTGCATACTTTTGTATATAAGATTAATAGGCTATTGGTGAATTACTGCAACTATTACGTTTAATACGAATCCTTACAATCAATAAAAAGTGAGGACAAAAAGCCACTGCTACTGTACAGCAAGTCAGAGTATTGCTGTAATTTGTCCTGGAAGCCTGAGGACAAGATTTTTATTTCCCTGCCCGAGGAGGGTTGGTGCTGGTCCAGCAGTTTGCTTGTGGCTAGAGCATTCTCTGTGCAGGGCTGTGGCTCCTGGAGCAGAGGGAAGAGCCCCAGCACCTTGTGCAGGGCACCGTGGGGTGGGTATAGGAACCTCCAAAACCGTGGTGAGGGTTGACTGGTCCTCACCAGAAATGATGGAAATGGATTCCTGGAGAGTAGCACGGGAGCTTGGGCAGCTCTGGTCTGTCCATACCCAAGGGCAGGGAGGATGAGCAGGGTGATTTTACTCTTTGATTTGCTGTAATAGCCTCCAAATATTGCCTGGGACCAGGAGGAGATGAAGAATTGGAAGTAGTTAAGAGACAACCTGAGGCAACAACATTGCTCTGCCTGCCCACAGACCCACTTCTCATCAGCCTCCTGCAGCAGGCAGCCCTGCAGCAGCTCCCTCGGCTCAGCCCTGTCCTCCTGTCCCATCCCACATGGCTCTGCTGTGCCGCCCACAGCCCCCCATCCTGGGGGATCAGAGAGGGAAAGCTGTGCCAGGGGCACAAACTCAGTGCTCAGTCATGAGCAGAGATGAGTGTGCAGGGAGCTGAGCCTGTTGGTGCTTGTGGGCACGTCCAAGGATCTGTGCAAAAGCAGTAGGTGTGGGGGGGATTCATGGCCATGGGCAGAAAAAGAAGGAAAAAGCAGAAAGTCCTCATAGGAATACTTGGAATCTCTTTTAAGGAAAGTGTATGGAAAGCTGGGGCCAGGGTTTGCAGGAGCAGCTCAGCACTGGGGCTACTGGGGCAGGTAATGCTGAACTGGCTGTACTGGACTTCCTTTCAGCATTAGGAAATACCAGGAATGTTGCACTGGAAACACCAAAGATCACCAAGCAATGCCCATTTGAAGGCAAGAGAGCAGAAGCAGGATTTCCTTATTTCCCCTTATTTGTGCAGTCACTGGGGGAGCAGCCGTGCCCTCACCCCCAGTGCCTGCCCTGCTGTCCCCAGCTGTAAATCTTGGAGGAGTGACCCTGGCCAGTGCTGAACACGCCCCTGTGGGGACACAGAGCAGTGTGGCACTGCAGTGATGGCTCCAGAGCAATCTCAGCTGATGGTTTAGCAAGGGGCACTCCCAGATGTGTTGAAGAGGACTTTATGATGATTCTGACAAACAGTGAAGCTTTGTTTACCTGCCCTACAGAAAAGCAAACTGATGGGGAAATTTTTATTTTCCTTTTGCTGTCATTATTTTATTTGGAGTGCCAGAATTCAGGGGCTGGATTTATGGGCACAGCAGGATTTATGGGAACAGCTGGATTTATGGGAACTCTGAGGCTGTGCTGCAGCTCTGAGTGCTGGGCAGAGGCTCTGCTTCCATGGAGGGTTGGCGTAGCTTTCCTTTAACCCAACAAGTCAGGTCACTGGTTCAGATACAGAAAGTATTGCTATCTCCTGAGACACAATTCTTTGCTAGATATACAGCTTGTATTATCAATTAAGTGATTTCCTTGTTTAGATCTTGTTGTGAAATGTCCTCAACCGTGAAATGGCTTTTCCTAGAGAAAGATTTGTGTCCAATTAAAGACACCAATACTCTCAGTGGGCAACAAATTAACCTGGAAGGCTTTTCTAGGATGTGGGGCCCCGGGACCATGGTGTCTCCAGAAGGAATTGTCCTTGGTCAGAGAGCAGCTCAGGCTAACACCTGTGAGAACCTGGGGGCACCCCTGGCAGGCTCAGAGTCAGCTCCAATCCCCACTGCAGCCGAGGTTGGAAAACCAGGGGCTGGGTGGGAGGAAGGACACGACATGGGAGCAGAGCAAGGGGTGCCTGGCAGCACCTGCTGCATTCCCTGGGCATTGCTGCTGAGAGGTTTGGGAGATGCTGTGCAGGGCAGTGGTGGAGCTCAGGGGCTGTGCCAGGGAAGGGAGGGAAAGGCCTGGCAGTGCAGGTGTGGGGACACCTTGGTGTGCACCAGCCACAGCACCTCGCTGCCCTCAGGTCCCTGTGCCACCCTCTTGGGTTTCTGTGTTTTTGTTCTTCCTGAAAATGTAAAAATCTTCTTGTCCAGCACTGAGACCGAAGAAAAAACCGAGAGCTGTCTCCTCTGCTTTTCCAAGGTTGTTTATTTTCTCTTATCTCTACATTTCCTTCCCTGACCCACAGAGATCCATTCAGCAGGTCAGTTCATGGGCAATAACACCACCTCAAAGGTGATGAGCATCTTTATACTAAAAGTTTGTATATCTTGTTTATAAAAGATTCCCAATCCCTATCTCTCATGTCAGGAAGTCAGGCTCTGCTCTAAACCAACCAAAGATGCCAATGCCAGGGCAGGAAATGGAGAAGGTGAAGAAGGAAGAAGAAACCCCAAAGCCATGTGGAGACTCCATTTTGTGTTTTTTGCTTATCAACCTAGAAACTCTATAAATCTATTTTTCACCCTGTGACTAACTATCACTCTAGTTAAACTCTCGTGGTTTGTAAATCCTCACACAGAGATGGAAATTTCTCCCAAGAGCTAAAATCAAAGGCCCAGGAGTTTTTGACTCCTTGCCAAGGTTTTCCAGCCCTCTGTCTGTGTCTGGAATCACCCAGGACAGTCAGAGGAATGTTCTGGACTCTGACACCACCCTTGCCAGCCCTAGTTGTGGTTGTCCTCTTGCCTGCAGATGCCAAAACACAGCCACAGCAGCCAGTGGTGCCTGTGCTCTCAGCCAAGAACATCCAGCACCAGCCTCACTGCAGACCTGGAGCAGCAGAGGTGCAAATCCATGAGGTTTTGGGGCTCTCAGGATCCCCTGGAGCTCCAGAGACTGGAGCAGCAGTGGCAGTGCTGTACACTGGGGGTGTGTGGCATTGCCCCATCCCCACTGAGCACGGCACTGGGGACAGCCCTGCTCCCAGAGCAGCTCCCAGAGAGGGACACGGCAGCGCTGCTGTCCCCGTGTCCTTGTGCTGAGGTGGTTCCCAAGGACAGCTTCCAGGGACAGTGCCTGTCAGCAGCACTGCTGTCACTGTGTCCCTGTGCCCGTGTGGTACTAATTGGTTCCACAGGTACCTCTCACAAAATTACCTCTCACCGGCACAGGGAGCAAAAATGGGCAAAACTTTTGCAGCTGGAAGGAGCGTGATGGATTGCCAGCCTCCCTGTGCCACACACTTTCCCAAAGGATCTGTGCATTTCCTGGCAATTTACAACAATTATCCTTGCCTGTAACCTACATTTTCCATAACTTCTGACTCCTGCCCGGGGAGGGAAGAGGCAGTGAGCTTTTGTTCTAAAATGAAATAATTTCTCAGTGTAGTCTTAACGCACGTGTCTGATATGTGTGTTTGTGTTGGACAGGTGTCACTGCAGGCATTTCCAGCCTCACCACCGGGGTCACCTCTGCCCTGTGTGCTGTGAGCAGGGAGGGGGAGCATCCTGCTACTGGCACAGCCCTGCTGGTGTTTTGGCACAGAGCCTGAGGAGGCTGGTGAGGAGGATGAGCAGGACCTTGGCACTGGGGCAGCCTCAGGTCAGATCCATCCTTGGCCTGGGGACAGACCCACACAGCCATGGGGACAGATCCATCCTTGGCCTGGGGACAGACCCATCCTTGGCCTGGGGACAGACCCACACTCAGCCTGGGGTCAGATCCATCCCTGGCACTGGGGACAGACCCATCCCTGGCACTGGGGACAGATCCATCCTTGGCCTGGGGACAGACCCATCCCTGGCACTGGGGACAGACCCATCTCTGGCACTGGGAACAGATCCATCCCTGGCACTGGGGACAGACCCATCCCTGGCACTGGGGACAGATCCATCCTCAGCACTGAGTGCCCCCCTGGATATCCCGAGTTTGCTGAACATTTCCTGCTGCTGCTGCTGCTGGAAATGGCCTCACCTGGTTCTGGACAGTGAGGTGTCATTTGGTGTGAGGGTCTGGGAAATGGTCCCTTGGAAGGGGCAAGGGGAGGAAGAAAAAGGAAAGCAAAGTGATGCTGCAGTTCTGAGCCTTGAGCAAAGGGAAATAAAAGCCAGGATGAACATTCCTGGGCTGGTAATGGCACTCCCACAGAGAGGTGAGTCTCCAGCAGTGCAGAAAGAATGGTGGGGGGAGACCCTCAGTCGAGGAGATTGATGTGGTAATTATCAATCAGTGCTACAGGCTGTCAGCACAACAGCACTTGTTTCTTTCAAAATCATCAGCAAGACAATTACAGAATTTAACACAACCCTACAAATGTTTGGGTGACGCTCCAATTGCAAGGAATCAGGAAATTTTATTTGTTTATTTGCTTGGTTTCTTATTTATTACCACACTACCTCTCTCTCCCTTTGAGTCAGGGGAGCCAGATGGCAGCACTTAGAAAAAGTCAACAGCGGCACTTTGGGGAAATAAAGTGTGTTCATTTAAAAATAAATAAATAATCCGTGCAGTCCATTAACCAGAGCTCAAGGCAAACAGCCTTAATGGTTTTCTTAGTTAAAAGGAAAAGACCATTCTGGAGTCCTGGCAGGTTCTGGGACACACCTGCTGGGGACATGCAGTTGTCACCCCATTTCTGTGCCTCTGAGTGCACCCAGAACACCCACAAGAGTTCCTGACCTCCTGGACACGTGGGTCTGCAGGGAGGCATTCCCTGAGTCTGAGCTAGCACCAGTGGGGAGATGGTGTGGCTGAGACCGAGGAGGAAGAGTGTGGTGGTAATTAATTACACAAATGATTAGGAACCTACATATGTACCTACACAAGCTTTCCCCAGGTCTGCATGGACCCCTGAAGTGTGTGCATGGAGACCAAAACCCTGGATGTCTGACCAAGATGAAAGCTCTGCTCAGAAAGGATGTGATCCTTCTCTCCTGGGGTACAGAGTGTTGTGTTTGGCAGACACCACACTGCTGCAATTTCTCCACACTGTTGGGAGCAAATCAAAGCAGGGAACAAGGAGAAAATGCCTTTGGCCACAGAATTCTGCTTCCTGGAGCCCATCTGCATGTGAGCAGAGGATGGAGATGCTCTCCCTACAGAGCTGCAGGTACCTCTGTGACCTCTGTGACCTCTGTGACCTCTGTGACCCACCTCTGTGGGTCACCTGCTCCTGCCAGCATCCCACAGATCCCACCTGGCTTTGCCCTGCACACCTGAATGTCTCTGGGTTAGACACCAGGAGAGGAGGGTGACAGGGCCACGCTGAGAAGCTTTCATGTTCATGGCCAGAAGCTCTGTGCTGGAGGAGCTGGGAATGCTTGGCTGGATGGAGACATTTTCCCACAGCTGAGGACCAGCACATGACAGGCAGGATGAAGGGATGAGCAGGAAAATGAACAGGGGAGGTTTCAGGGAGTTAAACTCATTAAACTTAAAAATAATACTGTCCATGATAGTAAACACTTTGGAAAAGCCAGAGGGTTTGGTTTGAAGGAGACATCAAAAAACTCCAATTTGAAAGCTCAAGTGAAAGAAGTTTTCTCTATGGATGGAGTTTTTCAGAAATCTTGATTTTTGCATTGGTGCAGTTCACTCCCCCATCCTTTATTTTTCATAGCAATAATTTCATTCTCATTCCAAATGAAAACTGCTGAGTTTCAGGCCCCTGGTGATCCGAAGGCTGTTGCCTTCTCCCAGATGGACACTCTGGAGATGTGTTTGTTGCCAGAGTTGCTGTGGCTGTGTCATGCTGTGATGGTTTCACCCACGAGCCTGCACTGCTGGGGGCTCTGAGGAGGATCCCCAAGGAGGGCAGAGCTGTGTCTGCAGTACAGGGGCAGTGAGACAAAGAGGAATAGCAGCAGGGATCCATGTGGATTCACTCTCAGATGTTTTCCTGCAACCATATTCTGCCTCAAATTCCTCAGAAACTTCTTCCTCCCACTGCCAGTCGATGTGTTTTCTGTTCTGTCCAATGGCTTCTAATGTATCATAGAACTTACTTTTCTAATGAATATTATGTGTTTTAAGTATTTAACTGTCTCACATCTTCCTCTGAACATTTGTATAGATTTTGCTCCTTTTTCTGCTGAGAGGTCTGATTTCCCATGGATAATGTCTCTTCTGATTCTCCTTTATATTTTCATTTTATGCCACTGTGAGAATCAAGTGCTTTTGCTGTTAATATGAACTTCTCATTAGACTTTCCCAAGACTGATTAATTAATAACTGCGCTGGCTAGATGGATTAAATAAATTGAGCACCATCACCCTGCCAAAGCCAGAACTCCCAATGAACTTCACAGGAATTCCAAGGGTGATAATTTTCACTTGTAAGCTTTTGCTTCCAGCCATGCCCCAAGCGTGACTCTGAAGGAACCACGGCAGAGCTCCTCAGGAGAGATTTCCAGACTGTCAACGAAGAATCGACAGCTTCTCCAGAAAAAAACCAGAAAGAAATCCTCTGTGGGTGGTAGAGGAAGCCCAGCACAAGCCTCCTGCCCTGAGCTTTGCTCTGCTGAAGCCGTGGTGGGGATTTTGTCCCCAAGGAGGTCCCAGCTGGCAGTGTCCAGGCAGGGACGGTCACTCCTGGTGGGGTTCCCATGGGGTCAGCACGGCGAGCTCGGGGCTGGGCTCCTCCAGGGACAGTAACAAGGGAACAGCTCAGTGAGGGTTTCCTGAGCTGCACCAGCTCCACAGGACACAGCAGGAGCACAGAGACCCCAGAGCTGGGCAGGACAGGCAGGGGAGGGGCTGGGACAGCCCGGGCAGGCTGGGACAGCAGCAGTGCCAGCCCAGCTCAGCCCCTGAGGAGCTGTCAGAGCTTGTCAGCCTCCAGGAGAACGACTGGGGGACTTCAGTGACCTTCCACTCCCAGGCCTGGGTTAACACCTTCCCTGCCAAGCCTCATGTGCCTGCAGCTCTTCACCACACATCCCACATCAGCTCAGGGGCCTGACAGAAAGAGGCTGAGCTGGGAGCCTCAGCTAAATTTCCCAGTGGGTCCCAGGAGGAATGTTACCATGTCCTGCAGACCTGCACCTCTTCTGGCCCCAGACACTCAGGGCAGAAGGGACACCAGGGAGGACATCTGGAACGAGAACACTTTCCAAGGAAGCTCCTGGCTCTTCTGATTTTTGTGGCTCAGTCTTGGGCAGTGAGTAACAAGGAGCAGGTCAAGGGGTGATGGCCTCAGACTGTAGGGGGAGGTTTTGGTTGGATCCCAGGGAAAATCTCCTCAGTGGAAGAGTTGTCCAACCCTGGCACAGCTGCCCAGGACAGGGCTGGGGTCACCATCCTGGAAGGGTTTAAATCCCTGTGGGTGGGGCACACAGGGACATGGGGTCGTGGTGGCCCTGGCAGTGCTGGGGGATGGCCTTGAAAGGTCTTTTCCAACCTAAACATCCCTGATTTTGTGATTCAACCCTGCCCACGCCACCGCTGCCATTGCCAGCAGCTGTCACCCACACTCTGCTCCTGGGAAACATTGGAGGCAGTGAAGACATCCAGCACTTCTCTCTCATACACATAAAAATATTTCTTCCTCTTCCAATAGGAAAATTAAAGAAAATCAAGTTTTTGTGAAAACCTCACAAAGAGAAAGATGAAAATCACAGAAAACTCATTAGAAAACATATTAGAAAACAAATCTTATTCAGCCTCATCTGCATTTAACATTTTAAACTTGATATTCTTAATATGCTTAAGGGCACAGTTCATTTAGATTTAAGGTAAACACTTCACTAAATATCAAACATTAATAGAATTTTGTAAAATATTTGTTCGATGCTGCTTGCAGAGTATGTTTTTTATAGATAGAGGTGTAAGCCTTGATATGCATAACAACTGCAGAAAGTTTTAAATTATGAAGCGATTGAAAGAAATGCATCAAGTTAAATAATTATATGTAAAATAAAATTAAAGAAATGAATGGTTCATTATCTCTTTTAAAAGCTTTTCTTTTTCCTTCAGGAAGGAACGTTTTTGATCTTATCTGCACCCTGGTAGGAATAAAGTGCTCTTACTCTCATCCATGACACATGGCTCCTCTTGCAGCTCCACAAATCTCGGTGAGGGAGCGGTGGAGGGGGGTGTTTGTAACGCCAAGGTTGGATTTAAGGACTCTGTGTGTGTGTGCTGCTTCCCCTGTGAGCCAGCTTTAAATCTCCTGTGATCACACAGAACACTCCATCCCACTCTGCCATATTTCTGCTATAAATGGGAGCCAGTCCGTCCCTGTGAGATTATTCCTTCTTCTCTCAAACAAAACAGACATGGCTAAAGGGTGAAAAAACCCCAACACAATGGCACCAGCGAGTGAAAAGGGGAGTGTGAGAGGTGTTGGGGTCAGGGGATGCTTCCTGCCCTCTTGGCCATCATTCTCTGCCTGACTCAGTCATTGACATTCAAGTTTACAACCAGGAGAATGTCAGTGCTGCAGGCAGGAAGCTGGAGAAAAGCTCAAATAACCATCTCAGGAGGAGAGTTTAGGAAAGAATCTCGTGCAATTAAACAACAACAAAAAAAAAATCTTCCAAGCAGCAATTAAAGCTGCCTGTGGAAGAGCAGAGCTTTCTTCCTTTTTACAGCAGAAGGGAAAGCTGGGAGCATTGGAGAGGTTGCTTTGGTACTGGCCCTGCTCTCAGCAGGACACTGGGATGGAGAGCCCCCCTTCCCCAGGCTGTGGTTCCTGCAGGGCTGGGGAAGGGCAGGATCTCAGCAGGAATCTTGCTGGGCCTTTTCCAGCTGCAGCTGGGCAGGGTGCTGAGCCATCCCACCCGGACCTGGCCAGGGAGGGTTGGACCAGGCCATCTCTGAAGTCCCTCCCAACCTGGGGCTCTGTGATTCTCTGTTTTCTTGAGCAACAGACACTTCAGTTACAATTTCATGGTCTGTTTCTTCTGGGGTGAGAAGCAGAGAAGGTTTTTTGGGAGCTGAAGGTTTCAGTTTCTTAAAACCCAGAGATTATTTTGAAATAAAAAACCCAAAAGAGTGTTTTGTTTCTGTCATAATATTGTCACACTATGACATGAAACAAACACTCACACTCACTACAACTCTCTTCACAAAGAAAAGAAGAAAAGAGGAAGTTTATTGTGTTCCCTCACTATATACACCATTCCAAAGGTGACCAGGGATTGGAGGGGGAAGTTGTCACCTCTCCAACCACACTGGTCAAACCAAGAGTCCGTCAATTCTCGCTTCTTTCAGAAAGGAATGCAAAACAATCATTGTTTAAATGAAAATGTGTGAGAAACTCCACTACAAGAATGCAAAACATCAAAAGGCAAAGAAAAACTTTCAAAGATCAGGGTGACATAATATACAATAAAATTTCAGCTTCTTTCTCTCATCTTGCAAGCATTGCTGTATTTGCTGTTATTGTAGTCAATCATGTGGACAATGATGACTCTGACAAGTATTAACATTTCTTTGGGGAAAAGATGGCTTCAATAATCAGTTATCTGCAGACTTTAGTGTCCTCTGTACTCAAATGAACTCTCCTGCCTTTTTAGGGGCCTTTCTCCTGGACAGACTGTTTCCTGCCTTGAGGTCTGTCTCTGCTCCACGCCCACACTGGCACAGAAATCACATTTCTCTCATCTGGCTTTTTTCCCCAGCCCCATCTGACAATCCTCTTGCATGTTCTGTCCAGCCAAGAAAACTTGTTTTACTGAAAAGTTTTAAATCTCTTCTTTCAGGGACCTTTTAAGATGAACTAAATAATTGTGCTTTGCCTGTGTTTCTGCCACTTTATCTGTAAAAATCTGCTATGTGCACGTTCTCTCTCCATGTTTTCTTTCTGCTTTGCATCTGGTCCTTCTGCAGAGCTGCTCAGGAGAGAACCCTGCCCTGCCAGGAGCTCTGAGGTGCTGTGAGGACACCCAGCCTGGTCTTCTGGCTCACTGCATTCCTGGGATGCAATCCCCACTGCTCCTCCAGCTTTGCTCTGCAGCTGTGGTTGGGCTAATGGGAGTATTTGATGTCTGGAGAGACCAACACCACCAAGGAAGCTGAGAGCAGGATGCACATTGGGCTCCTGTGGTTCTCTGAGCAGCCTGTGCCTTTGGGATTTGCTGCTGCAGTTCTTGCCTGCAGTAACACTTCTGCAAGTGTTGTTCTGAGCCATGCTGGTGATGAGATTCCTTTTGTTCAGCTTCTTTCCCCTGGTTTGTTTTGAGGACAGTCCTTCATGGCCTGGAGGGTCCTTCCTGGCTCCTCTCTGTCGTGTGTCCCTGCTCCTGCCCCACCAGAGCCTGGCCAGGGCAGGGGATTTGGCCAAAGCTCTCAATGAGCTCCCAGCCCAGAGTGAGTTCCTGCTGCTGAGGGTGGGCTGGGAGTTCTTTGTCACCACCTTTTCTACATTTAATTAATGACAGGTGCTGCTCCTGCGCCACTGCACTGACCTCAGTGTCTGTTCTTGTGGTGGCTGAACCCTTCACACAGCTTGGCAGGTTTGGGTCAGAACCTGCTCTGCTGTGGCTGTTCAAGCCCTGTGCTGCATCCTGCCAGCACTGCTGTTCACAGCGATCTCTCCCTGGAGCTCTGTGCAGCCCTCACAGGCCCTCCTCCTCCTCCTCCTCCTCCTCCTCCTCCTGCTGCAGAACTGCCCTCCAGCTCCCCCGTCTCTGCAAACACGGAATTCTCGTTTCCAGGCTGACCTCAGTGCTGAGTTCTGCATCCTGCGAGGGCTGGGCGGGTGCTGCAGGGCTGGGGCTGCACTGGGGTGGCTGAGCTGCAGGGCTGGG